>CM053585.1:78882092-78924720 GCA_028646515.1 Pseudochirops corinnae
CAGCCACTGCCTCTGACGCCGCTTCCAGTCCGCACCGCACAGAGACTAGCTTGGCTCCGGCGTTCTCTTGCTCCACCCCTTCCTGCTACATCAGCAAGCTCAAGGGGCGTGGAAGATCTTCAAATCCTAGTATCATTACAACACAAGACTTAGCAGCTTCTACATTAAGGGATTAGAGGGCTTGGGATATAATATTTTTGAAGGGCAAAGAAGCTTGGAAGACAACAAAGAATCAATATCCCACAAAACTGATCTTAATCTTTAAGACAAATAGATTAATAGTTAATAAAATAAGGGACTTCCAAATTTTCCTGATTAAAAAACTGTATCTGAATAGAAAATTTGGTCTTCAAATACAAGACTCAAGAGAAGCATTAAAAAGGAAAGAAAAAATAAATACGTTATTCAATAAAGGTTAACCTATATGGGAAGATGATACATGTAACTTCTAAGAATTGTTTCTATATTACAACACAGACAGAGGACATTAGTATAACTTGACTTTGATGTGATAATAAAAAAAAATTAAGAGGTGAAAAAATACCATACTGGGAGAAGAGGAAAGTAGGAAACAGAAAAGGGTAAATTACATCACATGAAGAGGCCCAAAGATCTATTATAGAAAAGAAAAAGAAGGGAATGAGTTTAGTATTGTATGAATATTACTCTCATCAGATTTGATTTAGAGAGGGAATAACATATAGTCAGGTAAAGAAATCTCTTACCATCTAAGATGGAGGAGGAAAAATGGGAAAGAAAAGGGACGGAATGTGATAGAAAGGAAGGAAGAAGGGAGAAATAGTAAGGGAAAGGATAAAGAAAAATAAGATAGGCTGATAAAAGGGAGGACAAGTTGAAAGAGCAGAGATCAGAAGCAAAACACTGATGAGGAGGGAAAGGGAGAAAGGAAAAAGAAAAGCATAAAAGGGCTGGGGATAGAGTGGAGAGAAAGATAGGAATCATTATTGAATATGAGTGGAATGAACTGTCCTATAAAATAGAGTGAATAGCAGAGTAGATTAAAAATCATAATACTACAACATGCTGTTTAAAAAAAATTTTAAAAAACACATTTGAATAAGGTAGATACACATAGAATAAAAATAAAAGGCTGGAGCAGAATATATTATGCTTCAGCTGAAGTAAAAAGAAATAAGCAGGGTAAGTGATTCTGATCTCAGACAAAGCAAAAGCAAAAATCAATCTAATTAAAAGAGATAAGGAAGGAAATTACATCCTACTAAAAAATACCATGGACAATGAAGTAATATTATTATTAACCATATATGCACACATGTGATATAGCATCCACATTCATAGAACAGAAGCTAATTGAATTACAGGAAGAACTAGACAGCAAAGGCACCTACACAAAATTTGACCATCAAAACCTCACAGTCCACTGCAGAAAGGAAGAAATATTAAATGCATCCTTTTCAGATCATGATGCAATAAAAAATTACATATAATAAAGGGTAATGGAAAGATAGATTGAAATTCATTTGAAACTAAATAAGCTAATACTAAAAATAAGTGGGTCAAACAACAAATCATAGAAACAATCAATAATTTCAACAAAGAGAATCACAATAATGAGACAACAAAAGTAAATTTATGAGATGCAGCCAAAAGAGTTCTTAGGGAAATTTTTACATCTCTAAATGCTTACATGAAAAAATAGAGAAAGAGAGATCAACAAACTGGTAATGAAATTAAAAAAGAAAAAGAAACAAATTAAAAATCCCCAATTAAATATGAAATTAGATATTCTGAAAATCAAAGAAGAGATTAATAAAATTGAAATTAAGAAAACTGGAGAGCTAATAAATAAAACTAAGATCTCGTTTATGAAAAAAAAATTTAGATAAACCTTTGGTGAATTTTATTAAAAAAAAAAAGAATAAAACCAAATTACCAGTGTCAAAAAAGAAAAGGGTGAATTCACCACTAGTTAAGGGGAAAATAAAATGATTATGAGCTATTTTGCTCAACTGTATGACCATAAGTCTCATCTTCTCAATAAAATGAATAAATATTTAGAAAATTATAAATTGCTTAGATTAAGAGAAGAAATCAAATGCTTAAATAATCCCATTTCAGAAAAATTCATCAAATAAGCCACTAATGAATTCCCTAATAAAAATATCCAGTGTCAGATGAATTTATAAGTGAGTTCTACCAAATCTTAAAAAAAAAAAACACTTAATTTCAATACTATATAAACTATATGGAAAGATAGGCAAGGAAGGAATTTTGACAATTTTTTTTCATAATGCAAATATGCTGATACCTAAACCAGGAAAAGCCAAAGCATAGAAAGAAAATTGTAGATGAATTTCCCTAATCAATATAGGTACAACATTTTTAAATAAAGCATTAGCAAAGAAATTACAACTTATCATGAGGATAGTACAGTATAACTAGATTACATTTCTATCAGGAATGCAGGGCTGATTCAATATTAGAAAAACTATCAGGATAATTGACCATACCAATAGCAAAATCAGCAGAAATCATATGATTATCTCAATAGATGCAGAAAAAGTTTTTTGACAAAACACAACACCCTTTCTTATTAAAAAAAAAACACACAAGAGCATAGAAATAAAGGGAGTTTTCCTTAAAATAATATCTTTCTAAAACCATCAGCATTCATTATATGTGGGGAAGATAAACTAGAAGAATTTCCAATAAAATCAGGGGTGAAACAAGGATATTCATTAGAACCCCTCTTACTCAATATTTACCAGGAAAGTTAACTTTAGCAATAAGATAAGAAAAATTAGAATAGGCGATGAAGAAACAAAGATAACACTCTTTACAGATGATACAATGATATACTTAGAGAATCCTAGAGAATCAACCAAAAAAAGTACTTGAAATAAAGAATAACTTTAGCAAAGTTGTATGTTATGAAATAAACCCATATAAATCTTTGGCATTTCTATATATTACTAACAAAAACCAGCAGCAAGCAAAAGAAACAGAAATTCCATTTCAGGCAACTGTAGGAAATATGAAATATTTGGAAGTCTACCTGCCAAGAAAAACCCAGAAACTATATTAACACTACTGAAAAAATACTTTTCACATAAATAAAATGAGATCTAAATAATTGGGAAAATATCAGTTGCTCATAGGTAGGCTGAGCTAGTATAATAAAAATGACAATTTTACCTACTTTACTTATTCAGTGCCATATCAATCAAATTACCAAAACATTATTTTATAGAGCTAGAAAAAAGTAATAACAAAATTCATCTGGAAGAACAAAAGGTCCAGAATATCAAGGGGATTAATAATAAGAAATGCAAGGTAAAGTAGCCTAGCTATCCCAGATCTTAAACTGTATCATAAAGCAGAAATCATCAAAGCTACTTGGTACTGACTAAAAAATACAGTGTTAGAACTGTGGAATAGATCAGAAACACAAGACTCACTAGCCAATGATTATAATAATCTATTGTTTGATAAACCCAAAGATCAGCTTCTGAGATAAGAACTCACTATTTGACGAAAACTTCTGTGAAAACTGGGAAATAGTAGGGCAGAAACTAGATATAGACCAGCATTTTACACTGTATATAATAAGATAAGGACAAATTGGGTATGTGATTTAGACAGAAAGGCTGATACCATAAGCAAATTAAGACAACAGGAAATAGTTTACCTGTCAGAGATATGGAGAATGAAAGCATTTGTGACCAAACAAGAGAAAGAGAACATTATGAAATGCAAATTGGATAATTTTCATTACATGAAATTAAGAATTTTAATGCAGAGAAAACCATTCAAACCAAGATTAGAAGGGAAGCAGCAAGCTAGAAAGAATTTTTAAAGCCAATATCTCTGACAAAGGCCTCATTTCTTTTTTTTTTCACATTAAACTGTTTTAATGGTTTCAAAATTCTGTGACAAATTTTTGATCAAGTTGTTTCCATTTAAAAATTACTGATTTTAAAAACTAATAACTTAAAGTTGCCGCAAAACAAATGTTCCACAAAAACATTCCTTTCCTCCTGAAGCTTTTACAATGCATTGTAATCATTAACCAGTCTTTTACTATTAAACTTAAATGGTCAATTGAGACAAACAGTTCTGAGACTGTTCTTCCACCACTGATTAAGACTGGTGGTGGCAGGTGTTGTACAGAATATTCATTTAGCCTTCTGGGCCTTCTCGGCAGATTTTGTGACCTTGCCAGCTCCAGCAGCTTTCTTGTCAATTGCCTTGATAACACCAACTCCAACAGTCTGCCTCATATCACGAACAGCAGAACGACCCAGAGGAGGATAATCAGGGAAGCTCTCCACACACATAGGCTTGCCAGGAACCATTTCAACAATGGCAGCATCACCAGATTTCAGGAACTTAGGGTCATCTTCCAGCTTCTTAACAGAATGACAATCAGTCTTTTCCTTCAGTTCAGCAAAATTGCAAACAATGTGAGCAGTGTGACAATCTGGAACAGGTGCATAGCCAGCACTGATTTGGCCTGGCTGGTTCAGGGTAATAACCTATGCCGTGAAACCAGCTGCTTCCATAGGTGGGTCATTCCTGCTATCACCAGCCACATTACTGCAGTGTACATCTTTGACAGACACATTCTTGACATTGAAACCAACATTATCCCCTGGCAGAGCCTCACTCAAACTTCATGGTGCATTTCCACAGACTTTACTTCAGTTGTAACATTGACTAGGGCAAAGGCTACCACCATACCTGGTGCCTTTGCCCTAGTCAATGTCAGTTGGACAAGTTGGTGGCAGAATGCAATCCGAAGCTTCAAGCAGTATAGTTTCATTAGCATTGCCATCCTTACAAGTGACTTTCCATCCCTTGAACCATGGCATATTAGAGCTTGTCTCCAGCATGTTATCCCCATTCCAACCTGAAATTGGTACAAAAGCTACTGTGTCAGGGTTGTAGCCAATCATCTTAATATAGGTACTGACTTCCTTGATGATTTCCTCATGTCTCTTCTGGCTGTAGGGGGGCTAGGTGGAATCCATTTTGTTTACACCAACAATCAGTTGTTTTACACCTAGTGTGTAGGCCAGAAGGGCATGCTCATGGGTCTGCCCATTCTTTGAGGTAGCAGCTTCAAATTCACCAACACCAGCAGCAACAATCAGGACAGCACAGTCAGCCTGAGATGTGTATGTATTCATGTTCTTGGTAAAGTCTGTGTCCTGGAGCATCAATAATGGTCACATAGCACTTGCTGGTCTCAAATTTCCACAGGGAGATATCAATAGTGACACCGTGCTCATGTTCAGCCTTCAGTTTATCCAAGACCCAAGCATATTTGAAGGAGGTCTTTCCCATATCAGCAGCCTCCTTCTCGAACTTCTCAATGGTTCTCTTATCAATTCCACCACATTTGTAGATGAGGTGTCCAATAGTGGTGGACTTACCAGAGTCTATGTGTCCAATAACAACACTGTTAATGTGAATCTTTTCCTTTCTTTGTGGAGGTTTAGTGATGGTTTTCACAACACCTGTGTTCTGCCTGCAAACCCATTGCAAAAAAAAAAAAACACAATAACAGCTAAAAGTCTCATTTCTAAAATATGAGAGAACTGTTAGATTTATCAGAATAGAAGCCATTCTGTAATTGCCAAATGATCAAAGAAGATTGAGACAGATTACAGATGAAGAAATTAAAGTGAGGCAGCTAGGTGGTAAAGTGAATAGAGCACTGGCCCTGGAGTCAGGAGGCCCTGAGTTCAAATCCAGCCTCAGACACTTAACACAAAAAACTAACCATGTGACCTTGGGCAAATCACTTAACCTCAATTGTCCTACTTTTCCTCTCATAAAAAAAAAGAAAAAAAAAGAAATTAAAGCTATCTATAGTCATATAAAAATGCTTTAAATCATTGTTGATTAGAGCTAACATGACAAAACAGTAAAATAATAAATGTTGGAGATGTGCGAAAATTGGAATATTAATGCATTGTTGGTGGAGCTGTGAATTGCTCGAACCATTCTGGACAACAATTTGGAACTCTCCACAAAAGGTTATAAAACTGTGCATACCTTTTGATGCAGCAATACATCTACTAGATCTGTTACTAAAGAGACCATACAAAGGGGAAAATTTCCCATATGCACAAAAATATTTTAGCAGCTTTTTTGTGATGGCAAAGAATTGGAAATTAAGTGGATGCCCATCAGTTGCAAAATGGCTGAACAAGTTATGGTATATGATTGTAATGGATTACTATTGTTTTATAAAAAATGATGAGCAGGTAGACCGGAAAAAACTGAGAATCACATGGACTGATGCTGAATGAAGGAAGCAGATTTAGAAGAACATTGTGCACAGTAACAACAACATTGTATAATGACCAACTTTGATAGACTTCACTCTTCTGAGCAATGCAATTATCTAAGACAATTCCAAAAGCCTCATGATAGAAAATGCTATCCACACCCAGAGAAAGAGCTATGGGTCTGAAAGCAGATTGAAGCGTACTATTTTCTCTATTTTTTTTTTGTTGGCTTTTGTTCTGATTGTTCTTTCACAACATGACTAATGTGAAAATGTTTTATATGATTGTACATATATAGCCTATATCAGATTGACATCTTTTGGGGGGATCTGAGGTAGAGGGAAAAATTGAGAACTCAAAATATAAAAAAGAATGTTTTAAAGTAAATATAAATAAATTAATAAATTACAAAAGAGATATTGAGAAAGGTTTCCTGTCAAAGATGGTATTTTCACCTCCACTTGAAGGATGACTGGGGATTCAGCAGGAATTGGTGAGGAGAGAGAACATTTTTGACATGAGAAAGAGGCAGCAAAAATGTACAGAGCAAAGAAATGTAGTATCTTTGTTATGGAATGTCAAGGAGACCAGTGTCACTTGACAAAGGTGTAACTGGGTGTTATTAGGAATAAAATGTAATAAGCCTTGAAAGGTAGTTTGGGTAGATTGTGAAGTCTTTGGAATGCGAGACAATTTTGGTTTTGATCCTGTAGGATCACTAGAATTGATTGAAGTGGTTAAACCTGTGCTTTAGGAAAATCACCTTGGTTCCTGAATGGAGAATGTATGAGTGGGGAGAGACCTGAGACAAGAAGACCCACCACCAGGCTATTGCATTAATCCAAGTGAAAACCTGTGCATGAACTCTGGCTAGAGAGCAGGAGCATATTCAAAAAATGTTACAAAGGTGAGATTGGCAGACCTTGCAAAAGATTTGATATGAGGAGTGGGTGGGTGAGAGACACTGAAGAGTTCAGGGTGACACCTAGGATGTGAGCTTAGAAGACTGAGAGGATGTTGGTGCTCTTGACAGTAAAAGGAAAATTTGGAAATGGGAGAGAAGGACTTTGTGGGAAAGATCATGAGTTCTGTTTTGGATATTTTGAGCTTAGTTTATTGGACATTCAATTTGACATGTCTGAAAGGCAGGTGAAGATGCAAGAAGAGTTTAGCAAAGAGGTTGAAGCAATATAAATTTGAGAATCATTGGCATAGAAATAATTAAATCTATAAAAAGGGATGAGATCACTAAGTGAGGTACTACAGAGGGAGAAGAGTCAGAAGAGGTTGCTCCATATATTATATCAATTATAATCACAATTCCATAAAATTCTCTTAACTTTTAAAGTATCCATGTTATCATTTGTAAAAATGAGACGCTAAGACCAGATGACCTTTAAAGTGATCTCCATCTCTAAATCTGAGATGTCTCATGAATGAGATTAAAAGTGAAATGACAGCCTCACAATCCCCATCACTACCACTCAGGCATCAGTTTTGTCAACTGTAAAAGCAAGGGTTTGGACTAGATGAACTTTGGGGTTTCTGTGATCCTTTAAAAGTTTTGTGTTCTGTGTTAATCAGAAAGGCATTATCATTAATGTAGTTAAAGAAATCTTTTAATAGTGAAATAACAACAAAGGCTGTGGTATTTTGTTTAGTCTAGTTTGATTTTTAATCATCTTTTGCCAATTGTGTATAGGTTAGTTCTCTAGATAACATGGTTCTTGAGTAATAAGCAACTGTTGCCTCTGGGCCATCTGGTATTTTGTGACTAAGTACAGATCCAATACCATAAGGTGAGGCATCAGTGGTAATGAGCAATGATTTATGTCCATCCAAACCTACCAGTGCAAACTCGAAATTGGTAACAGCCTGACATTCCAGATATTGTGTTCATAATGGAAATTTAGTGTGATTGAATTCCTTTCACAAGCATAGAATGGATCAGATCACTTATGGTAGCTTTTTGCTAGCGATGGTAGAAACTACGAATCTCTTAATAGAATGCCCAGTCCCTATCTTCAGCAGGGTCAATGAAAGCACCCTTATAATGGCAAAGGTGACCCCAAGTTTTAATTTCACATTTCTTTCTTTTTTATTTAGAGATGTTGTATGTCATAGTGGACAGATAACTGACCTTGGAGCAAAGGATCCTTAGGTTGAAGTCCTGCTTCTGATACATACTCACTGTGTGACTTTCGATCAATTGTTTAACTTCTCTGTGCCTCCTTCCCCCATAAGAAATCGAGGAATATAACTTGCAAACAAGTTTCTAATTTTAATTGGTGCAAATAGTTTCCCAGCTAGTAATTCTCTATACAAGTCAGGACCAAAATAATCCAAGTGCTGAAAAAAAAAAAAAACTGGAATAAGACTTTATGAAATCTTTCAAGTTCATCCCCTATTGGTAACATAAACAGCATGGCAACTATATAGGATGCCATATCTAGAGAAAAATCAAGTCTCCATGAAGCACTGGCATATAGGAATGCCAGAAATCTCTAAGGAAAAAGACTTAATTCAGAAGTTTGCTAAAGGAATACTATTGAACACTTTGGTAAAGATCGTGGACAATAATGTTGAAAAATCAGGAGCTGTTCTCAACAGGAACAGAAAGAAATTGGTTAATTGTACACTCTAAAAACAAATCTGGATTTAAGCATCTTAGAAATGCTAAGCTGGTTTTCACAGACTCAACTTATTACTAAGAAGATCTTTGTTGGCATAAATAATTAAACCCGCTAGGTGTCTCTATAATTTGTGAGGACATAATTTTGGACAGGACAAACTCTATTTCTCTAAAATTAACATGCGTGCACACACACGTATGTGTGTATATTATTTCCCGTATTTGAATCTGTTTTTTGAGGGTATGTGTTTTCTTCCTTTGCTCCTCTTTACTTATTTATCTCTCTCCCTTCCTCCATTCTTTTCTTTTTTCCTCTTTTTCCTTTTATCCCTCCTTTCCTTTGTTTTTTCCTTCTCTACTCCCTCTCCCTCTTTCATTTTGACTTTCCTACTTTGCTTTCTTTCTTGTTAATTTACTTACCTATGTATTTTATTGAAAAAAATTATTTCTGTGCATTCCAAGTTATCTATATTAACAATTATTCTTTCAATTTCTACAATATTGAGTCACAGACACTGGGTCTTGTTTTAGCCCATCATTAATGGTAAACTTGATCCAATAAGGAATGGTCATTGTTACTTTTAAAAATTACAAAAAAAAATCTATACAAGAAAGTAAATATGGAATTGTAAAGGGCATCTAAGACCAGAACATTTAAGAATTATTTGAAATTCCAGGATTGAGATAGATGGTACAACATTGTAATATAAGTAGTAATTCATTTTTATGAAAGTATTTGATTCCATTTTTTGGACATTTAAATTAACTACTAAAGGCCTTGATTAGAATCAATAAAACAATTAATTTATCAACAAGTATTTAGTAAGTACTTGTTCTTCTTCAATCACTCAGTCATGGCCAACTCTCCATGACACAATGGACAATAGAGTACCAAGCCCTTCTATGCTCCACTATCTCTTGAAGTCTGTCGGAGTTTATGTTAATTGATTCTATGACACTTTTTATCCATCTGTTTCTTCACATCTATTCCAGGGTTTGACCTTCCACTGAATAGTTAGAATAAATTTAAATATTTACTGATTTGATTTCCCACTATCTAGAGGATTCTAAAAAGTTTTCTTCAGCACCACAATTTGAAAGCATCAGTTCTGTGGCACTCAACTCTCCTTATAATCCAACTCTCATGGCCATATACTATAACTGGAAAAAGCATAACTTTAGTCATATGGTTGTTTGTTGGCAAGGTGATGTCTCTACTTTTTTTTTAAATATACTGTCCATATTTGTCATATCTTTCCTTAAAAAGAGCAAGTATCTTTTAATTTCATGGTTTCACTTGCCATCTGCAGTTATCTTTGAGACCTACAATATAAAATATGAAACCTGACACTGTTCCCATCTCTCCCCCCTCTACTTGCTGTGAATGATGGGACCAGTTGCCAAGACTTTATTTTTTTAATGCTAAGCTCCAAACCAGCTTTTATATTATCCTCTTTCATCCTCATCAAAAGGCTTCTTAATTCCTTTTCACTTTCTCCCATCAGAGTGGTATTATATGCATATCTGAGATTGCTGATATTTCTCCTGGCAACTTTAGTTCTGGCTTTTGATTTGTCCAGCTTGGCATTTTACATTATGTGCTTGTATATAAATTAAATAAGATGGTTTACAGCCTTTTCTTATTCCTTTCCCAATCTTAAACCAAACAATTTGTTCCATGTTCTATTCTAACTGCTGCTTTTTGACCAGCTTCCTTAGGACACAAGTAAGGTAATATAGTACTCACATCTCTTTGAAAGCTTGCCACATTTTGTTGAGATTCACAGTCAAATCCCTTATAATTAATTAAGAAGAGGTAGTTTTTTTTTTTCCTGGAACTCCTTTGCTTTCTTCATAATCCAGAAAATGTTGACAGTTTGGTCCCTAGTTTGTCTGCCTCTTTGAAAACCAGCCTTCACTTATAGTAATTCTCAGTTCACATATTGTTGAAGTCTAGTTTGTAGAATTTTAAACATAACCTTGCTGGAGTATGAAACGAGTGCGATCAATCAATAATTTGGACATTTATGGTATTGCCCTTTTTTAGGATTGGGACATAAACTAATCTTTTCCAATCCAGTGGCTGTTGTTGAGTTTTCCCAATTTACTAGCATATTGAGTGCATCACTTTACCAGCATCATTTTTTCTTTTACAATTTTAAGTAGCTCATCTGGAATTCTATCACCTTCACAATCCTTATTTTAGCAATGATTTTGAGGCCCACTTGATTTCATTCTCCAGGATGAATGGTTCTAGATAAGTCGCCACATCATCTTTCTTGTATAGTTCTTGCATAATTTCTTGTATAGTTGTGTATTTTTTACCACTTCTTAATCTCTTCTGCTCCTGTTAAGCACCTACATTTTTTGTATTTTATCATACTCATTTTGCATGGACTATTCTTTTTAAGTCTCTAATTTTTGAAGAAATTACATGTATTTCCCATTCTATTGTTTTCTTCTATTTCTTTGCATTGCTCATTTAAGAAAAAAAAAACAATCTTCTTAACTCTCCTTGCTATTCTCTGGAATTCTGCATTAAGTAGGGTGTATCTTCTCTTTTTCCTTTACCTTTTTTTTTCCTTTTTTCCTCAGCTATTGGTAGGACCTTATCTGACACTTAGTTTGTGCCATAATTATGCTAGGTGCTATATATTTAAGGGAAATATTAAACATCTCTGACATGAAAAAAACTCACATACAATTTTGTTGAAGGGTGTTGAAACAAGCTATTGACACATAAATATAAACAAAATGAGTATAATGTCATGGGAGGGGGGCACAGGGTAATAGCACCTGAGTGAAACAGGAAAAAATATCTCATTTAGGAAGTAATATTTGAGATAAGATTTAAAGAAATTTAGAGGTTCTAAGATGCAGAGATAAGAAAGGAATGCATTTCAGTTATGGGAGAGAGACTGTACAAACAAGAGTGTGAGGAATAGCAAGAGGGGCAAGTTGTATTGTAGTTTAGCATGTGTGAAAAAGGAACAATTAATAATATGGCTAGAAAGATACTTAAGAACCAGGTTGTGTAGTGTATAAATGACGTTCAGAAATCAATATTTTATATTATAAAAAACAGGGACCCACTGCATTTCAATGAAAAAGAATTGAAATACATTTTCTGTATATCAATTTACTAATAATGTGGAAAGTGGATTAGAAAGGGTGGAAATTTAAAGCATAGAGACCAATTAAGAAGCTATTGTGATAGCCTGGAGAAGAAGTAATGGGGATCTGAATTAGGGTAGTTAATAACTAGGTAGAAATAATGGGATGGATGTAAGAAATCTTGTGCAGTTAAAAACAGCAAGATTGTTAATTAATTTGATGTACAGAATGATAATGAATTGAGAATGTTTCTCAGGTTGCAAACCTAGATTACTAGAAGGATGTTGGTTCCATTTTCAGAGACAGAAAAACTCAGAAGGGGGCTGGGTTTTGAAGAAAATATAATCAATTCTGCAAGGATGTAATAACTATAAGACAGATTGGAGCTCTAGAGGTAAGTGAAAGTGGATAATATATAATCCATTTCAGTTGATGATCCCCCCCCCGAAAAAAATGGAATGTGAGAAGAGTGTTAAAGGAAGAGTCTTGGGATGCTTCTACAATTATGGGGTGGCTTATGAATGATGATTTAGAAAGGAGACTAAAGAACAGCCAGACAAGGAGGGAAATAACCAAAAAAGAAGTGTAAAGCAAATCTATAGAGAACAATGTACCATTGAAAAGAGAAAGGGAAAGGCTGTAAAGGAATACAGAGATGTCAAGATGGATGAGATTTTAGAAGGGACCATTAGATCTGGAAATTATCATATAATTCTTAACTTGGGAAAGAACAGCTTCAGTTAAATGCAGAGTTTCAGAGTCAGGCTTGAGAAATGAGTAAGAAAAAAGAGAAGTAACATTTGGACTATTTTTTTCTAAGAGGTTCACTGAGAAAGGCTAGATACATATAGGGTTGATAATGTACAAGGATGGTAGGGTAAAGAGAGGGCGCATTTTCTTTTTTATTTCCTTATTCTCATTTCTCTCCCCATCTCATACCCTTCCTCACCCACTGAGAGGGCAAAAAAGTGATATCAATTATATATTTAAAATCATGAAACTTTTAGGTGTGTTAGATGTGTTGCAAAAAAAGGAAAGTGGAAAAAAAATGCTTCAATCAGCATTCAGATACCATCAGTTCTTTCTCTGCAGGTGAATACCATTTTTCATCATGAGCCCATCAGAAATATCTAGGATCAATCAGAATAGCTAAGATATTCTCAGTTGATCATTAAACAATATGCCTGTTATGTGTATGATGTTCTCCTAGTTCTGTTAATTTCATTTTGTATAGGTTAATGTAAGTCTTTGCAGATTTTTCTGAAATCATTCTTTCTTATAGCACAGTGGTACATTGTCATAATAATACACTATAACTTAAAAAAAATTAAACATTTCTTTTCAATACTTTGAGCTCCAGATGTTTTCCCTCCCTCCCTCCTCACCTGCCCCTACTGGGAAGATAAGCAATTGAATATAGGTTGTACATGTGTAGTTACCCAAATCATTTCCGTAGCAAGTATGTTGTGAAAGACTATGTTTCCCTCCATCTTATCCAACCCCCGACTTATTCTATTTTCTCCTTTGACCCTATCCCTTTTCAAAAATGTTTGCTTCTTACTACCCTCTCTCCCAATCAGCCCTCTCTTCTATTATCCTCCCTCATCTCCTACCCCCATATTTTCCTGTAAGGTAAGACACCCAATTGGGTGTATATGTTATTCCCTCCTTAAGCCAAATTCAATGAGAATAAGGTTGTCCCATTCTCTTTCACCTTCCTACTCTTCCCTTCTATTGCAATAGTTTTTTCTTGCCTCTTTTATGTGAGATAATTTACCGTATTCTATCTTTCACTTTCTCCTTCTCCCAATATATTCCTCTCTCACCTCTTAATTTTATTTTTTTAGATAGCATCCCTTCATATTCAAATCATCCTGTGGCTTCTGTCTATGTATACATGAACATGCACATGTCCACACTCACATATATATTTATATACATATACACCCTCCTATACATACACATATATGTATGGATACATATTTATACATATATATTCCCTTAAACTATCCTCATACTGAGGAAAGTCTTATGAGTTACAATTATCATTTTTCGATGTCGGAATATAAATAGTTCAACTTCAATAAGTTCCTTATGAATACTTTTCCCTGTTTACCTTCTCATGATTCTCTTGCTTCTTGAATTTGAAAGTCAAATTTTCTGTTCAGCTCTGCTTTTTTTCATCAAGAATACTTGAAAGTCCTCTATTTAATTGAATGACCATATTTTCCCCTGTAGCATTATACTCAGTTTTGCTGGTTAGACAATTCTTGGTTTTAGTCCTAGCTCCTTTCACCTCCAGAATATCATATTCCAAACCCTTCAATCCCTTAATTTAGAAGCTGCTTAGGTCTTGTGGTATCCTGATTGTGCTTTCACAATACTCATATGGTTTCTTCCTGACTGCTTGCAGTGTTTTCTCCTTGACCTGGGAACTCTGCAATTTGGCTATAATATTCCTAAGAGGTTTCTTTTTGGTATCTTTTTCAAGAGGCAATTGGTGAATTCATTCAGTTTCTATTTTGCCCTCTGGTTCTAGAATATCAGGGCAATTGCTTGATAATTTCTTGAAAGATGGTGTCTAAGGTGTTTTTTTAAATTTTTAAAAAAATTTTTAATTTTTTTTTTATTTAATCATGATTTTCAGGTGCTCCAATAATTTTTAAGTTATCTCTCCTGGATCTATTTTCCAGGTCAGTGGTTTTTCCAATGAGTTATTCATTTGTTAGGTCTATTTTTTTTCTATTTTTTTTTGTTTGGATCTGTTTTATAGTATCTTGATTTCTAATAAAGTCATTACCTTCCAATTGCTCAATCTAATTTTGAAGGAATTATTCTCTTCAGTTTATTTTTGTAATTCCTTTTCCATCTGGCAAATTAAGCTTTTTTAAGGCATTCTTCTCCTCACTGGATTTTTGGGCCTCTTTTGGCATTTGAGTTAGTCTTTTTTTAAGGTGTTATTTTCTTCAGTGTATTTTTGGGTCTCCTTTAGCAGGCTATTGAATCACTTTTCATGATTTTCTTGCATCATTCTCATTTCTCTTACCAATTTTCTCCACTTCTCTTACTTGATTTTCAAAATCCTTGGACTTGTCCATGGCCTTTAACCAATTCATATTTTTCTTGGAGGCTTTTGATGCAAGAGTTCTGACTTCACTGTCTTTCTCCCACTGCATGCCTTAATCCTTTTTGTCACCCCCCAAAAACATTCTATGGTCTGTTTGTGCTTCCTCATATTGCCAGACTTTTGAGCTCTTTGCCATGGTAGAAATCTGCTTTGAAAATGGAGAGAGCTTTGTCCCAAATTACTGGGGTTTCTGCAGCTGCCAGAGCTATTATGAGGGCACCCTTTCTACAGCCCCCACAAGCTTTGGCTCACTGGCCACACACCCCATTACCACCACCCAAGACTGTGATCTAGACCCAAGCAGGTTAAAGCAAAAGCAATTTCCCTTTGACTGGTCACTTGGTGCCCCTATAGTATGCAGGTTAGCAGCTCCTGAGGCTGCTACCAAGGCACCTCCAGTGCTTCTCACCCTGGGGGCAGGGCCTGAGCAGTGTTTCTCTGTCCCTTGCCTCATTCCAACAGAGTTCCACATTGACCTTTTACTTTGTCTTTGGGGTTTATGGGTTGAGAAGTCTGGAACCACCACAGGTGCTGGTGATTCACTCTCCTGAAATCTACTCTGGTGGCCACTGGTTGGGGCTGCCCTGGATCCAGAACCACACAGCTCATGTGGGCCTGTGCTCAGCTCCCAGCTCAGTGCAATAGACCGTTTTTGTCCACCTGCCAGGATGCCTTCAGCAGGAGATTTGTTTCTCTCTGTCTCTTTGTGGGTTCTGTAGGTCTAAAGTTTGTTTAGAGTCATTTTTTTTATTGTATTAGAAGTGATTGGAGTGGGAGGTCATGCCAAGTTTGTGCTTCTACTCTGCTATCTTATCTCTGCCCCCCGCCCCCACTACAAGCATCCCCTCAATCTCCTACTATTTGCCACCACAAAAAAAGAGTTTCTATAAATATTTTTTTTACATATACATCTTTTTCCTTTTTAAAGCTCTTTGGGATATAGATCTAGTGGTGATTGCTAGATCAAATAGTATGTGCAATTTTATAACCTTTTGGGCATAGATCTGAATTGTTTTCTAGATTAGTTAGATCAGTTCACAACTCAACCATCAATGCATTAGTGTTACAATTTTTCCACATCCCCTCCAACATTTCTCATTTTCCTTTTCTGTCATATTAGACAATCTGATAGGTATGTGGTGGCACTTCACGATTGCTTTAATGTGCATTTCTCTAATGAATAGTGATTTAGAGCATTTCACCATATGACTTTAGCTTTAGTTTCTTCTGCTGAAAATTGCCTGTTTATATCATTTGGTCATTTATCAATTGGGAAATGACTTGTATTCTTATAAATTTAACTCAATTTTCTATGTATTTCAGAAATAAGGCATTATTCAGAGAAAGCTGTTGTACATTCCCCCTTCCTTCCCACTTACATGAATTCCTTCTAATTTTGGTTTTGTTTGTGCAAAAACTTTTTAAATAATTTAATGTCATCAAATTTGTTCATTTTATATCCTATTAAGCTATCTAGCACTTATTTGGTCATAAATTTTTCCTTTATGTATAGATTTGACAGGTAAAATTTTCTACGCTCCCTTAATTTGTTTCTACTATTACCCTTTATGTCAAAACTACATATCCATTTTTACCCGCTCTTGGTAGATAGTATGAGATGTTGGTTTATGCTAAGTTTCTGCCAAAATTTTTCCAGTTTTCCCAACCATTTTGTCATATACTTAGTTATTCTCCCCCATGTTTGGATTTTTGGGTTTATCTAACACAAGATTACTATGGGCATTTGCTATTGTATATTGTGTATCTATCTATTCCACTAATCCAGCATTCTATTTCTTAGTTATTACCAGATTATTTTGATGGTTACCACTTTAGGATACATTTGAGATCAAATACTGTGAGGCTACTTTCTTTCATATGTATATATTTCTTATGTCCTGATTTCCTTGATATTCTAGAACTCTTGTTCTTCCACATAAATTCTGTTTTTTCATTCTAGTTCTCTAAAATAATTTTTGGTAGTTCGATTGGTATGGCATTGAAAAAGTAAATAAACTTATGAAGAACTGTTATTTTTATTCTATTGGCTTGCCCTACCTATGACCAATTGACATTTCTCCAATTGTTTAAATCTGTATTTATTTGTGTAAAGAGTTTTTCATTATTTTATTCATATAATTCCTGAGTTTGTCTTGGCAGATAGACTTCCAAGTATTATATATAGGTTCTAGATTTTTTAAATGAGATTTCTCTTTCTATTTCTTTCTATTGAACTGTGGTGGTAATATATGCAAATTCTAATGATTTATGTGGACTTATTTTATGTTCTTTAATTTTTTGAGGCTAATATTGGCTTCAGGAAGTTTTTTAGTTGATTTGCTAGGATTCTCTAAGTATATTCCATTTATTCCTGTGCCTCCCAGTGTTTTTCATAGGAATGAGTTGTATTTTGTTAAAAGCTATTTCTTTATCTGTTGGTATAATCATGTTTTTTTTTTCCTGCAACATATATAGTCAGTTATACTGATACTTTTCCTGCTGTTGAACCAGCATTACATTACCAGTATAAATCCTACCTAATCATACTGTATGATTTTTTTTATATATTGCTGTAATCTCCTTGCTTGTATTTTATTTAAAATTTATGTTTCCATATTCATTAAAGAAATTGTTCTATTGTTTTCATTCTCTGGTTTTGCTCTTCTTGGTTTAGGCATTGACACCATATTTTGTCATAAAAAGAATTTGGTCGTACTCCTTTTTGTCTATTTTTCTTAATAGTTTAATATTGTATTAGAATTAATTGTTCTTTAAAGATCTGGTAGAATTCACTTAAGAATTCATCTGGTCACAGGGTTTTGTTTTTTTTTCTTTCCTGAGGGAGCTCATTGTTGGATTTTTCAATTAATTTTTCTGAGATAGGATTACTTAAGCATTTTAGTTCCTCTTTTGTTAATCTGGGCACTTTATACTTTTTAAAAAATATTCATCTATTCCACTTAGATTGTCAGATTTATTTGTATTTAATTGGGCAAAATAACTACTAATAATTGCCTTAATTTCTTCTTCATTGATGGTACATAAGTTTATTTTCCTTCTGTTCCTGCATAAGGGTACATTTTCAATAACGTCACAACTTTATCCAGTGTTACATAGAGCAGAGACAATAAGGATAGTCTGGTATATAGTTAGGACCTGTAGACATTTAATCATGCTTCTTTTCAGGAACTTGTATGTTTTTTACTTCAAAAGGAAAGCAAATTTGCCCCACCCAACAATCACATGAACCTACCAAAAAGACAAATACCTCAACATACTCTAAAGCAGCTGTTTTAATGACACATCTGTTCAGACTATATGGAAGAAACTATGTGTATGTGTATAGATCTATGTGTATGTGTATGTATATGATCATGTATATGTACTTATATGTGCATGTGTATATGTGTGTTTGTGTATAAGTATATGTATAAACACATATATTTGCATTATATTAATATTTGAGAAAGGCATAGTACAAAACAGGGGTTCAAACTTTGACAATCATGTTTTAAATATTATTGATTTCACTTACCTTCATATCCATTAAATTTTATGCCTTTAAACCCTTATTGTCAGTTGGGTTCATAGGCTTCACTAGAAAATTCAAGGGGTCTATGACATACAAATTGTCTAAAAAGATTTAGTATGTTAAAAAAAAAATAACAGCCCTGCCAGAGATTATTCAGTTTGGGAAGAGTAGATCTACATCCAGAAAAAGATTTTATGAACTGTTTATTATGATAAAAATGTGCCAGGCTTTGAGAAATGAGTTAACAATATATAAAAATACCATATCTAACCAAGTGCAATGATCATTTATTTATTGAGAAGAAAAGAGAGAAATCAGTTAATAAAATTAGAATATCTTCAGTAAGTCTTTTTTTAAAATTTCTGTCAATTAAATCACCTACGTGACACTTCAGTAGGAAAGTTAATCATTCTACTTTAAACCAATGTACACAATACTCAACACTTCTTGGAATACTCCCTTGATTGATAGCACTGAATCAAAATACTCTTTGTAACCTCAGAACCCACAAACTTAGTTTTTACCAAGGATTTTGTATATGAAATTAGATTATCTTGTAATTGCTCCCAGGCTATTTTCAGGATACATAATCAATTTTCTCCCCAAATCCTTTAAATTCCTTGAGGAAAAATAAACAAAACAAAATTATGTCTTATTTTCTTTGATGACTTTCAGTGTTGGAAACACAGTTAATGAGCAACAAATACTTTTTGAATTGAAGGAACCTGTTGATAACACGTACATTGATGAAACATATCAAGCATCAGTAGTTGATTCTATGATGTGAAAATACTTATCTTGTTTACCTAAAAACACCAAATGAACTACCTTGAAGAAGTGAAAATACATGGTAGAAAACTTTTCATAATACAAAAGTGCACCCTCCAGCCTTGCCCTGGCCTCACAATATCCTTTCAGGTGAATGGTTTTATGATTAACTATCTCATTTACAGTTGAAGTGGAAAATAAATCGTTTCTCACTTGCCACATCTTCTTTATTTCATTCTTTCCCTTCTGGTTATTATTTATTAACTCAGCAACTGTATTATTTACAGTAACAGGAAAAGAAACAGGGCTAAAGATCTTATGAGTACATCTCACATTTACCAGCCTTGCTCTTCCATTTCTCTCTGAATTGGCCTGATTACAGGTTCAATCACCTAGGGAGCTAACTCTTTCTTTTTTGGGGGGGGAGGGGTAAGTCAGATTCAGTCATAACTGATATTTTTTCCAGTTTGATTCCATTTCAAGTCTACAGCATTTTCTACCAGTTCACACTGGAGAAGAACAACACTTTTATTTAAAGGTCATATTCCCATTCCTATTCAATATATTGATGATGATGACAAGAGAGAAAACAAGACTGAGGAACAGAGACAGAGAAACAAAGGCTTAGAGAAAGAGTTGCAGGAAAAGGAAGGGACAGGAAGGACATAGAAACAGAGAGGCAGATAGACAAAGAGAATGCGTAGGATGAAGAGGGGAGGGATACATAACTGATTTCATGCAGTTTTTAAAGGCAAAAGTTTGGAACTATGACAAATCATAGCGGACAAAATGATGAAAAAAAGTCTTAAAATTCATTAAGGTCCTTAAACTTATTTCTTCTAGAAAGTCTTTGCTAATGAATAATATTTCACTGTAGACACTGAACTTTTTGTTACTTAAGGATTGATGTACACAGCTTCTCTTGAGCTTTGCTCTGGTTAATATATTACTCTGGAATTGTTTTCAGCTTGCTTCCTGAGTACATATTTCTCCCTCTCTCTTCAGTTATCTTTATATGAATAATGTCTATTTTCCTCTCTGTGTGCATTTTTTTCTTTTATTGACTGATGGAAACCCGACTTCCTAATTTATTTTTGAATAACCAGAGTGATTTGAAAAGCTTTTTTTTTTTTTTTTTTTTTTTTTAAACATAGGAGTATCAACTTGCTTGCCACCCTGCTGTATCAAGCTGCTGTTAGGAATCTCCAGAGGCACATTGATTTAGGCTGATAAAAATTATTACCTGGTGAAATGATAAAAGCAACAAAGATAGTATTCACAGTCTTGTCATACTCACATACATCATGAAAACCATGCATTTCAAATGCATGAATGCTTTCATTTGTGATGTTTCCTGAGATCAGAGAATACCAAAATTTTCCATAAATATGCATAAAGGGCAGCTGTTTGATTTATGCATTATGCAGAAACATTAAGAAAACAGACTTGCATGTAACCTTGCAAGAAAAAAAAACAACAGACAAACAAAACACAGATTCTAAAAGAAGCTCCCTGAAGTACTTTAAAATACTGTGGAAAATGAAGAGCAGCAGGATTCCTGAAGCTTTAGGGTTGTTCCATTTGGCCAGTTCTGCTTTTGAAGGCGTTCTTCTCCTCATGAGTTTTTTGGACCACCTTTGCCAGTTGGGTTAGTCTATCTTTTAAGGTGTTATTTTCTTCAGTATTTCTTGAGTCTCCTTTAGCAAGCTGTTGACACATTTTTCATCATTTTCTTTTATCACTCTCATTTCTCTTCCCAATTTTTCCTCTACTTCTCTTACTTGATTTTCAAAATCCTTTTTGAGCTCTTCTGTGGCCTGAGATGAATTCATGTTTTTCTTGGAGGCTTTTAATGCAGGAGCTTTGAGTTTGTTGTCTTCTTCTAGTTCTACATTTTGATCTTCTTTGTCACCAAAGTAAGATTCTGTAGTCTGAATTTTTAATGCTGCTCATGCACTTACCCAAATACTTGACTTTCTAACTCTTTGTCAAGGTAGGACAGGGCATGGGGGTGGATGTACTCTCCAAGGTTTCAGCCGCTTGATCCCCCGCCATCTCTGGCTCCAGAGCTCCAGAAGCAATTATTCCTGCTGCTGCTGCTGCTGCCACCACTGCCACCTCCTTTACCCTGGGGCTGTGACCATACTTCTCTTTTCTTTCACCCAGGTCCCACAGAGTTTTCCAATGATCTTCTATGCTGTTTTTGGCATGTGTGAGTTAAGAAGACTACAAACTGACACAACTGCCCAGTGATTTAGTCCCCTGAGGCCTTTTCTGGTCCTGTTTGTGCTGGCATGTCCCAAACCAGACTGTGCTCTGCTCCCAGACTGGTGTGATAGGCCAATCCTGTTGCCCTTCCAGGTTGTTTTAGGCTGGAGATGTGTTTCACTCTGCCATTGTGTGACTTTCATAGCTCTAGAATTTGTTTTGAGTCATTTTTACAGGTATTTGGACAAGTTTGGGGGAGAGCTCAAGAAAGTCCCTGCTTTAACTGCACCATGTTAGCTCCTGTAACAGTAATGAAATTTGAAGATCCCTTTGTATTCCTAAGCTAAGAGGTACTTAGAACCTAGTTTCAAATTAAGCTTCTATTAAAGAAACAGAAGGTATGAAGCTTTGATCAAACAGGAAGGGGCTGAATAGGAAATGCCTGTTGCTGACACGACAGGAAGGGGCTGAATAGGGAGGAACGATATTGTATATAAGGAAAAACCCCAGCTGGGAAAGTCAGAATTTCCTGGAAACTTGTGGTGGTGGAGCTTCTTCTAGGCCAGTCAAGCTGCTGAAGACATCCAAGGCCCAGCCTGGAGCTGCCAGAGGAAGCATGACTATGGTGTTTGTTGGCTTTGTTAGGCCTTGACTTCCCAGGAATAGAGACTGTGAAGGATTTAAGGTGGACTGGACACTGTGAGCTTCAGTGTGTAAAAGAAACTGCACAGAGAGCTGGACAAGGAGCGGGGAGCCCTCTGCCTTTCAACCCAGGTGATAGTTTGGTGAATCTAAGTAGGAGCCGAGATCATAGAAGGGGATCCAGGGAATCTGAGAGGCTACCTCAGGTCAAGATGAAGAGATCTCTCCATAGATACTGAGTAGTGATGAAATTGTGATTTACTTGTGACCAAGAGGTGGATGGCCTGTGTATTTCTCACTACCATTTAAGAGAAAACTGAGTAGTGACTGATATTGTAACTTAATTCCACCCCAGGAGTGGAGAACTTTGACTATTGTACTTTGTGTTTCTAAAGGAGGCCTTGCCTACTTAAGGATGAGTGAGTTAAGGATTAAGGAGGCACTCCTCCTTAAGACTGATTGAATTAAGGACTTAACTAAATGATTGATTGTCTAAATGATTGTACTTTGTTTAAACTATGTGACCACTTTGGTGAAAACTATGTGGCCCTTTTAGTGTTAAGTGACTGAGTTGTGAAATGGTGAATATTGTATTTTGATTTTCTGTGATAAGTTGTAACATTATGAATGTTCTACCTTGATTTTCTGTGAATGTTTTGCTCCTATTTGTTATTGAATAAATACAGTATTCATTATACTATGTAATCAGAACATTGAAAGCTGTTCACAGCAGTAGTTCTCTGGAAAAGCTGTTTGTGCTTGGCTTTATAATTCTACCCCCAAGCTTTAGGGTTGTTCAAAAATCCTATTGATTAGCTTCTTCTCTTAACCAGATCTGGAAATTTTTATTTAATTTTGATCCAGCAAGACATACTCTCAGGATCTTTGATTCAGGTCTGGAAGGATCTTAGAAGTATCATTTTCCACTTTAGGAAGCTGGGGCCCAGAGAATTTAAATTAACTATTCCAATGTAACATACCTGAACCAAAACTGAAAATTTAAGTCGACTTTAAATCGAATACTCCTTCTACTTTATTGCATTACCTCTTGCAGTCTTCAAGCTTGTGTCTTTCTTCTTCCAAAACTATACTGGCTATTCATCTCTGGATTAAGGGTGAAAGACACATTGATGTAAATAAAAAGAATAAGGGACATGGACTCAATAGATCTGACATGATCCTGAGCATTTAAATTTGCTAGCTTCATATTCTTTGGGTAATCACTTTACTTAGTTTACTTATAAGTTACATAATTACATTATTTTAGCTTAGTTTCATCATCCGTAAAATTTGAATAATAATATTTGTACTCCTTCCTGCTTATCATTATTATGAGAAAAAATATTTAATGCACTCTCATACAAATATAACCATTATTTATTAGAGTGAGCAATAAGACAAAGATTCCTTTCCTGAACAACTTATTTTTATGGAAATGTGATTTCATGGGTGTGAGTATGCCCTCCTGAGATATCTAGCAATATCACTTTATTCCCCTTTTATTCTGTATTCTTGTCCAGGTTTTCCATATATTGTACATATCCAGAACATACCAAATATGTTTGCATGATTTGTATATTGTGCTCCCACTCTCACAGAACTGGGCTACCAAATCTAAAGATCCCTTGAATTCTCATAATTATGGGATTTCTCTTCTCTGTTGTCCATGATAGAACCCAATTGGCTATTTTCTTCCATGTGTTAGGAGTCCAGTTATTAACTCCTTAGTTCCATTTAGTCTTTTCAGTTAGACAGGTCTTTACAAAGGGATTTTGCTTCAGTGGCATAGTGAGAACAAACCTTCAAGTATTTCTGCCAACACCACTGGGCTATACTCTCTCTGAAACTATCACATTAGTTATTTAGGGAATATGCTCTCTAGCTCACTTCCTACATAACATTAGCCCCTTTGAGATCATAAACAAAGGTTACATTTTTGGCTGTGGAGTCCTTCAGCTGAGTGACATGCATAAGTTCACTCCTAAACATCTGTCCTTGCTTCTCAGGAATCAGGTCTGGGCTGGGTGCAACACTTAACCTCAGTTCTGACTCCCAGACTCCAGTAACTCATTTTCTCAGCCCTGATCAGAGGCTCTATCCCCTGTATGAAAGTAAAAGAATGAATAAATACACCAATCAAGCCTCAATTTCTCAGGCACAGGATGGCATCAGAGGGAAAGAAGGCCTTGAGGAACTTATCTCACCATATTCCATCATCCCATTGGACTGGTTACAAGAATGAGGTGAAGACTTTAGACTCATAACTTTTTGAAGATGCTGGCTATTCTGGCTAGGCAACCAATCAAAAAAGATTCCTCCTAATTATGTGATATCAACTAAAACCAGTTACACAGTGTCCATGAATGCTCCATATTCTTTTCATGGTAATTCCTTTATAAGACACCATGATTCTCCTGGAAGTAGTAACTAGCATCCTTCATGTAGAGAGATGCTATCTCAAATATTCTGAGAATGTGCTAGAACTCCATTACACTTGAGTTCATTTTCTAGTTCTACTCATGAATTAGGACAAGCAATGTAACCCTGAGTTTATCCATTGTCTATCTCTTATCTCTGAATAGTTGGTCTACCTGCTTTTTGAGTCATACATGTTCTTGATAATGCTTTGGATGCTATTCCATCAGATATAAAATATGGTCATGTTAGATAGTCTGTTCAGTCACAAGCTTATATTTTGCTCCATTTCTTGACTCTAGGACTTTGCAAATAGTTGCTAGATTGTTCTCCCACTTTACCATTACTTCTTAGAATCTCTGGTTTCCTTCAAAATTCAGTCAACCCACATTCTCCATCCTGATTTCCATTGCTGCTAGTTTCAGACTTCTCTAAGTTAGTTAGAATTAATTCTATATACATTTTGCATACACACACACACATATTTGTGTATGTGTACACTCTGCTTAGCACAGTGCTTATCTTTGAGTAGCTGCTTCATAAAAGGTGGTTGATGGATGAAAAAAAAGGTTGGTGCCTGTTTCCTTTATCTGATAGCTAAGTTATAGGAATATGATACTGATTTCAGAATTATTAAGAATCTTAAGAGTTCCATTAACAACTCTTTTAATTTATTTGATTCTGACCATTACCAAGGGAGAATTTGCAGAATCTATGCAACCACAATATGGAGATTAATTCCTAAATTATAGGAGCAATTCTTTTTTTTAAATTTGATTTGTTTATTTACTTTTAGTTTACAAGATTCAGTTCCAAAATCTCTTGAGTTTCAAATTTTCTCCCTTCTTCCCCTCCTCCCCATGGTGGCATGCAATCAAGTATTGGATCTGCAAATATATTCAAATTGGACTTTAGTCTGGTTGTATAGAAGGGTTGTAACCAATGGAGTGAACAATGGGAAAAAAGAAAGAGGACCAAACATGAAAAAGAATTTGATAGCATGTAGATTGCTTCAGTCTCCATTTAAACTCTGTTCTTTCTAGATCCTTCTCTGAATGTAGATATGTCCTTCCATTCTGAGAATGGTAGAGTTGTCTTATAACTATGCGTTGCTGAGAAGAATCCATTTTATCAAAGTTGGTTGTCACACATATGATGTATCTGTGATTGTGTACAAATTTTTCCTGGTTCTGCTCTTCTCACTTAGCATCAGTTTGTATAAGGTTCTCCAGGTGAATATGAAGAACGTCTCCTCGCCATTTTTTATAGCACAATTACATTTATATACCAGGATTTGTTTAGCCATTCCCCAATTGATGGGCATGCCCTTAATTTCCAGTTTTTTGCTACCACAAAGAGAGCTGCAATAAATATGTTTGTGCATATGGGTCTTCCTACCACTTCTATGATCTCTTTGGGGTACAACTCCAGAAGTGGTATTATTGGCTCAAAGTGTATGCAATTAATTGTGGCCCTTTGGACATAGTTCCAGATTGCTCTCGAGAATGCTTGTGTCAGTTCACAGCTCCACCAACAATGCATTAGTGTTCCAATTTTTCCACATCCTCTCCAGCATTTGTCATTTTCCTGTTTCATCATCTTAGCCAATCTGACTGGTGCAATGTGATACCTCAACATTGTTTTGATTTGGATTTCTCAAATCAATAATGATTCAGAGCATTTTTTCACATGCTTGTAAATATCTTTAATTTCTGCTTCTGAAAATTGCATGTTCATATCCTTTGCCCATTTATCAATTGGGGAATGACTTGTATTCTTACAGATTTTACTTAATTCCCTGTATATTTTAGAAATGAGGCCTTTATCAGAGACCCTGGTGGTAAAAATTCTTTCCCAATTTCCCACTTCCCTCTTAATCTTGGTTACATTGGCTTTGTTTGTACAGAAACTTTTCAATTTAATGTAGTCAAGATTATCCATTTTGTGTTTTATAATGCTCTCTAACACTTCTTTGATCATAAAGTCTTCCCTACTCCATAAATCTGACAGGTAAACTATTCCTTGCTTCCCCAGATTACTTACAGTGTGCACCCATTTAGACTTAACTTTGTATACCAGCAATTCTTAAGTCTGGACAGAGAAACTAGACTCTCCCCCAAGGTCTTTTAAATAATATTTTTTGCAATGGAAAGGCAGAAAGCCTATTTCCTGTTGGCACAATGTGAATGACAGGAGAAACTGATCACAATTACTGTATCATATTGTCATGTGGTATAATATTCTACTTGATAGTGTACCCCATATTGACTTCTCCTATATAACAACTTATAACATGACCCATATCCATATGGCCATGCTTCATATTCATTTTAATTTTTTAAATCTTTTTCATTGAAAAATTATATATTGACAGTATAAAATTTTGTATGATATCTATTAATCAAGTTAATTTTACTCATCCCCTCCTCACTTCATAGCCACATTTTCTCTGTTTTCTACATTTCCTAAATCCATTTAAAAATTTATGGTGGCTTCTAAAGGAATTCATAGGTCTCTATCTGATGTGGTCAGAAAAGATATTATGGACAATTTTGTATTTTATCTAGACACTGAAGCCTGGATTAAAAATCAGTGCTTCTTAAACTGTGGGTCACAAACACATATGGAATCAGAACCCACAGTTTAAGAAGCATTGAAGGGGTTTTGATTGGAAAAAGTTTAATCCCTGGATTCTAGATTACTGGAGAGGAGAGGAGATACAACATTTTAAATTAGTGTAATGTGAAAAAATAGAGGCAAATTCAAAAATATAGTGAATGGGTTAGTATAAATAGTATGAAAAGTTCCTTAGATAAAGAGAAATGCAGGATTGATTCAAAGGATAGAAGGGAAGAGAACAAGCATTTATTATGTGTCTAGAATGTGACAGGCACCACGTAAGCATTTTTCCAAATTGGCAAAATTTGTTCAGCACAAGTAGTGAAATGTTGGATATTTGTTTGTTAGCTTTTTGGAAGACTAATTGTTTGAAACTATTGAACAGTCATCTACAGGAGGGCTAGAAGGATAAAATATATTTAGATTAGAATTTGCAGTTTTAGAGACAGAAGGTGCCTTAGTGATTTTTTAGTGCACAATGGGATCCCACCTCCTTATTTTACAGATGATGAAGCTACATCCCAGGGAATTTAAATGACTTGCCCAAGATGATACAGCTAAATAGTAGCAGAACATTATCATTCTTAAAGCAGGGTTCTTTCCATTATCTCTTATTTTCTCCCGATAGATAAAAGGCTTTTATCACAAAAAAGGAAATAGCCCTTCCATTTTGCTGCAAAGAAAATAAAACTAGAAAAGAATCACATGCATTTTACATTTCTTTTCTTTCTTAAGAAGAATTAGCAATGAATACTACTAACACATCACATATTGGTTTACTCAACAATGCCAGATGATTTTCGACAAGTGGTGTGGAATGGGAATGGGAATGGTAGTGGGCTGTTTCAGTTAGATTATAGATGACCATCAGCGAACTTGAAATATTTTCTTCATTGTTTTTGAACTTCCCTGGTTGTGTTCATATTAAAAATTTGTTTCCATATAGTGCCATTATTAAGACCAATATTTCACTGCATAACTTTAAAAATGATATTCTAAAATAGAAATGCAGGCAATATATTCATTCTCTTGATATCAAATATGGCATTTTTTTAAACTACCAAAATTTGAATGAAATGTAGCAGTTACTGTTTTAAATATAATACACAGGAAACAAATACAGGTATACATTATTTTTTTGTTGTTTTTTTGTTTTTTTTATTTTTGGAGCGGGAAATGCAGGGCATTTGGAATTAAGTGACATACCCAAGGTCACACAGTTTGTAAGTGTTAAGTGTCTGAGGCCTGATTTGAACTCAGGTCCTCATGACGCCAAGGCCCTTGCTCTATTTACTGTGCCACCTATCGTCCCCTAGGTAAACATTCTTTAGAAGGCAATTCACTTTGCTTTAAGATAGCTTTGAAGGAAAGATAAATTACATATAGCCATTTCTTTCAAAAGCTCATAGAGTAAGTTTAATTCAAAGTGTTCCCTATTATTTACTTTCCCATTTAATCTTGTTATTTGGGAAATATTTCCCTGAGGGCATAATAACCTGTAAGTGCTTTCTTTACACTAAATTATGCATGCTAACTTTAGTCTAAGAATTTTACATATCAGTTTATTAGATATGATCTTAATTTTGTGACATGATTAACAAAAACATCCATTGAATTCACCATGCTTTATTTTGTACTAAGTGAGCACTTACATATGCAACCGAAGAGTGACTCTTTAACATTTTTAACTAGATGAAAAGGTAAAATAACTAAAGGAATCCTAAGGAGATATAGTCAGATAGACTGAGCCCAAACATAGGTTAAGAATATAAATAGGTAGCTTCTGCTATATATTTTTTTTCATATAGTCTTACCAGGTAAATCATTAATTCCAAAATGAAAAAAAATATTTTAGGGGTGATGGGTGGACTTAATATTTTGAGACCATTGTAAATCTTAGCGAAATGCTGAACACAGAGAAAATATTCAGCATGCAGATATGTGTGTGTATGAGTGTGTGTGTCCCATATGCTAATTAAAATATGATCTTCCCATCTTCCCTTGTATCAAAACCATATGGAAGCATGTATACAAATTGTAGATTAACATTTGTCCGTATTGAGGCTATCTGTCATATGACTATTTCCTGGTGATTTTTTAATACCATGGTTGACATCTACCTTCCATGGGTTAGGAGATATTGCAGTATAATAATCAGAATAGCAGGATTGATAATCAAGAGATCTTGGTTCATGTGGCGCTAACTGGCCATATAGACTTGGATAATTATTTAAACTTTCTGGGACACTTCTTCATCAGAAAAAAAATGGAGGGAATAACTAGCTAATTTCTTAAGGTCCTCGCATTTCTGTATCTTGTTCCATTAAAACTATATCAACTTCTTAGAATGTCATTTAGAGAAAATAAATTCCTTGATGACAGAGACATTTTTATTCTGGTCATTACATTTCCATAATCTAAAAGAAAGTCTCAAATGAAGAAAGCACTTAATGGATGCTCTTTAACTCATTGAATAAGAAGGTAACATAAAAGAAAATAATATAATTACGATATTATAACATAAACATAATTAAGATAGTGACAGTGACTCATCTATAATTTTGTTGATATTTTCACACATTTAATTGATAATTTCATTGATAATCTAAATGAGGAAACTCATTTTCTAAGGGGTATTAACATAACACCAGCAAATAGAATTGTATGAGAGTTATATAAAGCACAGAGGTTAAGTGACTTTTTCAGGATCATCCAATGAGCATATGACAGAACCTGAATTCAGATCCTCCTGAATACAGGGCTCTCTATTGATTACACTGTTTTATCTTTCAAACACATTACAAAAGAATATGTAAATTAACTGCATGAATATGTGTATTTGCTAAATAAATGCATGTATCTATGCATATCATATCCAGATATATTTAAATCTACAGGGCAGGGTATTATCAGTATGTGTTTTTAAATAATTTATGACATACTTTTCCTCTATCAATATGGGTAACTGTTATTTTTTTCCTATGTTTAGAAAGACTAACACAAAAAAAATTTAAAGATAATGATGATTGTGGTGATTATGATAATAGTGGGTCTTCCCTCTTTCATTAAAGACTCTTAGAATGAATTCTGTTTCCTTACCAGTCATTTACTCCTCATTTCTTTGATTTCTGATGTCTGATCTCACTCTTCCAATAATACTAAATTTCCAAGGATTATCAGTGTTTTTTAAAGGTAAAATTTAATTTTTTTCCCCTGCACTCAGTCTATTTTATCTTTATCTTCCAATACAGCTGTTAAAAACCACTTCATCTCTTAGTTGTTATGACAATGCTTTATCATGATTCTCATCAGTCTTCTTTAATGATCCCTTCTTCATATGCCAAAATTTAAGCAAGGATATATTTCAAAACCCTTCTATTACCCCTACTCTTCTTTTGATACATTCTATTAAGTCCTACATCTCTACTTATGTATTAAAAGGCTTCAACCATATCTCGTTATCCTGTTGTTCCCTTGTACTTGAAATGTCCAGAATCATCTTCCTCATAAACATTGGATTTAAAATTGGGAAAACTCTAAAGATCAACCCTTGTCTCAGCCTAACTGTCATCCTGGTCAAGTCACTCTATCTCTCTTAGCTTTAGTTTCCTAATACGTTAAAATGGGAACAATAATAGTATCTACCTCCCAGCACTGTTGTGAGTCCAAATAAGAAAACATGCATAATTATTTGTAAAAAAAAAAAAATTAATGCACAATGTAAATGTAAGCTGTTGTTATTATTACTGTAACTTCCACCATGTCTCTTGAATCTCTCACATTCTCTCCACTAATATTTCCACCAGTGTAAGTCAGTCAAGTCCTGACCACTTTCAGCCTTCCTAATTGAAATAGTCTACTTGCTGTATTTGGTCATTATAGTTTCTGTTTCTCTTCCTACAGTTTATCTTCACAGAACTTTTAGAACAATCTTGCTAATACACAGGTCTGACCAATGTTACTACACTGATGAAAACCCTTTAGTGGTTCCCTGTTGCCCATGGAATTTAATGTAAACTCTGTAGTTTGTTATTTAAGTACCTTTATATTCTGTTTCCAACCATCTTTTCAATATTATTGGATTTAGTCCTTCATCACCTTCTTTCTCTTCCTCTATTAGGACTTCCCCAAACTATACAAGAACTATCTGTCTCCCTATACTCAAATAGGGTGGAAGTGGAGTGATGTATCTTCAACCTGAGAGATCCTTATTTTCCTTTAAAGCTCAGCTTATGTTCTCCCTCTTCACTATAGCCTGTTCCCCCATTCAAAATATGTGCATCCTTTCTTAAATTTCCCTAGATCACTTTGTTTATATCTCTCTTTTGTTTCCATTATTCTCCACTTTGTATTATACTTATCTATGTACATGTCTTCTACAGTTTCCTCCCACATTGGAATGTGAGCTGACTAAACACAGGAAATCTTTCATGGATACACATACACAACACTCTCTCTCTCTCTCTCTCTCTCTCTCTCTCTCTCTCTTTCTCTCTCTCTCTCTCTCTCTCTCTCTCTCTTTCTCTCTCTCTCTCTCTCACACACACACACACACAATCACAAACATCTAGCAAAATGCTTTGCATATTTGATGAATTTATGGCAAGAGGAATAAAGTTATTCTGAAATACCAATTCTTGATAAAACTCTACTGGATCTGAAACTCTGTGGTAACTTCTTTGCTTCTAATGTCCATAGACCAATATCCTTTAATATGTGACAGAATTTCACGAAAAAAAAAATAATAACGTAGTCTAGGCTTGTAGCCTTCAGTTTTCAGAAAATATTTTTCTCTTCTTAGTATATGTCTACTCTACTATGAGACCCTCCACTCTTTTTCTTTTTCTTTTGAATCTTTTGAATGTTATTTCCTTCTAAATACATACTGCTCTAGGGTCTCATTTCAGCAAGTTTGACTTACAAATGTAATTTTTCCTTTGGTTCTCACTACTCCATTTTGTTGTTATCTATTTTTTGTATGCTCAGATAAAGTAATTTGATGCCATTCTGTGTGTGTGTGTGTGTGTGTGTGTGTGTGTGTTTGATATTTGGGGAGAATATTAACACAAAAATCATGAATAGAGACAATTTTTATCTATGTATCTATCTATATCTATCTATCTATCTATCTATCTATCTATCTATCTATCTATCTATCTATCTAGTATGGGAAATGAAAACTAAGAATGTCAGAATGAGAGTTAGATGGAATTACTTCTTTATGATGACTGATAATTACATTTCTATCTTTAAAATTTAAATAGCTATAGAAAGAGGTATAAATTGTGTTTTAAAGCAAATTAACAATAAAATAATGTTAAGAAAATCAAAGATAGTTAACAGCTACTGAGACTATGAACACTTGCTTTTGAAATGGTGCCAGTAGGCAGTTCAGCCAGTACAAAGGGTCAGTACATAGCAGAAGTGGTTTATCAAGCCTTTTATTTTTAAAATGGGAAGCATTTTCAATGGCTCTTTGGCCAGTTTTCCTGAGTGCCATGCCAGGATGTTGCTACTTTTGGATATCTAAGCTTCATACCAAAAAAAGGCAGAATAGATTTCAAGAATTTATATTTGACATGTTCATCTCTGAGAATAATGAACATCTTTAAGTATCCCTGATCAATGCATACCTATCTGTATGTATTGGTTTGTGCAAATAATTCCACAAATGTGGCCCTTCTCTATTATAGAGGGAGTTTCCAACTTTCCAAACACTGTTTTCTGAATCAAATGAGCCAATATGTTAAAGTGCCTAGCACAGTGCCCAGCACATAAGAGTTGATTTATAAATGCTTATTCTGAGGACAGGGGGTGGAGTCAAGATGGCAGTGTAGAAGCAAGAAAACTCCACATCTCCCCCCATAACCACCTCAAATACCTATAAAATATGACTATAAATTAATTTTAGAGCTCCAGAACTCACAAAGTGACAGAGAAACATATCTCCTGCTGAAGGCAGCCTGCCAGGCAGAGAGGAAGGGCTCATCAAAACATGCTGATTGCTGAAACCAGCCAGCCTGAAGCCATGATGGTAGCCCGAGGGAGGCCAGAACAAGCCATGGCTGGAGTGTTTGGGAGAGTGGATCACCAGCAGCTGTGGCAGTTTCCAGAATTATCAACCCATCAGAGCCAAGGACAAAGTGAAAGGTCCATGGAACTCAGCTAAATTTGGGGGAAAGGAGTGGGTCTGGCCATAGGCCCCCAGGATGAGAAAGCAGCAGAAGTGGTGGCCGTGCAGCTACCTCCACAGGGCTGCTTCAGAGCTCCCGGCCTGCAAATTGCAGAGTGTAAGTTACCATTCAGAGGCTAAGTGCTCTTGCCTTAACCTACCTGGATTAAGATTGTGGTCTTGGGTGGTGGTCTTGAGGTGCATGACCAGTAAGCCAAAGCTGGTGGGGGCTGCAGACACAGCAGCTCCTAATACTTCTGGCAGTTGCAAACCCCCCAGGATTTGGGACAAAGCTCTCCACTTTGGAAGCAGCGTTCTACTGTGTCTCAAAAGTCAAGTTAATTGACTGGCAAAATGAGCAGGCAAAGGAAGCAAACCAAGCTAAGCAACCCAACTTTAAATTCTTTTTTTGGAGACAAAAAGGATCAAAGCATGGAACAGGAGGAATACAACATAGTCAGAACTCCTGTACCAAAAGCTTCCAAGAAAAATGTAAACTTGTTACGGGCTGTAGAGGTGCTTAAGAAGGATTTTGAAAACCAAATAAGAGAAGCTGAGGAAAAATTGGGAAGAGAGATGAGAATGATGCAAGAAAATCATGAAAAGAGAGTCAACAACCTGACTGAAGAAAATGACACCTTAAAAAATAGACTTACTCAAATGGCAAAAGAGGCCCAAAAAAGCCAATGGGGAGAAAAATGCCTTAAAAAGTTGAATTTGCCAGATGGAAAAAGAATCTAAAAAGGTCATTGAAGAGTATAATTCCTTCAGAATTAGATTGGAGCAAGCAGAAGCTAATGACTTTGTGAAAAATCAAGATACTATTAAACATATCCAAACAAATGAAAAATATAGAAGGCAATGTGAAATATCTCATTGAAAAAACCACTGATCTGGAAAATACATCTAGGAGAGACAATTTAAAAATTATTGGACTACCTGAAAGCCATGATTAAAAAAAGAACCTAGAAATCATCCTTCAAGAAATTCTCAAGGAAAACTGCCCAGATATTTTAGAACCAGAGGGCAAAATAAAACTTGAAAGAATTCACTGATCACTTCTTGAAAAAGATCCCGAAAACTCCTAGGAATTTTATATTCAGGTTCCAGAGTTCCCAGAACAAGAAGCAAATATTACAAGCTGCCAAGAAGAAACAATTTGAATACTGTGGAAGCACAATCAGGATAATATAAGATCCAGCAACTTCTACATTAAAGTATCAAAAGGCCTGGAATATGATATTCCAGAGATCAAAGGTGCTGAGATTAAAACCAAGAATCACCTACTCAGCAAAACTGAGTATAATGTTTCAGTGGAAAACATGGTCATTCAATGAAGTGCAGGATGTTCAAGCATTCTTGATGAAAAAACCAGAACTGAATAGAAAATTTGACATTCAAATACAAGAATCATGAGAAGGTAAACATGGAAAAAAAATCATAAGGAACTTATCAAAGTTGAACTATTTACATGCCAACATGGAAAAATGATAATTGTAACTTATGAAACTTTTCTCAGAATGAAAATAGTTGAAGGGAATATAAATGAATATCTATCTATCTATCTATCTATCTATCTATCTATATATATATATATATATATATGTGTGTGTGTGTGTGTGTGTGTGTGTGTGTGTGTGTGTGAATATATATATGTGTGTGTGTATATATTCACACACACATACCTTTATAGGAAGATATATATGCATATGAACATATATGTGAGTATGTGTATATATCTGTACAGATATGTATGGATAGAGGGAACAGGATCAACTGAATAGGAAGGGATGATATTTTAAAAGGTGAAATTTAGAGGTGGGAGAGGAATATAATGAAAGGAGACAGGGAGAGATGGAATGGGGTTAATTGTCTCATATGGAAAATGCAAGGGATAAGTGCTGCAATGGAGGGGAAAACATGAGTCCAAAAGGGGGTGGGACAAACTTACTCTCATTGAATTTGCCTTGGATAGGGAATGACATACACTCTAAGCTGGGTATCTCACCCTATAGGAGAGTAGCAAGGAAGGGGATGAGAGGGGGGATGATGGAGGGGAGGGCAGGTTGGGGGGAGTGTTGTTAGAAACATACACTTATGTGAAGGAACAGGGACAAAGTAGAGAATAGAGCAAGGCGGGGGAGGGCAGGATAGGATGGAGGGAAATAGAGTGAGTCTTTCACAATATATTGATTGTGGAAATGTTTTACATAGCTACACATATACAGCCTATATTGAATTGCTTGTTTTTCCAATGGGGCTGGGTGATGAGGAAGGAAGGAAAAGAATCTAGAATTTAAAGTTTTAAAATCAAATGTTTAAAATACATACATACATATATATATATATAAATGTATATATATATATATAAATGTATATATATATATATATATATATATATAAAACCATTATTATTTACATGCAACTGGGAAATGAGATATAAAGGCACTGGAGTAGGGAGATCCATCTTGCTCTACCAGAAAGTCATAGGAGTGATGGGGGAAGATGTAGGAGAGAACAGATCAAGGGAGGGGGCATACAATGGGATCGCTATTTTTGGGTGGTAGGTAAGGGGAAGGATGGGGAAAAATTTGTAACTCAAAATCTCATGGCATTGAATGATGTAAACTAAAAATAAACAAAAATTATTTTATTTAAAAATAAAAATTAAAAAAATATAAATGCTCATTCCTTTCCCTTCTACCTTGCTTTTCTAAAAAATACAGGGAAGCCACTTTACAAAACAACAAACCTCTGGGAGATGAGACTTAAATCTTTTTTTTTTTGAGACTTAAATCTTAATACTACCTTGATCATTAACTGACTGTGAGACCCTGAACTATTCACTTACCTTCTCAGGTCATTAGTTTTTTCATGTATATAATGAGAAATTAGACTTAGTGCCCAAGTTCCTTCAACAAGTTTGTGTAGTATATTGAGTAATGGACCTAGTGTCACAGAATCATCAAGTCTTTGAAATGGAAGGGATGTCAGTGGTCATTCTAATCCTACTGATGTTTTAAAAAAAGAATCTACAAGTCAATATATCTCTACATGAAGACTGCCAATGAGGCTGAATACTCTACCTATTCAAACAGCCTACTTGAATTTCAGAAAACTCTGTTAGATATGTTCCCTCTAGCCCTAACATAAAGCTTAAATTTTCCTCTTTGCCAGTTCTATTGCTTATTCAATGTCCTTTACTTTTAGACTAACAATATCAGTCTAAGTCACTTTCCATATGATGATCCTTCAGTTATTCTTAAAGATAGATATCATGTCCCCTGGAGTCTTATTTACTTTAGGTTAAATTTTCTCAGTTCCTTCAACTGATCATTATCATCATATAGTGCAACACTTTCATTTTAGAGATGAGAAAACTGAGGACCAAATAGGCTAAGTGATCTGTCCAGTTTCATAAAGATAATAAATAATCAGAGGCAGGATTCAAATCCAGATCCTCTGAATCTCAGTCCAGTCATTTATCCATAATAACATGTTTATCTTTTTTTGGTACTGTGTATATTAATATCTTTCTTAACCTATGACTTCCAGAAATGCACACAATATACTGGATCTCCTGGGCAGAGTAGATTGAGTTGTTGTCGTTCAATCTCGTCCAACTCTTCATGACACCATTGGTGGTTTTCTTGGCAAACATAATAGAATGATTTCCCCTTCCTTCTCCAGATCATTTTACAGAAGAGGAAACTGAGGCAAACAGGATTAAGTGATAATTATAATGATATCGAGCTATCTGTTTTGGCTACTTATCACACTGATTGAGATTGTGATTCAGAGTGAGGTTGCAGTCTACTTAAATCCTTATATTCTCCTTAACGAACAGCATTCTGATCATTTCTCTCATCCTATATTTATAAGGATGATTTTTATTCCCAAATATGATGTGATTATTCATAAGAAATTTCATCTTACTATATTCATAAAAATGTTTTTATTTGCCAAGAACTTATTGGATGCCCTCTTTGTAATTGACTCTGTTAGCTATTTCCAACAACTCTGTGTGATCTGACAATTTGATAAGCATGCCATATATACCTTTATCCAAGAAACCAATAAGATTTTTAAAATTTAGATGGCTTATCACAGATCCCTGGGGTACTCCACTGATGCTTTCTTTCAAGTTGACATTGAACCACTATTCTTTGAATAGAGGTATTCAACCAGGTCTGAATACGTGGAATTGTACTATCATCCTGTCCATATCTCTTGATCCTTTCAACAAGAATATCACAATGTACCAGTCTACTATGCTTCTTAAAAAAAAAATAAAAGAAATGAGATTAGCCTTCCATGAACTCTTCTTGGTGATGTCATAGTTGACATATAATGACCATTTCTGTAATATATTATAATATTTTTTTCCAGACAACAAAGTTCTTCTCTCAGAAATATAATTTGCAGAATCCACTATTTCCCCTTTGTTCAAAATTGAGACATTTACAATTCTTTATTTTCGTGGCACTTTGAACATAACATCCGATGTGTAGATTGAAGGAAGCTCAATGACCCTCAAATTTGACAGTTTAGTTTTACAGAAAACAATGAGTGCTAGAGCAGTAAAAGGCCATGCCTAAGGTAAATAATGCATTAATTTTCCAGAAGGGAATTTGAACTCAGTGTTTCTGATTCTAAATTTTTCTATTTTATCACCTATTGTTAGTGATTTTCTCTCAAATATAGGTGATGAGAGTGGCTCAGTACTCACATCAGCCCATTCTTTTTACAATTCAAGATATGATTCAGCTGGGCCAGAAGATTTAACTTAATCAAAGGCAGCTAAGGGCTTTCTTATTTTCTTCTTATTTATATTGTATATCAGTTCTCTCATTATTATTTTTGGTTCTATCTCCTTTGTTCCAATGATCATTCTCATTAGCAGAGGAAACAGAACTGAAATCAGAATAGAGTAGTTGCCTCCCACCCTAAGCAACAGTCCCTTCACTCATTTGATCCTCCTCTTTTCCTCCATTTAAATAAGAAAAAATGTTTTCTCATTTTTCTAAAGAGTCTAAATTCAAAATTATTTCAATACAGTGCAATACAGTTTCAATATTGTTTTATACTTATTAGCTTTTCCTTGTTTCCATAGTTTTCTTTTCTTTCATTTAAAAAAAAATCTGAACTGGTTGGTTAGTTCTTTGTGCAGCCACTTTGTTTTCTGGCAACCCTCATTTTCCTCTTTAGTGGAAACATTTCTCTTTGTATCTTCAGAATTTCCTGAGAGTTACTTAAACTTCTTTAGATGAATTTACCTATCAATAATTAATCTCTATAATCCTACCTCACCTTCCTCTTCACTTCTTGTAATCTGCTCTCCTCATGTATAGGATTCCTGTCAGATTATGTCCTTCCTTCCATTTTTTTTCTTTGTCACAAAGTTTAAGAGATAATAATTACTTCCTGACAAGGTTTCCATAAATTTTATCAAAACAGCCCATTCCAACTTCTTGGTGAGAGTTGATTCTTGGTTTTAGTCTTAACTCCTTTGATCTGTGGAAAATCATATTCCAAGCCCTTTAATCCCTTAATGTAGAAGTTGCTAAGTCTTGTGTTATCCTGATTGTGTTTCCACAGTATTCAAATCGTTTCTTCCTGACTACTTGCAGTATTTTCTCCTTGACCTGGGACCTCTGCAAATTGGCTATAATATTCCTAGAAGTTTTCTTTTGGGGATCTTTTTCAAGAGGTTTTTGGTGAATTCTTTCCATTTCTATTTTGCCCTCTGGTTCTAGAATATCAGGGCAATATTGCTTGACAATTTCTTGAAAAATGGTGTCTAGGCTCTTTTTTTATCGTGATTTTCAGGTAGTCCAATAATTTTTAAATTATCTTTCCTGGATCTATTTTCCAGGTCACTGGTTTTTCCAATGATATATTGCACATTGCCTTCTATTTTTTCATTTGTTTGGATATGTTTTATAGTATCTTGATTTCTCATAAAGTCATTAGCTTCCAATTGATCCAATCAAATTTTGAAGGAGTTATTCTCTTTGCTAACTTGTTGAAATTCCTTTTCCATGTGGCAAATTCATATTTTTAAAGTATCCTTCTCCTCATTGGCTTTTTGGGCCTCTTTTGCCATTTGAGTTAGTCTACTTTTTAAGGTATTTATTTCTTCAGTGTATTTTTGGTTCTCCTTTAGTAGGCTGTTGACTCACTTTTCTTGATTTTCTTGCATTATTCTCATTTCTTTTCCCATTTTTTCCTCCACTTGTCTTACTTGATTTTAAAAATCATTCTTGAACTCCTCCATTGCCTGTAACCAGTTCAAATTTTTCTTGGAGGCTTTTGATGTGGGATTTCCGACTTCACTGTCTTCCTCCCACTCCATGCCTTGATCCTTTTTGTCCCCTAAAAAGTATTCTATTGTCTGTTTGTGTTTCTATTGCTTGCTCATATTGGCAGCCAATTACTTGACTTTTGAGCTCTTTCCCATGGTAGAACTCTGCTTCCAGAATGGAGACAGCTATGTCCAAAATCACTGAGGTTTTTTCAGCTGCTGAAGCTATTAGATGGGCTCCCTCTACAGCCCCCACATGCTCTGCCTCACTGGTCACACACCCCAGGAGCACTATTCAAGCCTGCAATCTGGATTCAAGGAAGTCAAAGTAAGAGCACTTAGCCTCTGAATGGTCACTTGGTCCCCCTACAATCATCAAGCCGGAAGCTCTGAAGCAGCCATGTGTCAGTGGCTGCAGCCACTGCACCTCCTCTCCTTCTTACTCTGTGAGTAACAGCCCAACTGCACTCTTCTTTCTCCCTCTGGAGCAACCACATTCCACACTGAACTTTTACTTAGTCTTTGCCATTTATGGATTGGGATTGTCAGGAAACTGCTACAGCTGCTGGTGATTTACTCTTGTGAAGGCTGCTCCAACAGCAGCAGGTTGGAACCACCCTGGGGCTAAAACCACAGCTCAGGTGGGAAAACCCTTAGCTCCCAGCCTGCTGAGAAGTACCCTTCGTGCAGGCATGCTGGGCTTCCTTCAGTGGGAGATTTGTTTCTCTCTGTCACTTTGTGAGTTCTGTAGCTCTAAAGTTTGTTTAGAGTAATTTTTTACATATATTGGAGGAGGTGGAAGATGGAGTAATGTGGAAGTGCTCTTTCTACTCTGCTATCTTGGTTTCTTCTTCTACCCCCATACAAATTCTTAGAGAAGAAGTTAAAAGAGTTATGGAAAGAGATAGAGAATAAAACTATGCTATTTGGGGACTGTAACCTCTCCCTCTCAGAACTAGATACATCTAACCACAAAATAAACAAGAAAGACATTAATGGGGTAGCAGAATTTTAGATAAGTCAGATATAGGGAACCACCAGAGAAAACTGAATGGAAATAGAAAGGAATATAACTTTTTCTCAATGTTATTTTGCACATACACAAAATACTGACTGTATATTAGGGCATAAAAACCTCACAATCCAATTGAGAAAGGCAGAAATATTCAATGCATTCCCAATAAGATCATCATCAGCCTTTTTATATATAACCATCAAAGCACAGTAACAAGAGATAGAAATTCCACTGAAAATAAGTGTAGAAAATATAAAATATTTGTGAGTCTACCTGTCAAGATAAAAACAGGAACTATATGAACACAATTACTAATCATTCTTCACACAAATAAAGTCAGATCTAATTGACTGGGGAAAAATAATGTATTCATGGATAGACTGCTAATATTATAAAAACTGCAATTCTACCTAAATTAATTTTATTATTCAATGCTATAGCAATAAAACTACCAAAAATATTTGATAGAGCCATGGAAAAAATAGCAAAATTTAACTGAAAGAAAAAACTCTAGAATATAAAAGGATAAAAAAAATGAAAAGGAAGGTGGTCTATCTGTATCAGATTTTAAACTATATTATAAAACAACAATCAACAAAGCTATTTGTTACTGACTAAAGAATAGAGTGGTAGATCAGTGGCATAGGTTAGATACACAAGACACAAAGTTTTTATTTTATTTTATTTTACATCATTGATTTTCATGAGATTTTGAGTTACAAATTTTCTCCCCATCTTTCCCCTACCCCCAAAAAACCTCCAGCCCCTTGTATAACCCCTCCTCCAATATAATCTCTCCTATGTTGTCTCCCATCACTCCTCTAACTTTCCGATAGGGCAGGATGGATCTCCTTCCACAGTCCCTGTGAATCTTAAGTTCCAGTTGGATGTAGTTAATAATAATAGTAATAATAATTGTATATATATATATATATATATATATATATATATATATATATATATATATATACATATTTTTAACATTTGATTATAGAGCTTTCAATTCTAGATTCTTTCTCCTCCTCCCTCGTCAGCCACCCACTCTGGAAGAACAAGCCATCAAATACAGGCTGTACTTGTGTAATTACACAGAACCTCTCCACAGTGGGCACATTGTGAGAAACTGATTGCATGTCCCTCATTCCTATCTGGCGCCCCCCCCCTTCCACTCTCTACCCTGTCCCTCAATAGAAGTATGCACTTCCATCAACCCTCCCCCCCACCCTGCCCTCCCTTCCATCATCCTACCTCCCATCCCATTTCCCCTATTCTCCTGTGTGGCAAAATGCCCAGTTTAGAATTTCTGTCATTTCTTCCCTAAGCCAAGTTCAATAAGAGTAAGGTTGACTCTTTCCCTTTTGCCTTCCTGTTCTCCCCCTCTATTCTAACAATTATCCTGTGTCTCTTCCATGAGATGCCCAACCTCATTCTGTCTCTCCCTGTTTCTTCTCAATCTAATCCTCTCTCACCTCAGGATTTCACCTTTTAATATATTGTCCCTTCCAATTCAATTGATCTTATGCCCTCTATGTGTTCATATACATACATACTCAGATATGTGCTTATATGCATATATAAACCCTCTTATATAAATATATGTATATGTATATGTATATATACATTTGTATTCCCTTCAGCTATCCACATACTGAGAAAAGTTTCATCAGTTACAATTGTCACTTTTCCATGTTGGCATGTAAAAAGTTCAACTTTGATAAGTTACTTATGATTTCTTTTCCATGTTTATCTTCTCATACTTCTTGTGTTGGAGTGTCAAACTTTCTTTTCAGTTCTGTTTTTTT
>CM053585.1:78925220-78951764 GCA_028646515.1 Pseudochirops corinnae
GTCTATTATAGTAATCCAAGGATATAGCAGAATGGAGACTAAAGGGAGATAAATTGAAGAAATGAAAACATAGGGACCGAGAAAGAGGAAGGGGGTAAGAAATGATTAGGACAGAAAACAATAATATTATGAAAAGTTTTGGACATATTTGAGACTTTAATTGAAACAGCAGTTCAGAGGTTAGAGCCCTGAGTGTGGTATCAGGAAGACCTGAATTCAAATCAAGGCTCAGAGACTTCCTACCTGTATGACTCTGGACAAGTCACTTAACCTATAATTTCCTGGCGAAAGAATGCACTGGATGCATTGGAGAAGGAAATGGCAAACTTCTTCAGGATCTTTGCTAAGAAAAACTTACGGACCACAGGATGAAAAAAAATTGGACACAACTGATTGAACAACAAATAGACCAGAATAAATAAAATAGTTTTGAGATAAAACTTTGATTATGTTTATGAACTGGACATGTAGGGAGATAAAGGATAGGCTCCTATTAAGGGAGGATACCTAGCATTTTTTGTAAACTATCATGGATGATCCTGAAAAAAGATGTGATAAAGAAAAATGCTGTCTTACCAGGAAGAAATAGTTTTTCAGGTCAATTCCCCAATAATTTCATTCACCTTAGATAAGGAAGGGATCCATTTTTTCATGTACTGCCCTCTCCCTGAAAAATGGTGCACCAGAAGGAGAAAGCATAATTGAAATAATTAATTATAATAATAACAGTGATGTTACCCTAATACCCACCCCTCCCTCTCTCAAGCTTTAAAAAATGTTCAATTCAGGGTAAGATATAAACAAAGTATAGTCACAACCATAATAAAAATTCAACATTGTTTGTTTTAAATGTGGTTGAGAAGAAACATATTTAGAAACCAGCCACAAGGCAGTAAAATTGATTTCTGGTTTATCTGGTATAGCTTTGAGTCCCTCACTGAGCCAGGGAATAATTGATTGCTGGAAGCCTTGTAGCAGTGGTTAAAAATTGATAAATGCTAAAGCAGGCACAATGTTTTATAGGTTCTCAAGAGTTGTGGAGCCTCCATATTTCTCTCTCATCACCAGCTCCAGATCATGAGGTGAAATTTAAAAGGCTTTTCATCTTAGTCTTAGTAAATTACATCCCAGAGCTCAGAACCTTATTGCTGGAGGAAGCAAACTAAACCTTTTAGTTAGATAGGGCAGATTAGTAATTTATACATTTGGAGTATTATCAAAGGTACGTATTTTTGGGTGTGTTTTAGTCTCACTCATTATAGCTAAGCTTGATTAAAGTTTCTAGCAAATGACAAATTCTAACAAATGGTAACAAAAAAACAATTTTAATCTTTAGGGGGAAAAGTATAGTACTAATGAAATGTTATTCAAAGTTTTGGACAACTTTATTTGAATTCCATAATGAAGAATCACAGATTTCTAAATCTTAATCTTGGAAGGAACTGCAAGAAACCATAAGGTCCAACTCCTGTCTTTGCATCAGGAAATACAATTTGCATTTAAATAATGTTTTCTAGTTTTAAAGTTCTTTATATGAGGGATAAAAGAAGTACAAGTATTATTTTACTTAGCTTACATATGAAGTATCTGAGAAACAAATAAATAATTTGTTCAAGGCCACACAGATTAAAAGGAATTAAATTTTTCCCTTTTGACATAAGTACTAAAAGTTGCAAAGATTAGAAAGAAAAATGACTGGTTAATTTCATCTCAAATGTGTTCCCTCCTCTTTTTTCTCTTCTCCTTTTTTTCCCTCCTCTGCTATCTCTCTCTTTCCTGTCTTTCTTCCCTCTTTTTTTCTCTTTTCCTATACACTGTCCCTTTAAATAACAACTTCCATTTTTCTTTAGATTATGAATAATATTCTGTATCCAAAACTATTATAATGCTTACTATACATTGAAATATGAGAACACATCATAGAGTTTATATTAAAGTCTATTTTGCTATCTATTTCAAAAGTTAGCAGAACTAATAAGTTGCTCTCACATAAAATATGAAGCATTTCACTTTTAAAATCAACAGACCCAGAAGATCCATGATCTAGCAATTGAAATGATGCTTTATATTCTGCTCTACATAATGTCTTATAGAATGTCTTTCGTTAAGGAGTTTTCTCAAAATATTTTTATAACAATATTATTTTTGTTCCCTATTTTTTACTGGACAAATTGACAACCTATGCTTCATGAATATTGCTTCCAAACTTAAACCCTGAGTGTATATTAGCCATATGAGAACACAGAAAAAGTTAACTGGTTCATCTGTATTTCATTTTTCCTCTTTGGTGGAAGGCTAGCAAGAAGGTAAATGACTAAGCATAATGAGATTTTTATATCCCTTATCTCTTAATATGATACAACCTCTTATGCCAATTCAGTGGGATTTTTTTTTGTCAGACTTAAATGAGGTTATGTCAGTCAACCAAAATTTATGAAGTGCTTGCTGAGTTCCAGGCATTGCGGTAAGAAGTGTGAAGAGAAATACAAACAAACAAACAAAAAAACATAACCCTTGCCTTCAAGGAGCTTACATTATCCTATGGGAAAATGACATATTGAAGATGACCTTTCTTAAAATGAAGGATCCCGGAGAAATTAACCAGTTAGTTGCCACAGAGAGGAAAGAGTTTTCCAGATTGAGAAGAATGAAGTAAAGGAAGTATTATACAGAGTGAGAAAATTGTTAGATCATGGTGGTGAAGGCATTTTCTCTATAAAGAATGAAGAAACAATGCATAGAGTTTGCAAAGTTTGAAGTATTGCATAGAAATTAGTGGTGACTATATGACTATATAATCTATAAATTTTCAGTACTAAAAACTCCCAAAGAGGGAGGTATTTGGGGTTCAGAGAGGTTAAGTAATTTACCCATCACATAGTTTCTAAGTATCAGGAGAAGGATTTGAAGCAGGATCTTTTAATTAAAAGATCTACCTTCTATATAATAAACATCAATCAAAACCATCACCACTACTACCATCATCATCCTTGTCAGTACCAGCAGCATTATCATCATCATCTTGTTGCCACATCCATTAAAAGAGTGTAACATAAAGGTAACGGGAACCATTCAAATAAAATTGTCAGAAGGAGAAGCCATATGACATATTGTCAGGTAACACTCAAGAGAAATTTAAAAAAAAATCATAATATATAATAACGTATCTGATACATTTAATGACTAACTGGTAACTAAGAACTGCTATGCAAATTCCTGTTAGAAAAAAGAGAAATATAAGCATGAAGGGAAACAGAAGATACTGAAAGTCAATGTCTCATAAGAACATTGAGCTCTTAAGTACATTAAAACCATAGGACTATATTTCCATTGGTTAGATATACAAGCAATTAAAAAAACAAATTTTGCTCTCATAAGCTTAAAGAGACCATCAAATGTCCCTGTAAATATGAAGTAATATCATTAACAACCATAAAGCTTTGTGCAGAAAGCCCATTGGGCTGGTAGTTAGACATTAATAAAGCATTTTTTGTCAGCTCTGCTGACTTTCCAGCCTGATTACCCTTTATTCCCCACCACACATCTTACAATAGATAAATTCTTGCCTACTTACAGGTCCTGGAACACAACACTTCAACTTGTCTCCTTCCCTTAGTTATGTATGCCTGAAATGTTCTGCTCCATCATTCCCACCTTTTGGTTTCTCTGGCTTCCTTCAAAATACCCTTCAAATCCTACCTTCTGCCAGAGGACTTTCATGATCTTCTTTCAGATTCCCTTCCACCTGTCTGTCTGTATATTATCAAACTAGCTATCTATGGCAAGGTCTGCATATGATAATATAGATGGATACACATATACATTCATATACTGAGATTTCTTCTATACATACACATATATGCATATAAAATGAGTACATGTATTTATGTGTATACATACATATATAGACATATTCACATTTATACATATATGTTATATATGTATTTATATACCTATGTACACACAGACACCTAGGCTGTATGTACCTATGTGTTATCACATAGTTTCCACACTTAGAATATGTTCTCCTTAAGAGCAGGACCTGTTTTTGTATTTCTTTGTATCTCTGGAACTTTATTGCAGTACCTGGAATATAGTAATTGCTTAATAAAAACTTGTTGACTAACTGACTCCCTGGATCATCTTGGGCAGCAGTTCTCAACCTGTGGGTTGCAACCCCTTTGGGGTTCGAATGACCCTTTTGCAGGGGTCACCTACGACCATCAGAAAACACATTTCTGATGGGCTTGGGAACCGAGACACTGCTCCTCTATCCATCTCCAGGCAGGTTTGCACACATGCAGATATGCCCAGATACACCCACATATGAGTATTAAAGGGTCACGGCATTAGGAAGGTTGAGAACCACTGACCTAGGGCAACTAGCAACTACTACTTATATCTACATTTATATTAGCTGACACTAGTACTTGTATGTATTTGTGATCACACTGATGTAGGTTGTCCTTTCAGGGATTCTGGTCACAAGCCCTTCCTATATACCCATCTTATATTCATTTCTTACCCTTTTCCCTTCAAAAAATTCTCTACAGGAGGCTTACATATTATGAGGTGAGCCTTCTTCTACTTCTCTTAATATTGTATTGTTGCCAGTAGAGAAACATAGACTTTCCATGAGTCATTGGAAACAAAATAATATAAGAAAGACATTCTAAATGTAGATTAGTGATGGTCTTTCTACAAGAAAGCATGCTACAATGACTAATTATTATGGGTTTACAACAAATTCAGCTGAATTGGAGGCAGACCATAATAGTCCTGTTGATAATAAGTTACCATCAGAGCAATTCTTATAAAGCTTACACCCTGATGTGTATACAATGAGTTAAAATGACTGTAGTCTAATAAACAAGTTTTAATGAATAAATGATTATCTTTATGGCAGTATTTATAATACTATTTAAATGAGAATTATTAGTAATAGAAGTATTAGTATCTTGTTAACATCTTTTTAATGAGGTTCAGGCATAAATGGTTCTGGGAGAAGTTTTTCTCCTGCTATGCTTCTTTTCCAATTAATGTGGTTCCAATTATTGTACAGGTAGATGAAACATACTTTCCTTTGTTTAATGGATGTGTAATGAGACAACAATAACATGACAAAATTATTGGAAGGTAAGCTCATTGTAAGCTCACTGTAAGTGTCCTTGGTACATTTCTAGTAGTAGAAAGGTAAGAGGAGATAATATGTAACTCATCTTTTCTAATGTTTTTTCTCCTTTGTTTGGCCTCTATGTTTTGAAATCATTTTGTTCCATATAAATTGGAGATTAGTAGTACTCATTGTAGTGACATCTATTTATGTATTTATGATACTGCTCTTCAGTTTCTATGTATCAGTATTATGATCTGTTAGGTGTGAGAAATAATTTTGTCTATGAGAATCTTCTGATAACACCAATATTTATTTTTTGTGTTCCTCAGGATTTTTTGAGCTTTTATTTATAGCATAGATATTAATTATCCATCATTCTATGAAAATTAATGAGCTCATAATGTAAAATTTAGTTGTTGTTCAATTGTTCAGTTGTGTCCAACTTTTTATGCCTGTGCCTGTGGACCATAACACAATCAATAAAGTCCATGGTGTTTTCTTTGGAAAGATACTGGAGTGGTTTGACATTTAAATCTCCAGAAATGTAAAATTCTAGCCACCAATGTATGCCTTGCAAAGTAGTAAGTAGGTACAAAACTTCTAAAGCCTATGGTGATCAACCTTTTCACAGTGTCTACCTTTCCTTTCAAAATAAACATTGCTCACTGTCTGATTTCTTATCCTTAGATTATCCCAAAATCTCATCCATGTGTCATGTGTCATTAGAAGGACAGGATCCCAGGTCTTTCACACTCTGAAGTCAGTTCTTCAACCTCTATAAAACAGCGCCTCCCTGCTTTAAAAAAACAAAAAACAAAAGTAACCTTAGATTGAAGGAGGCTATAAAAAGTAAGTGGTAGGGGTCATTTGAATCTCCATAAACTTCAGGGATTTTAGTATGTTGAGATGGAGTCTGGTCTGATTGATATGATCTTTAGCAACCTTAATACATCATTCATTTTAGCAGCCTTTTCAGCCAATCTCTCAGCAATCACAGAAGATATATTCATCACAAAAGACTGTGACTTTAGTCTTTAAACATTCATTACCTTTCATGGATGTATATACAGAAACCTTGGAGTTTTTTTCCAGCTTGTTCCTTCTTAGATGTAGAAGCACGTCATTCTATTTGTAAAATATTCTATTTGGAGTGTATTGTTGTTCTCCATGTTTATATTGTTGCCACCAATGTACAAATATTTTCCTTCTTTCTGCTTTTTTCACACTGTCAGTTCGTATGTCTTTCCATGCTCTCTGTAGTTATAATATTCATCATGTCTTACAGTGTAGCAATATTCAATGTGTACCATTTTAAAACCAAATAAGAATTTCTGTGCAAAGCAAAATTCAAGCCCCCATTTATCCGTCTTAAAAAAAATAATGTGAAGAGACAGTAAGGGCAGAAAAGAGTTCAGAGAGTTTATTTTCCCTCTGAATATTGGATTATTTTCCCACTACAACAGTGAAAAACAAATTTAACATACTAACATTTGCAAGTTATGTTCAACAACAATATAAGGGGTTGTATGCCAATGTTTACTGATGAGGACCATGGTTGTTATGCAAAATCATTCTTTTTCACATTATCATTCCTTAGACGTATTCAACAGACCAATAAAAAGAAGAAAACTTTCTAAGTGAAGTCAAAGTGCATCAACCTGGGGAATAAAATAAATATTATGTAATAACATTTTAAATAACAATTATAGAATGGAGTCAATATAGTTGAATAAGTTGGCCTTCCTTTACAAAATGACAATACCTTAAGAAAGAACCAACAATCAAATACCATGAATGTGGGTCTACTACTTTGCTAACAGCCTTTAAAATACCGCAGATAAGGTGGTATCATATGATTGCTCTCTAGCATTGCTGTTTACCTTATATATGGTGTCATGTTGACATAGCTACACAATCAGTCAAGGCAAAGATAGTTGTCAACACATTTTGGCCATATTTCTGAATGAAAGAGGAAGCCTGATGATGCAGTGCTCATTTGGGCTTACAATTACTAAGCAGCAAACTCTTAAAATTTAATCAAGTCTCATGAAGTTATAGACAAATGAATTGGAATTCAGTATGTGTCATATCTCATGAAGATATTGAACAATACCTTTTTCTCTTAATAGAATTTTATTTTTTTTCCAATTATGTTTAAAAATAATTTTCAAAATTTTAAAATCCAGATTTTTCTCCCTCACTTCCTTCCCTCTACCATCCCCAAGTGAGCAAGCAATCTGATATAGAATAGACATGTACAATCATATTAAAAATATTTTTACATTAGTCATGTTGTGAAAGAAATATCAGAACAATGTAGTTCTCAGATCTTTTGCAAACTGCTGCCCAGCTATATCTTTTTCATTTTGTATTTGGAAATATGCTTATACTTATCCTCATTAGATGTTAAATTACTAGATATGTTTCAGTATTCTACCATGCCAACATTTGTTTCCCCATGTCTTCTGCATGTGAGTTATCCCCTCCAGCCTTGTATCCTCTGTAAATTTGATATGTGTGCCATCTATACCTTACTCCTGGAATGCTCTCCCTACTTATCTCCACTTTCTGGCTGTAATGGCAAGAAAACAAGTACTTAGTGAGTTGTTTCATTTCAAGTGTCTTTGAGCCTCACCCATGATTATATCAAGTCTTTGTTAAGAAACAGAACCTGTGAAACCCCACAGTGGTAGGGACTTGCCAAAGACAGGAACAGGAAAGACATAAGAGATGAGTAAAAAAGCGAGGAGCTAAAAATCATGTCAAAGCAGGAGCACAAGCTGGGACTGAGCAGAGCTCAAGAGAACACTTGTGGCTGCTGGCAATCTTTTTTCTGTTCTCTCTGTGTTGATTTGTGTTTGTGATACTTTGTACAGAAGCCCTGGGACCATACTGATGATTTCTATTGACTTTTCAGACCTTGTTTGTGGGTCTGTGCTGATTTCTCAGACCTTGTTTGTGGGTCTGTGTTGATGTCACAGGCAGATAGTGGATTGATGATGGTGCCAGCAATGTGCATGAATGTTGTTTTGGCTGTGTTAAGTTTTGTCTTCTCAGAAACAGGAACTGTGAAGAACTTGAGGTGGACTGAACACTGGGAGCTTTGATATGGAACAGGGATTGGATGAGGATCTGGAAGCTACCTGCCTATGAATCCAGGTGACAGTTGGGTGAATTTAGGTAAAAGCTGGGACCATGGAAGAGGAACCATGGAATATAGAAGCCAGCCTCAAGCCAAAAAGAAAAGACCTCTCCTTGGATACTTAGTGCTGACTAACAAGTTCATGATTTACTGTGACCCAGGGGTAGGAGAATTTTGTACTTTGTTCCTTGTACCCCTTAAGGATGATTGGAGCTGGTCTTCAGTCAAGAAGAAAGAAGATTTTTGACTGATGAGATTAAGACAATGTGACCTAGGTGTGGGAGACCTTTTTGTACTTTGTATCCCTTAAGGAGGATTGCTCCTTAAGGATGATTGAGTTAAGGACTTACTGAATGATTTCTTTTCTTTAAAACTATGTGACCACTTTAGTGATAAGTTGTTATGTCATATCATCATGAATGCTGAACTTTGGTTTCTGTGAATGTTTTGCTTTAGTTTACTGCTGAATAAATAAAGATTTCACTATACTATGTGATCAGAACCTTAAAGCTTCACACTGACTTCCTTGATTTTCTTCAAATCCCAGTTAAAATATTACATTCTAAATTTATTTGTTTATTTACTTTTAGATTACAAGATTCAGTTCCACAATCCCTTGAGTTTCAAATTTTCTCTCCTCTTTCTCCCTCTCCCACCATGGTGGCATGTAATCAAGTATAGGATTTGCAAATACTTTCACATTGGACATTAGTCTGGTTGTAAAGAAGGGTTGTAGCCAATGGAGTGAACAATGGGAAGAAGAAACAAAACCATATATGGAAAAGAATGATAGCATGTAGATTGTTTCAGTCTCCATTCAAACTCTGTTCTTTCTAGATCTTTCTCTGACCATAGATATCTCTTTCCATGCTGAGACTTGTAGAGTAAAATCTTATATTCTAGGGGAAGAATTTATCTATTCCTCTTAATTTTAGAGCTTTCTGTCCACAGGTAATGTCTCATTCATCCTGGTATATAGCTTGGTCATACATAATTGTTTGCATTTTGTGTTCCCCATTAGATTGGGAGCTTCTAGGTGATGGGGAGACTAAGGTTCAAGTCTGTCTCAGTACTTGGCATATAGCAAATGATGCAAATGCCAAAAAGAAAACTCCACCCCCTCAGGGAGCTTGCAATCTAGTGGGAGAAGACAACATATAAAAAGAAACTTAAAAGTGGAGGAAGAGAAGGGAAAAGTTGCTACCCAGTATAGGCCTATGGTGGGGAAGTGCAAAAAAAAAAATACAACCAGATAGGAAATAAGAGATGGAGGTACTGGGAAGAGGTCTCTCCTCTACCCCTTCAATCATATGGGCCTCTGGAGCATAGGGTAATCATGAGGTGTGAGTGCCAGGGCTGATGTGTTCTTGCAGGATCTCTTATTTGGAACTGAATGAAAGGATAAACATATTGATAAACCAGCTTGTGGCCCAACAAGGCATACAACTGTCAAATAAGTGAATTATGGGCTGTTAATTTCAGACTGTATCATTTCTGGTGTCTTTGGAATGTAAGGTTTTGTTAGGGCCTAAAAGCTACATTCTACCACAATGTTTAGTTTTTGTGGAGCTGTCAAATTTCAAGAAAAGCAAAACAAAGCAAAACTTATAAAATTCATCAACTTTTTTTTTTAAATTCTTAAGGTTCTAACAAATGTTTCCTTCCCAAGAGTTTAATTCTTTTGGCCACCTGACTGAAACTGGTTCTGCTGATCCATCACATTTCCTCTAATTATCTCCTTCCCTTTCTTTCAATTATTAGGTACATCTGCATAAAGAAAAGAAAAAAAAAGATATATATATACACAGAGAGAGAGAGAGAGAGAGAGAGAAAATGCAGTATCAAATCCTTACTTATCAACTGATCTCATCTTCCTCCCTTTGTTGCTTCTGCAAATTAAGAGGTATTTGTTGATCATCAGAATTATTAATTGAGTCCACATATAAAGGAAGATGACTTTTGGTGACAAATAATAGAAATGGAAGAATTTTTTTTTTTTAATTTTTTTTTTTCCATATGACCTATAATGGAATAGGATATAAGGAAGAACATATACTAGAATCTCACTACCTACTTCACAGGGAGATGTGGAATAAGGTAGGTCAATCTTGGATCACAACCAAAGTATTTAATTATTGAAGTGTCAAAAGGACTTTGTTATAAAGTTCTTCTCACTGTGGCCCTACCACAGAGATAGCTATTAGAGTCTAACCTGTATGCAAACCTAATCTAATATATAGTTTATTCTACTATTTAACAATATTTTTTCATAAACAATCATATTTAGTCAAATGTCAGTCTAAAAATAGTATATTTCATTTAATCAAGTTACATTTTATTTATATTACCATTTACATTATGGTCATTCTTCCTCTCAAATTTGAAAGCATATGACATGGAAGACGTCTATGAGTTCCAATGGAAGATATGTGTGCCCATAAAATATAGGGGAATGGTGAGATGGATAAATATCTCTGGAATTTGTCCCCTGAATCTCTAAGAGAGACTATGATTCTTATCTCCAGTAAAATAGAACAGTTATGGTTGGGTTCTGTTTTCTCCCATCTCTGAGAGAAATTACAGACTGAACATATCTGTGAGTCCCTGCACACTGCATCCTTCCCCTGCAATTGCTGACGTACAGGCATAATAACAATATTTCCTTCCCTGATCACTAGATATTAAGTGATACAGGTAGTCACAAAATTACACTTTTCAGCTTGACCCCTGACCACAAAATATTGGTTATGCAAAAAACAAATCATCTATAGAAAGTAGTGAGCAAGCAATTTATCCAATAAAATAAGTAAACAAAAATTGTAGAACTTGTTTTAATTATAATACACCAGCTCATACCAGTTGTTGGTCCCACATTTAGAAGTCTAGAAAAGAGGTCATGGAATACCCTTCCTCCTTCATGAATTCATACTCATTCTCCCAATTTTGCTGAGCTTGGTATAATAATGATTTTTATAAGGAAACCTGAACTCATTGGTCCCAGTAAATTAATTTATTTTTCAGTCTGTAAAATAAATATAAACTGAGCTCTTTTTATGGAACCCCCTGGAAGATTCAACTTAATGTTACTATAGGAAAGCAATTCAATGAAAAATATGTCTCCAGCTTCTAGATGTTTCAGCTCATGTTGTCAGCGATGCTGATTCATAGATGGAGAATTAAACAAATTGGAGCCGTGTTGTAAATGCAGGGGGGAAAAATCAATATTTGCCAAATGGAAGAGAACAAATCAATAGAGAAAAGGATGTTATTGTCAAACTTCTGAAAGGACATTACAAACAATGGAGAAGAGAAAAAACCCTGAAAAAATGCATCGTCTTTGTGTTCATTTAGGATATTAGCCTAGAAAAGAAGTCAAATATATTTCCCAATTTGTGTTAGGGAGAATGTGGAGAATCAAATGCAAAGGAGATAGCCTTGACTGGAGTTTTTAACAAACTCCCTAGGGACTTAGAGCTTTGCTGAATACATTTAGTGCTATAATTTGTTTTATTTTATTAAACCAATGTCTTCATTACATTTCTTTCTTAACTGGTAAAGGACTGACCATTGTTGTATATGATACCTTAGGCACTTATCTCCAAACTAACTAGTCACCTATAGGTCAGAACTCCCTAAAACATACTTAGAAGTTTAATTATGTCTTTATGGTACACTCTGAATCAAAAATTGTTTCATAAGTGAAGAATGTTTTACCAAGATCAAACGTGAACATTATATGGCAAAAAGATAGTCTTATAAAGGGAAATTAAGCCTAGAATAATACATGTCTAAAAAAGATAAAAGGTTCACACCATTAACACCAATTCAGACTGTGGCTTTCATATTCAACTACCATTTCCTGAGTCTGGGCAGAGTTCAGGATACTGGATTAAGAGACCATTATTTTTCAAAACAATTTCATGCCTCTTTATTAATAATACAAGACTAAATCCACGAGTGTAAGTAGTATAGTCAAAAGAGCACTTCTTTTGCAGTCAGAAAAAAAAAATAGTTTGAATCCTGGCTCTATTACTAGGTAGTTTTATGACTTCATATAAGTCACGGAGGTTTTCTGAAGCTCAGGTCCCCTATTTGTAAAATAGAAAAATTAAAACTTGCATTGTCTATGTCATAGTGTTTTCAGGAAGACAATGTCACATAAGGAGGATAGGTGGCATAATGGCTAGGATGCCAGGTCTGGGGTCAGGAAGACATGAATTCAAATTGGACTTCAGATACTTATTAGGTGTGTGAACCTGGGCATCACTTTTCACCTTCTTACAATAGAAAAAGCAACAGCAAACTACTCTAGTAACTTTGCCAAGAAATCCTCAAAAGGGGTTACAAAAAGTCAGACGTGACTAAAAATAGCTAAACAGCAATGCTACATAAAATATAAAGCAGTAATATAAAATATAAAGCAGTTCCCAAATTAATTTTTTTAAATAGTAATGCCTCAATTTTTTCAACACATTATAATTTTGAAATATTTTTATATAGTCTTTTACCTCTCCCAATGATTGGTATATCTTGGATTGGAATTATCCTTATTTTATTGATGAGAAAATGGTGACTGGAAGCAGTTAAGTGACTTGTTCAAAGTCTTAAGGGAAGTTCATTTTTGCTCAGAGTCATATTCCTGTTTCCTTAAGTAGTGTTCACTCTGCTACATTTGCACTTTCTCTTTTGTTATATTTTCAAGAACACCACATGAGATTGTAATGATAATCACACTGACATGCTGATATTTTATTTTCTTAGCATTCAGGCCAAAGCGAAATGAATCTAAAAAATTGTCATTACAATTATATTCTGGAAGGGACATGAGATGTGTGATTTAGTCTGAATGCCTTCTTCAACAGATAAGGAAGGAACCTATGCCCCAGAAAGATTGAGTGATAACCTAAGGTCAAATGGTCAGTGTTATCAGTCACAGACAACAAGCTACAGATGGCATCTCACTGTCAGAATGAACCTCTTAATGATCTACATTTACTGTGATTCAAAACAGTAATAAGTAAGAATAGGCCTTAGCTCAGGTTATTCATGTAAGTACGGAGAATTGCCCATTTCCTATTTGAGAAATATATTTGTTGAAAGTGAAAGAAAATGAAATTTCAAGAAAGAATTTTTCAATAAAGGACTAAATCAATACTCAAACAGTTTAAAGAAGCGCCTCTTTTGTACATGAATAGTCTATTTACCAAAAAGAAAAAGAACTCTTGAGAACAAAAACATTCTTTAGGTATAGAAACATTTTTCAAATAAATATTATTGTTCATAAGAGTATTGAATAATTTCTTGTCTTATTTGCATGTGACTATGTTTAGAGTTCTAGAGGTTAAAATACACAAAGTGGTGAATCAAACATCTTGTTTGGAGACTAAAGGGTGATTAAAGAAACACTACTGATTTAATGATTGACAGAAAGTTAAATTTTAAGAATTTTACCTTGTAATGAATGGGAAATTCCTGACCACCAAGAGGCTCTGATTTGAGTCATTAGAGGCAGTTGAGAAACCAGCAGAGGAGCAGTTAAGAAAATAGCAGGAGTAGCCAAGAATACAGAATGAACTGAGTCAGAAGATGCTAGTAGGAGCACTAACCTAACAAGAAAGATGCAGCTGTGGACTTTGGAAGCTTGTTTAGCACAGAAAAGAATCAGCTTGTGGATTGCCTAGTGAGAGAAAAAAAGACTAGTAGTCTTCTGAACTCTGTTGCAATCTAAAATCTCTACCTAAGGAGGAAGCCAAGCTCAGAATATATCATTCCTCAAATGAGTTTGAGACTTCTATGACTTTTCTACCATGACCAAGGAAGTTCATTATTGGGAAAACTTCGACATCTTGTAAAATGCCATTAGACTTGATACTCCACTTCATCACTACTCTCTTATTGGAAGGTAAGTCATGAACTCCAAAAACTCCATTTAAAGAGTTAGTTCAGCTCAAATCATCTCATTTCTCACCTGACTGCATTACTTTGGCATTCCTCTTCCTGCATTGGGTACTCCCCCAGCTACCAACTCACTTCATTACCATTACTATCCCACTCCCACCTCCACTTCACTGCTTCTTTATCTGTTTTGTCTTCCCCAATTAGATTGTAAGCTTCTTGTAGACAAGGATTGTCTTTTTCATATCTGTATTTTGGTGCTTAGCACAGTGCTTCTAACATAGGAGACATTAAATAAAAGTTTATTGACTGATTGACTGAATTTCAACTCTTGTTGTTTGTTAGAACTATTTACAATTTGACAAAGGTAAAATGCCTCAGAATTTCCTGATTACTTTCTGTTACCCCTTTCAGATATGAGAGGGAAAGCAGAGTGGAAAAGCCACTCTTTCTCACTGTTTGCTAGAAGCAAAGGTTGAAGCTGATTGGGTGATGAGGAATCTAGTTGAGGGAGGAAGTGTCTAGGCTTATCTGCATTGTCAAGAGAACCAAACTGATGAATTTTGCAGTTTTCTGGCTTAAGGAAACCACTTGTCATTTTAATAAAGTAATGCTTTCTCAATGCCTTTTTAAATTAGTTAAACAAGATTGTCACTGACTCATCAATTCAAGATTAGAAGAGGATTTGCCAGAGGAAGATGGTAAGGCCTAGAAAGTGAGCAGTTATCAGAAGTTTCAAATGAGACAGATCACTAATGAAGGTAGCAATGACATCAGGAGCTATGTTCCAGAGTTATCAGTTGCCCAGAACACATGGACCATCCCCACTCATATGTCTTTTTGCTAGGTTTCATAAAGAAATACCCACTTTCCCCAAGAGATATTATGTGTGTTGAAAAGGTCACTTTGCTTCTGAAATTTTCATTTTCTTCATTTTCAACAAGCATATTTTTCAAATATGAAATGGATGGTACTTAGTATTTATATGAATGAACCTGAGCTAGGATTTGCTTCATGACTCTCCTGAATTTAGATCTTCCCAACTTCCAATTTTAGCATTTTATTCACTGTGTTACCTCAGGGTAGATAGATGATGCCATGATTACAATATTGAGCCTAGAGACAAGAAGACTCATCTTCCTGAGTTAAAATCTGGGCTCAGACACTTATTAGCTTTGTGACCTTGACAAAGTAACTTACCTCTGTTCACCTCAGTTTCCTCAGTAAAATGAGCTGGATAAGGAAATGGCAAACTACCCCATTATCTTCGCCTAGAAATTCCTAAATGGGGTCATGGAGAGTTAGACATGACTGAAAATAACTGAATTAAAAATATTCTTGTTGTCTCATAAAACCATATACTAAAGCTGATTGGAAATTTCTTGGAAGTGTGTAGTTTTTGAGAGTGGCCTAGAGCACCAAATGACTGAGTAATTTATGCAATCATAATACAGTATGGGTATGAGGTAGGATTTGAATCAAGGTCTTCGTGGTTCTGAGGCTGACTCTTTATCCCCTTGGTCATTCTCTCTTGATTGATCTTAAAGTAAACTGCTCAATAAATTTGACAAGAAAGGGTCTAAGAAGATAGAAATAGCTGCAGTTATGCCACCAAAGCCTTGGTCAAACATCAAATCTAAAAATGACAGCTCAGGGTCCTGTATGCTGCAGTCAGCACACTCAGGGACTATGTGCAATTGTAAATATTTTAAATTTAGATCGGTATTGCCAAGCACAGTCATGCAATCAAAAACCCTATTTCACCAAAAAAGAACAGAGTTGTAGAGGCAAATACATGCCATTTATTAGAAGTGCAGAGCTGCTTGCTTTCATTTCCACTGAGTAGTAGGGTTTATTTTTTTTTTTTAGAAGAAAAAAGAATGATGAATCTTCCTACTTATACCAACCTTTCCTTGAAGCATTTTTTTTCTTTTGACTTGAAACCCAAAGCACTGTGGTGTGCCAGTAACAACATATTTTCATTATTTGACTTAAAACATTGTCATATAATAGAAAAGAATCTTTCATTGTTGTATCTAATTCCATTCTTTTGAATTTCAATTACTTTCTCTAATTCATTACATGGTCTTTCCTGCAACTTCCATTATAAGCCTTTTCCCCCTGGATAACTCACAAACATCCATAACTTTTGATAACTTTGTTCCTCAGGAAAATAAGATAAATAAGGTCTGCCTTACATGGATTTAATCTTCTTAATCTGAGGAATACAACGCTGTCTGCTATAGGGCTTTGGAAGCTGAAAAATACGGGGGAAAAAAACCCTGATTAATCATGTTTCAAGAATATTAAATACTAACACATGGGAGCTAACTATTTCAGCACTGAGTTCTACTAAAGAACAATCTCATATTAACTGCATCCAGAATAGATTCTTTGTTTACCATTTACAATATGTTCCAGGTAGTAGAACGTGACCCCCTCACTATTAAAAAGGGGGTGCTTATGATTTGTATTAAAATTTCTTTGTAATTGGGTTACAAAGGAGCTTTACAGCTCCAAATATCCTTCAAAAGGAAATTTACCTGATGGCCCACAAAAACCTAACACGTGCTCACGGTAACTGGAACATCACCAAATCACGGATAAACAGAATCATAGTTACACAGACCACAGAGGTCACTGAGTGCAAACAATACCTGAACATGAATCCCAATTTGTTATTTAAAGTGATGATGGCAGTGAATTTATCACAGGGCCTGGTTCTTATCATTTCATGCCTGGACTATTAGAGTAGCTTATTGGTTAGTCTCTGAGCTCTGCTTCTGTCCATTCTAGTCAACCAAGTCTCAATTTAGCCATCAAATTGATTCTTAAAGATATCCCAAAAAGATCTTAAAGATATCCTTTATTTAATATAATCCAGTGGCATTCTATTGCCTCCAGTTTCACATATAAAATCCAAAGTTTGATTTTAAAAGCTCTTAATAACCTGGACCCTTACTCCCTTTGCAGTCGTTTTAGATATTTGCCTCCGTTTACTGGGTAATTAATTAAGTGACACTAACTTCCTTCCTATTCCTCAAACCAAAAACTCCATCACTGAATTCTGTGTACCTTCACTGGCTGTCCTCCATGCCAGACTTACTCTTCCTTTTGAGCCCCACTTTCAGACTTCCCTAGCTTCCTTCAAGTCTCAGATAAGAATCCTATCTTTTATAGAAATTTCCTTATCTCTTTAATGCTAATGCCTTCCTTCTGAGATCACATCCATTTTATCCAGTGTACACATTGTTTGTGCATGGTTGTTTACATATTCTCTTCACCAATAGATTGAGAGCACATTGAGGGCAGGAGCTGTTTATTTTTTTGCTTTCTTTTATCCCTAGTGCTTAGCACAGTGCCTGACTCACAACAGGTATTGAATAAATGCTTCTTGACTTGACTTGACTTAATTGCTATTAGTTTAAAGTAAAATTAGAAACTGGAATATGAGTATTTGCTTGGATCTCCAAGATATCTAACTTTCACTGATTTTAATATTAATTCAAATTTACAAACTGTTATGTAGTTTATAAAGCCTTTTGTTCTCAAAAATCTTGAGCATTTATAGAACATGTATTATCCCCAAATTATAAGTGAATAAACCAAGTCTCAAAGAGATAGAGAGACTTTTCCACAAGTAGTAGGCACTTAATTAATTAAATATGAAATATTAAATGATATATGGTTGAACAGCAGTATAGTTAATAATGCCTGAAATTTCACCAATGAGTATCCTGTAATATAATTTCTTTTATGCTTGGATTTATGTTTCCCTGACTAATGATTTCCACTAGAAATTTTCCATTGTCAGTTTTATTCGTATTTTGGGTTTTCCAATTGTTTTGTTTTAACCAAGGCATGATTTTATTATTATGACTCACTCCCTCAACTTAAGCAATTCTTTTCCTCATGCCTAACTGCTCACATGTTTTCAAGCAATTAACATAATAAGAAGTGTTTGGGGGTGGAGCCAAGATGGTAGAGTAAAAGCAGGAATTTGCTTGAGCTTGTCCCCCCAAAACCTCCAATACCTGCAAAAAAAAAAAAGATTCTAAACAGATTTTAGAGCTACAGAACACAAAAAAATGATAGAGTGAAATACATATCCGGATGAAGACAACCTGGCAAGTTGAAAGGAAGGGTCTATCATACAGGGCTGGGAGCAGAGCACAGTTTAGTGTGAGCCACACTGGCATAAGCTGACAGCACAGATTGGGCCAGAGAAGACCTCAGTGGACCGAATCACTGGCAGATTTGACAGTTTTCAGACTTTTCAACACACAAACATCAAAGACAAAGAAAAGGTCAGTGGGGAAATCTTGTTGGATGTGGATGAGACAAGAGCACAGTCTGCCCCATGCCCCTGGAGTAGTGGAGGTGGCAGCAACAGTAGTTGGTTGTGCAGCTCCAGGCCCACAAATGTTGGGGGGACCAAGCAGTAAATCAAAGGGCAACTATAGGAAGCTCTTTGCTGGTGTTGAGAGAACCAACAGGATGGTCAGATTTTCTCTCAGTGAGCACCTGGAGGCTACAACTTTTGCCGAGACCCTCTTTCTGGGAACTTTTGCCAAGACCTTCCTTCTGGGAATTTTTGCTGGGAACTTCCAAGAACCAGGCTGAGGAGCTACTGTGAGTGAGAGAGAAGGATCCCTGCTTGAGGGAGCCTGTTCTCTTGTGAAGGTTTGGGAAAGTGGGTGTTCACTTCATTTTCAATGTGTATTAACTTCGTGACTACTGTAATGACTTTGGCTTTCTGGTTCTGTGATTCATCTTTCTGGTTCTGGGACTCAGTTTTCTGGTATTTGAATAAAGGCTTTGATTCTGTCCTCCATGTGGAGAGTCTGCTACATTTTGTGATTCACAACTATACCAGCATATTCATAACCACCGTGGGTGTTGTGAATATTGCATTATTGTTAAAACCCTACATTCCTGTAGGGTAAGATAGCCAGTGAAGGGTGTGTATCTTGCAAGGACTCTCTTGCTTTACCCTGCTTGGATATTAGTCACAGTCTTTGGTGGTGGTCCTGGTTTGAGGAGGAGTGATTGTGGCAGAGCTTGTGGTGGCTGTGGAGAGGGAGTCCTCCTCACACTTCTGAGGTAGGTGACTAGAAGTGGCACCTGTAACAGCTGCACAAAAACACAAAAACTTGTGACACAGCATTCAACTCTCTGGAAGCAGCATTCTACCATTGCAAAGAGCTGAAAAGTCAAGGAATTAGCTGAGAAAATGAGCAAACATAGGAAAAGAAATCAAACTATAGAATCTTTCTTTGGTGACAAATAAGATCAAAATATAGAACCAGAAGAAGACAACAAGGAAAAAAAAGGCTCCAAGAAAAATATCCATTGGTTGCAGGTCATGGAGGAGCTCAAAAAGGATTTGGAAAATCAAGTAAGAGAAATGGAGGAAAAATTGGGAAGAGAAATGAGAGTGATGCAAGAAAATCATGAAAATTGAATCAACAGCTTACTAAAGGAGATGCAAAAAAAAATACTTAAGAAAATAACAGCTTGAAAAAATAGACTAGGGGTGACTAGGTGGCACAGTGAATAGAGCACTGGCCCTGGAGTCAGGAGGACCTGAGCTCAAATTTGGCCATAGACACTTAACACACAACTAGCCTTGTGACCTTGGGCAAGTCACTTAACCTCAACTGCCCTACTTTCTCTATTGCAAATTAAAAAAAAAAAAGTAAAAATATAATAGACTAACTCAAATGGCAAAAGAGGTCCAAAAAGCCAATGAAAATAATGCCATAAAAAGCTGCATTGACCAAATGGAAAAAGAAGTACAAAAGCTCACTATTTTAGAACCAGAGGGTAAAATAGAAATGGAAAGAATCCAACAATCACCTCTTGAAAAAGATGCCAAAAAGAAAATTCATAGCCAAATTAGAGTTCCCAAGTCAAGGAAAAAATTAATACAAATAGTCAGGAAGAATCAATTTGAGTGTTGTGGAAACACAATCAGGATAACAAAAAATTTAGCAGCTTCTACATAAAGGGATCAGAAGGCTTGGAATATGATATTCCAGAGGTCAAAGGAGGTAGGATTAAAACCAAGAATCACCTATTCAGCGAAACTGATTATAATATTCCAGGGAAAAATATGGATAAATGAAAATAGAGGACTTTCAAGCATTCTTGATGAAAAGAACATAGCTGAACAGAAAAATTTACTTTCAAATACAAGAATCAAGAGAAGCATGAAGAGGTGAACATGAAAGAGAAATCATAAGTAGCTTATTAAAGTTGAACTGTTTACATTCCTAAATGGAAAAGACAATATTTGCAACTCATGAGACTTTTCTCAGTATTAGGATAGTTGAAGGGATACACACACACACACACACACACACACACACACACACGCACATATACATATATACATACATATATATGCACATACACATACACATGTATGAATGTATATGTATGTATGTATGTGTGTATATGTATACATAGAGGGCACAAGGTGATTTGAATAGGAAGGTATGATATCTAAAAAATAAAATTAAGATGTGAGAGAGGAATATATTGGGAGGAGAAAGGGAGAGATAGAAAAGGGTGAATTACCTCACATAAAAGAGGCAAGAGAAAGTTATTTCAATGGAAGGGAAGAGCAGGGAGGTAAAAGGGAATGATTCAACCTTACTCTTACTGGATTTGGCTTAAGGAAAGAATGATAAGCACCCTTGATTGTGTATCTTAACCTACAGGAATGTAGGGTTTTAACAATAATGAAATATTCACAACACCTATGGTGGTTATGAATATGCTGGTATAGTTGTGAATCACAAAATGTAGTAGACTCTCCACATGGAGGACAGAATCAAAGCCTTTATTCAAATACCAGAAAACTGAGTCCCAGAACCAGAAAGATGAGTCACAGAACCAGAAAGCCAAAGTGATTACAGTAGTCACAAAGTTAATACACATTGTTAATGAAGTGAACACCCACATTCCCAAGCCTTTACAACAGAACAGGCTCCCTCAAGCAGGGATCCTTCTCTCTCACAGTAGCTCCTCAGCCTAGTTCTTGGCAATTCCCAGCAAAAATTCCCAGAAAGAGGGTCTCAGCAAAAGTTATAACCTCCAGGTGCTCACTGAGAGAAAATCTGACCCTCCTCTTGGTTCTCTTCCTTATAGACAGTATAGCTCCTCCCCATTCTACCCCTTCCTGTTACATCAGAAACTTCCACTCAAGGTGCTAACTACATCTGTGTTAATTAAATAGCTTAAAAAAGGTGTTAACTTGAAACAAGGTGCTAAGTTCCTCCTTACTTGCCAATACAAAAAGGCATGGAAGATCTTCAGATTCCATTAACATTACATTCAGTCCCAAGATATTTCATGTCCCTTATATGGCAAAAATACATTAACAATACATTTCATTATATGGGATAATGGCAGTTTTAGGGGTAACTGGTGTCAACAGAATTTTACAACAATATGACAAAGTTAGCACACAGAAAACAATATTTTAGGGTGGAGCTTGAGCACAAGCACCACATCATTCTACCTCCAACAAATGGGATCTCAAAATTTTGGGGTAAAGGGTGAAGATCTATTCTTCCATGGCTACTTGCTGCTGAAATTACACAAAGAGCTGTCCCTGTCCCAAGAGGTCCCATTTGAGAGGTCAGTTCCTTAGCCAGCATTTTCAATGTACTTGAGGCCAGGACCAGGCATGACACATCACAGTTTTGGACAAAGGGTGACATCCAGGTCAAACTTTCAGGCATTTCCAGGCGGAAGGTATCAAGCCTGCAGAAACAAATCTAGCAAACAAGGTGAACAGACAAAAAGCCAAAAAAGAAACAAGGAGACAATAACCAGAAACAAGGTAGACATAGGATCAGCCATGCTTCTGGAGTCCTTGAGTTCACTATTGTATCAGAATTGTATTGAATCAGAATTGGGGTTCCATAATACAGACTTATGAGATCTAGAGTTTTACAGGGTTTTTTTTCTGGGTTACATTCTTGTAAGGACAAGCCACTAGTATACCTGAATAAGTAGGTGTCAATACAAGTACATAAAATTTTTCTTCCTTTATCTTGTGCTAGTGGACCAATATTATCTATTTGCCATATTTGGGCTAGGACTTTTCCTCTTGCTATATCTACAGTTACTACCTGAGGAACAGTTTGCTGCTTTTCCAATTGACATATATGACATTCTTCTGCTATCTGTTTTAATAGTGAATGAGAGATATTAATACCTTGATCTTATGCCCACCAGTGTGAGGCCTGAACCCCTAAATGACCAGCTGTTTAGTGGACCCATTTTGCTAATACTGGTTCATCAGTTGTTGTCAAAGTAGCGACAACATACTCAGTAGCAATCTTTGCCAGTCTATCATGGTAAAATATGAGTTAAGGGTACAATTATGTAATCATCTTCTCCTGAATAAACAATAGTTGCAGTGTTATTCTTCCCATGTGCTATAATCTCTGTAGCCTTCATAATATCATCTGGCTTCCACTTTACCAACACTTTAGCTCCCAATTTTATATTATCAGTAGAACCAAATCCTTTAGTTCCTCTGATAGTTATTCTGGAAGGAGGGTCAGTTTTTACAAGTGGTGTTGTTTTACAAGTGATGATAATCACTTGAACTATTCTCTCATGTTTACAAAACTGTATGGGCTCCTCACCTGAATTATGGAATGTCACAATAATTTCTCCTTCATAATTAGAATCTATTACTCCAGCTAATACATGTATTTCCTGAGCTGCTAATCCTGATTTGGGTAAAATCTGTCCAAAGTGATTTTTAGAGATTTTTATGCATATTCCAATGGGAATTTTTCTTATTTCTTTTCTGTCCAACCAAGAATCCTCTAAACAATGAAAATGATACCCTGCCAAACCTGGTGTTCTTGGATATAGTGCTGGAACATCTGGCCTGAAAGTCCAATACTCAATATTTTGGATCTTATATGTTTGTTGTTTTCTAATTTGCAGATTTGGGGTCATCATCCTGGCGGGAGGTGTACTGCCTCCCAGTGATCTATTATTCAAATTATGTAAAGCCATGAACAAATTATCCTTCCAATGCTGATATGAATTATTGGAATTTAACTTCCTTAACTATTCTTTCAATAATCCATTGATTCTTTCAATTAACCCAGGTGCTTGTAATATGGAATGTGTTGTACCCATTCTATATTGTTTAGTATACAATACCTCTTCATTTCATTATCTTTGAAATGTGACCCATTGTCACTTTGAATCAGAATTGGGGTTCCATGATAAAGACTTATGAGATGTAGAGTTTTACAAGGTTTTTTTTCTGGGTTGCATTCTTGTAAGGGCAAGCCACTAGTATACCTGAATAAGTAGGTGTCAATACAAGTACATAAAATTTTTCTTCCTTTATCTTGTGCTAGTGGACCAATATTATCTATTTGCCATATTTGGGCTGGGACTTTTCCTCTTGCTATATCCACAGTTACTACCTGAGGAACAGTTTGCTGCTTTTCCAATTGACATATATGACATTCTTCTGCTATCTGTTTTAATAGTGAATGAGAGAAATTAAAACCTCAATCTTATGCCCACCAGTGTGAGGCCTGGACCCCTAAATGACCAGCTGTTTAGTGGACCCATTTTGCTAATACTAGTTCATCAGTTGTTGTCAAAGTAGGGACAACATATTCAGTAGCAATCTTTGCCAGTCTATCAGCATGAGTATTGCACTCATGTTCTGGCGTGGTGAGGGTCACATGAATATCTACATGAAAAACTGACACATCAGTAACCAAAGACATGTTCCAGATATGTTCCCATAATTCTTTTCCCCAGCCTTATTTGCCATGAATTTCCCAATTTTGACTTTTCCACATGGGCATTCATGTAGCTAACCCATTAGCTACTGCCCATGAATCAGTGAATACATGACACTGTCTTCCTTGTTTTATTTTGATGGCTTGACGCACTGTCATAAGTTCAGCATACTGACAACTTCCTTCTGTCCCAGTACTCTCCAAAGTCCTTATAGTACATGGGTTATAGGCTACTGCTTTCCAATATCTTTTTTGGCCCAAATATTTTGCTATCCCATCAGTAAACCATGCATGTCTCTTTTGTTCATCAGTTAATCTATCATATCCCTCATTCCATTTTACAAAGGACTGTAGCAACTCTTTCTTTGGCTCAGGGAGTATATCACTCCCTTTAGTGTCTATGTTTGCTATGGATTCATACAGAGCAGAGACTCCGCTTTTGCCTGTCTTAGCTCTATTTTGAATATACCACTTCCATTTGATGATTCTAGCCTCTTGGACATGTCCAATTCTTTGAGAAGCTGGGGTACTCATTACCTAGGTCATAATTAGGATTCCAGGTCTTAATATCACTTCATGGCCCAAAGTCAGTTGGTCAGTCTCTACCAAAGCCCATTATACAGCTAACAACTGCTTTTTGAAAAGTGTATACTAAACTCCAAATGAAGGGAGTTTCCTACACTAAAATCCCAATGGTACATTTTGGCTTTGTTGTTTTTGCCATAAATTCCAGTTTGCATAATCATCCTCTACAGTCACTTTTAATTCTACTGGGCCATTTTGCATGAGCCATAAATCTAGGGCCACTTGTATAGCAGCCTTGGCTTCTTTAAAAGCTTTACTCTGCTCAAGTCCCCAGTTGAATTCATATTTCTTCTCAGTAACTTTATATAAAGGTTTCAAAATCTGTCCTAGATGTGGAATGTGGTGCCTCCAGTATCCAAACAATCCTATGAACTTTTGGGCCTCCTTCTTATTGGTAGGGGTAGGAAAATCCTGAATCTTTTGTTGGGTTTGTGGAGGAATTTCTCGTAGTCCCTTATTCCATTGCATACCCCAAAACTTAACATTTTGGGCTGGTCCATGAATCTTTGCAGGGTTAATTTTCCAGCCTTTACCTTTCATATGCCCAATTAGAAGAGTCAAACTCCTCTTCACTTCTTTTGTGTCTTTTCCCTGTATCATTATATTAGCGATGTAGTGGGTAAGCTGTATACCAGATAGCTTTAATTCATACAGCTTTTCAATTACAATACTGTGACAAATAGTAGGGCTATGCAGGTATCTTTGTGGGAAGTGGGTGAAAGTATATTGTCCACCTTTCCAAGTTGAAGCAAACTGGTCCCATAATCTAGGGTCTATTGGGATGGTAGAGAAGGCATTCACCAAGTCGATAATTGCATATCAAGTCCCATCATTTATCTGGAGCCTTTCTATTAAGGTAATGACATCTGGAACAGCAGCATATAAAGGAAGAGTCACCTTATTCAATTGTCTATAATCTATGGTCATTCTCCACATTCCATCTGATTTTCATACTGGCCAGACAGGATTTTTCCATCATTTGGTTGTAGGGACTAACACTCCTGCTTCAACATATTCCTTTATAGTGGTGGTAATTTCATCTTGCCCACCTGGCACATGATACTCCTTTAAAATAATTACTTCAGAAGGTTCAGGTAAGTGATTAGGTTCATTTTTATTTTCCCCACTAAATCTGTATTAATTCCTATCTTCTGTAGAGCAAATTGGTGTCTTCCTTCAGGTAAATTCAGAGTCATACCTTTCAATATATCTATTCCACTGATGAATTCAGAAATGGGTACAATAAGCACAGTATATTATTTCTTAGGTAATTGTACAATTTTCATTGTTATTTTAACTTGTCTGGCTGATATTTCAGCCCCTCCAAGTCCTGTGATGGTAACAGGAGTTCCATGTTTAAATTTATCAGGTGAGGCCTCTGCCCCGTATTGATTAAAGACCTTGTTACAGTAGTTGATCCATTCTTCCAATATATTGTTAATTTGTTAATAATTGCCCATTTCCTATTCTCCCTGAAGGTGTGGCAAATTTGGATACAATGATTCAGAAGTAGCTGTAGGAGTGGTTTCTACTTCCCTATTCAATCAAATATTAAGTACCTTTTTTGGTACATCTTATGCAGCTCTTCAGTTGGAATACCATCTATTCTTTTAAAATCCACTCCTTCTCTCAATAGAGCAGTAAACAATTCTCTTCTTGTCAATCTATTTTGTTTTTGAGTGATCTGGCTATTACTCTTCTCTCTTCAGGAAATTTATCTCTTCCCCATTCCTCTATATCACTTAATTGTGAAATCTTATCCAGAACTTTCAAGAGAGAGTTCCCTACTTCTCCAATTAATTGAATAAAAATTAGATGCTTATCAGCAGGAGGAGCCATCTTGACTCCAGGTGTTTCCTGAGATTCCCTGTATCGGGGGGGCGGAGCCAAGATGGCGGCATAGCAGCAGCAACATATCGCAGCTCTCACATAGCATCCCCAAAATACCCATAAAATAGGACTCTAAACCAATCCTAGAACTCCAAAACGCACACAAGGATACTTCCCAC
>CM053585.1:78952264-78967475 GCA_028646515.1 Pseudochirops corinnae
GAGGGTTGTGAATGAAAGGGATGTAAAAGAACTGTCCACTTCAGAGACTGAAGTGCTACTTTCCCTCTCTGAAGGTGAGATGCCTTTTGTTGGTAGCCACCCTAGTATTCCAAACGGTGAGAGCTCTTGGCTAGTGCTGCCCATGATCTCAGTGCCTGGCTTGAATCTGCCTTTTCTCACCTTGTAATACTTTGGGGTCTTTTTCTTGCCTTTTCCTGGGTTGATGTTTACTGCTGATTTCCTCAAGTTATTTCTTTAGGGATACTTAGCAACAACTTTTTAGAGGGAAGATATGTATTCACAGGATCATAGGATTTTAGTATTATACAAACCATCCAAGTACCAGAAAAATAATACTCAAAATGTGCTTTTTTTGTTGGAGGGGGAAATGCAGGGCAATTGGGGTTAAGTGACTTGCCCAAGGTTACATGGCTAGTAAGTATTAAGTGTCGGAGCTGCATTTGAATTCAGGTCCTCCTGACTGGTAGGCCGGTGCTCTACTCACTGTGCCATGTAGTCACCCCCACAATGAACTGGCTAATGGGGAATCATGATTGCTATACATCTGCCCTCTCCTTGAAGACTTCCAGGAAGGAAGAATCCTTGGGCTTCCCAAAGCAGCATATTGTATTTTTGGACAAATCTAACAAAGGAAGTTTTTTGCATTTATATTTTCCCCCTAATACCAAAATTAATTTTGTGTCTTGGAAATTCCACTCCTTAGTCATGTTTCTGAAATCTGGGACTAAATAGAACAAATTCAATCTTTCTTCTTCATGCCAGCTGTGCATATACTTGAAGACAACTTCATTTCTCTCATGGATCTTGTTTGCTCTAGCTTGAACACCACCAATTCCTACAGCTGACCCTCAAATGCCGTGGGCTTATGCCCCTTCACTTTCTTGAATGAACTCTGTTGCCCTCTTCTAGTTGAAATTCTGGCACTGCAAGCCGAATAGTTTTCAAGATATGATCTACCAGGAGCAAAATACTCCAAGATGGTCATGTTTTTACTCAGGGAAGCTATCTCATTGCCAATGATGCCTATGACTATACTTTTTTAGCTACTCTATGATCATTGAGTCATACTGTGCTAGCAGGGCAATCAAAAAAGATATTTTTCAAATAAACTTATGTCTACTAATAACTCATTTACATTTTACTTTTAAAGTTGATATTTTGAACCCGCATCTAAGACTTTACATTTAATATTATTAAATATTATGTTCTTAGATTCAGTCCAATGTTTTAATCTGGCAAGATTTCTTTTTTACGCCCTCAGCCAGGATTTCATTTGCAGGTCTTGTGTCATTTGTCCATCTGATAATGATATTTTTAATCATGGAAAATGTTATTTTGATGGTAATATTATAAATATATAACAGTAACATGAAATATTTTTTAATCTTATCAAGGAATAATGTAATTTCAGAACACATGGTGTCAAATAGATGAAACTGCCCTCTAACCTGTGGGTGATAGGAACGAAACAGAGAAGGCCAGAGACAGAAGAGTCAAGAATGAAAAGGAAATTTAATTTCATAGTGAAAGAAATGATGACTTGCAAGCAAGGATACATGTGCCAGAGCATCACCCCTAGTCAGGAGGACCCACTTTAATGGAGGCAGATCTCATTACTTACACCTATTGCTACTCAGTGACTTGTAGACCTGAAAATGCTGAGTAACGGCAGCAACATGACAAGTTTGGTTCATAGCAGGGCTTCATGACTAGAACATGGATATAGCAGGTACTTGTTGAAGCTACTGGTGCTGGTCAAAGAAATACAATAATTATATGGAACAATTCTGGGATTTTATTGTGGTTGATATCATCTAGGGCAGTGGTTCTCAACCTTCCTAATGCCATGACCCTTTAATACTTGTATGTGGCATATCTGCATGTGGGCAGACCCTCCAGGAAACAGATAGAGGATCGGTGTCCCTGTTCCTAAGACCATCGGAAATATGTGTTTTCCAGTGGTCTTAGGTGACCCTGATACCCCTGTGAAAGGGTCATTCGACCCCCAAAGGGGTCACGACCCACAGGTTAAGAACCACTGATCTAAGGGATGCGTGCAAAGTATTGTTATGCCATGCTTAGGGAACAGCTTGCATGCTAGGCCTTAGCTCTGGAAAACAAGGTATCTCCTAATAGCTTGACAATAGGGACCTCAGAGAAAATTTGTCATCATCCCGTTCATTTTTGTCCAGACTAAAGATCTGAGTAATGCAGTATAAATTGGCATTTCATCTGCAAATAAAAAATTTAGAAAATTGCCAGGAGCACAAAAAGTTGTGATTTGTCCATGATCATACAACGAATAGGTTCCAGAGACAGGACTTGAATGGAGACCTTCCTTACTCCAAGGCTAACTTTCTATTCATTATAGCTCTCTACATCTCCATAAGAACCATGAGCATGTGCTTGTTATGGCATAATCAAAGGATACAGTTCTAAAATACTGCTTCCCCTTAGAGCAAAGCTCCCTCGAGTCTACCTTAAGCTCTCTTTTCTTCTTTCAACTGCTTCCTTCATTCCTACTGATTTTGACAATCATCTTTACGTAGATGATTCTTCAATATGTCTCCACACTCAAGTACCTGTTGAATGAAATTCTCATTTTCAGGTTGTCCTGTTACTTATGTCTTGATAGTATGAAACATAGTATAATGAAAGAGCTAAGAATTGGAAGCAGGAATATCTAGGTTTGAATAATAGCATTCTACTCACTACAGTGTACCCATGTGAAAATCAGTTCATGATGATAATGATGGTGATGGTAACACAGCATGTATTTATGTGTGCTTTAAGGTTTGTAAAAAATGTTTTTATAAATAACTCATTTTAGACTCAAAATAACCTTTGAGAGTAGTTGCTGTCATTATTTCCATTTTACAGATGAGGAGCCTGAGGTAGATAAAGGACAAATGATTTGCTCAAGGTCTCACAACCAGCAAGATTCTGAGGCTGAATTTGAACTCTAGTCTTCTTGGCCTCCATTCCTCATGCTCTGGTCACTGTGTCGCCTGCTTAAATGGCTAATATCTATGATGAAGCCACATTTATGGGTATAGGACTTAGATTATTGAGGAAGAATGCCTTAAGACAGCGGTTCTCAAACTTCCTAATGCTACTTTTATACTTTATTAAACCCTTTAATGTGAGCGTATCTACATGTGGGTGGACCCACCTGCAGATGGATAGAGGAGGGGTGTCTTGGTTCCTAAGACCATCGGAAATATGTGTTTTCTGATCATCTTAGGCGACCCCTGTGAAAGGGTCATTCAATATCCAAAGGGGTTCAACCCACAGGTTGAGAACCACTGCCTTAAGAGGTATAGGATGAATTGCCAGTGGTAAACTGGGTGATCCCAAATTACTCCACGAAATCAAGCCTCATATTTCCTTCTGATTCTCCTCTCTGATCTCAGATTCCTCTTTTATAATATGAAATATTTGAACTAGAGTGGATATAAGGTCCTATCTTTTAATCAAATTTGTCAATTTTGAAATATTTCAGTCATCCTCACCTATCTTCTATCACCAACCTAGTTCAAAGCCCTATTACCTCTCCTTAATTTTTGTAATTATCTCCTTCCTGATCTGCCTCCATTCTTTGTCCACAACAATCCGTCCTATATATTGCTACTAAAAATCTTTTTGAAGTATAGTTCTGAAATTTTATCAGCATAGGAGATGAAGATTATAACCCTCCTAGGTTTTAGCACAGTCAGTCAAAATCATTCATCATCATCCAATGAGTAACACCTTGAGGAGTCTCTATGTACTAGAGCAAGGATGGCAATGAGAAATTAGATATACTTCCCTTGCTGAGGTCATAAACAAAGCATTTCCTCAAAGGTAGAAAGAATTTCCCTACTATTGTGCTATAAGAAATGATGAACATGTGGACTTCAGAAAAACATGGAAAGAATTATATGAACTGATGCTGAGTGAAATGAGCAGAACCAGGAGAACATTGTACACAGTAACAGTCACAGTATTTGATGACTGACTTTGATAGACTCCTTTCAGAAATGCAAGGACCTAAAACAACTCCAAAAAACTCATGATGGAAAATGCCATCCACAACCAGAAAAAGAAATACAAAGTCTGAATATAGATTGAATTAGACTATTTTCTTTTTTTGTTTTGCTTTTGTTTTTATTTCTCATTGTTACTCCCATTTGTTCTAATTCTTCTATACAACATGACTAATGTGAAAATGTGTTTAATGGAAATGTATATGTAGAGCCTATGTCAGATTGCATGCCATTTTGAGGAGGAGAAGAGGAGACCAGAGGAGAAAATTTAAAATTTGTGGAAGTGAATGTTAAAAACTAAAAATAAATAAATCAACTAAAACATTTCCCCAATATTGTACTGTCTTTTTAATGTGAAATTTTGATATCCTTTTTGTTTATGCATCATATTTATTTTTCTCCAAGCTGTACTTCTGACTCTCTTGATTTTATCTACCAAGCCTCTGAAAACTTTTATCCTATTAGGAGTATCTTTTACCCCATTGCCTCTTCCAGAATTTGCCTGTAAGGAAGGGAACACAGACCAGACATGTCCTCATTAGTTTCCAGGATGTACTCCTGACTCTTGATTTTCTTTAACATGTCTCCCAAACTTCTTCACCCTGGAAGTTTCACTCCACATTTAGATTTCTCACATTGGAAGTACCCTCCACCCCTATGGTCTCTTTTTATAACTGGCTGGTTCCTCTAAAAACCTTCATTTTAAGGAGAATACACAAGCCAACCTTGTCTTCACTCCTCTCCAAACTGTATTCTAACTATCTGGGCTTTCCTTCCCATGCCCCCAAGCCTAGTATTTTCATTCCTCTCCCCAAGCCCATTTTTCAGCTTCCTTTATATACTGTCTTCTTCCATTTGTATTTAAGCTCCTTGAAGTCAGGGAATATCTTTATTTCTGATTGTATTTGTATTTCTAGAATTTAGCATAGTGCCTGGCATATAACAAGCAGAAAATAAATTCTTGTGGATGTGATTTTTGCTAATAAATTTCCTCCTTTCCCTCCTATGTAGGAGCCATCCCATAAAGCAAAGAATATTTTCTAAGAAAGAGAAAAATATCAGTAAAACCAAATAATAGATTAAGAAGTATGAAAATATATGCTATGTTCCACAATCATGGACTTCCCAACTCTGTGAAAAAGGAGAGAGATGTCTTCTCGGTATCTTTTCTTTAGGGACAATGTTTTTTCTTGTTAATCCCAAGACATTCACTTTCAATTGTTGTGTAGTGGCTGTTATTTATATTGTTGCATTCATTGTGCATGTTGTCTTGTACTTGCTATTTTAATCTGTCTTAGCTTATGTAAATACTCCTCTGTATTCATCATTTTTGTCATTTCATATAAAGGAAATATTTCATTATAGGTATTCAAAATGATCAATTTTATCTTTTTAACTGTTTCTTCCTTTTTGTTAAAGATACATCCAATACAAAGGCAAGATACCTTATATCATGGCCAAATTCCCATGTTTTTATGGGAGAGAAAAATAGACAGACAGAAATAAAGACACAGAGCTAGACAGAGACAGAGAGACAGAGACCAGAGTGACACGCAGAGTCCTCGGTGACTTCGTATCCAATTTTCTTCATGAAACTTTCTTTCATCTCCCCCCTCAAAAATAAACTGCAATTGTATTCTTTCTCATCACGATTCCTTGCACTTTATATCCTCCTTCCCTTCCCTGCTAATACGAATTTATAGGAATCTCTATATCACAAGTTCTACACTCTGATGAAACTGTTATTTTATATACTACTGCTGCTATTGCTCTTGCTGCTACTACTGTTACTATGTACTACTATTGATAACAATGATAATAGAGGAATGTACTTGACTAAAAATGCTTCACCTTCTAAGTCATATTGTCTCTTGGAATACCTCTACAAACTCTGAGAATGAGGAGACAATGATAGGTTTGTGGAGATGAAGTCATATAGCTCTAGAAATCTAGGACTCTAAGAAAGCAATTCAACACCCACATCACCTTCCCTACTTCCTGAAGGATTAGTCACCCTTGTTGAATGACTGTCTGCCTTTTGTTTATGTAACACCCAGATTGCACAGTCAGGAGCTTTCACAAACTGTAAATTATAAAGTAAATGTCACAAGCTCTATGAAGGGAAAGCTAGTTAACCTGTAGTCACCCACTTAAAAAAAATGAAACCAGGAAAACCCTGGAAGATGGGTAAGATTTATGATTAAAAAACAAATATAAAACACCTTTAATCCATAAACTATATTTTAAACTTAGCAGTAGACGACACACATAAAATATTATGGTACCAAACTAATGTTTGGTTAGTGATTTTGACATCTAGTCAAGAGACATGCTCATAGGCTTCTACATTTAAATTTGCAAATGATATCAAAAACCATCTAGCTACCCCAACCCCCAAACATTTTGTACATGATGAAGCCAAAATTAAAAACAGTAAAATGACTTTCCCCAGGACACATTTCTAGAAACAGAGCTAAGTTTTGAACCTACCTCCTTTGACTCCAGATCAGAGAAATTTTTAAAACCATATTGGCGGAATGACAATGTGCTAATGATCATTTGTCTTACCATGTGTGTGTTCTTGTGCCTCTAGGAAAGCAGGGAAAGATTGCTGTCCCCACTAGGGCTATTTAATTATAAAGTAAAGTCCTTCCACATTATTCTCAACTGAAATGACATGCATGGACTTTATTACTTGAATTGTATTAAGATGTACATATACTACGGTGAATTAATCTGGGAATGATAAGAATAGGGCCAAAGGAACATTATACCATATTTAAGAAAAATATAATTTGATGGAATAAGATAACATTAAACCTGTATTCTGAGGGGAAGGATACCTTTACAGATTGGCAAAACTACTCCTTGGAGATGTGTTTGAGTGTGATTGTTTGAACTCCTTATTTTTTTTGCTTTTCAGAAATACATCTTAACTTTGCCATGTGAACCTAAATGCATAATAATGAACTTGTATGACTCAATTCTTGCCAGGCATCATGAAACAGAAATTTTCTTCCTTATAATTGAATAAATGGAAGTTCAGCTTAGCTGAAATCATTCAATGATTTTATGAGCATCAATATGTCAGCTGTGCAAATCACATCCATTTCTAAAGACCAATTATTATGCATGATACTGTCATCAGTCAGCAGGAAACTCTCAACAGGGGTCCATGAGTTTAAGCATACTATTGGTTACTGATTGATGGCAGGATAGTTTATGTGTGGTTGCTTCATCTAGTTGGATAAAATAGACCCTAAATTATTCCTTGATTTTTTTTAATCTCAGACTATATTTCTATACAAAACAAAAAAAATGCCTTTCTTAATAAATGAAATGCATAATTTTATAAAAATATACATTTTCATTTAAGTATAGAAATAAAAAGAATGGAACAATATGCTCCACATGTGTAGTGATCCTTCACATGTAGCTAGGACGTTGTCATTGTGTAGCTCAAAGGGAGGCAGAATAGATACCACTATCCTCTTTTCCACCATTCTTTTCCAAAGGAAACTTTCATTCTCGCCAGGAAGGAAAACAGGAGGTGAAAGGTATCGATATCACTTCAGTTCTCCTTTGAGAGAGAAGGTAGTTGAAAAGAATTTTGATCTCCCTTAAATATTGTTCATCTAGGGCAGTGATTCTCAACCTTCCTAATGCCATGACCCTTTAATACTTGTATGTGGGCATAGCTGCATGCGGGCAGACCTACCTGGAGATAGATAGAGGAGTGGTGTCTTGGTTACTAAGACCATCAGAAATATGTGTTTTTCCAATGGTCTTAGGCGACCTCTGTGACCCCTGTGAAAAGGTTGTTTGACCCCCAAAGGGGTCAGGACCTGCAGGTTGAGAACTGCTGATCTAAGGGATTATGATTGAGTTTCTTCTAAATTTTGATTGCTTTACTATATGAAGAAGAAGGGGCAACCTAAGCTTTATATCCTAGACTGGACCATGTTCTTACAAAATACCAGTTCCACAATGAATTTACATGGTGATTAGTCAAAAAAAAAAATTCCAAATTAATGTAAAAACAGAACTCAGAGAAGTTGTACATAGGAGAATATATATCAGACCTCAGTGTCTCATATTATATCCTGCCAGATACCAGAAAATACAGAATGAAGGAAGGAGCTCTCCCATTGGTTATAAAGTAACCCAAGTCAACCAAGACAGAGGGGGCCTAGATATCACCCAAGGAGAAATTCTCTAACGTCTCTAAAAACTGACAATGGAGATATAATGGAAATTGCGTGCTACTTTCGTGTCTTCCTAGAGTCTCTTCCTTCAGCAGTGTGAAGTGGGATTTGCCTCTTCCATCTTGTCTCTCAGAGCTGGAGGTCAACTCAATGCTGGAAGAAAACTTGAAGATTAACCAGTCCCAAGTGATGGATTGTCCTGAAGCTTCCCAAACCAGGACTCAAAAGTAGCCTTGAAGAGACCAAAAGAGGCACTCCCAGTGAAGAGCCCCCAAAGGGCGACTGTCCAAGAACTGAAGTTCTTGCCTCTTACAAACTCCATCCTGTTATTTGAATAGGATGAGGCCTTCATCTCTGTGAATAAGGGGAAAATTCCACAACAATGGGTTTTGAAACAGGGATTACATAAGAATCCTGAACTGTGAAATGAAGAAAATATTTATATCTCATTATATGACATTTTTCAAGAATCTCTTTAAGGAGTCTTGCAGATTTGTATTCATCTGTCAGATCATTCCATAACACATCTTAAAGGCAAATTTTGGCTAAATGAACTGAATTCTCCCACAACTGAAGGTAGTAAAATTATAAAACTCCCATGTGCCTTTTCAGGTTAATTCGATTCAATTATTTTCAATTCAATTCATTAAACATTTATCAATCAACTTTTATGAAGCAGTATGATGTTATACTAATAAAAAAAAAGTAGCAGAAGGAGAAGATGAAAAATAACAGAGACAGCAAAAAATTTGTATTCTCCCAGTAGGGACAATGAATTTCATCTGATACCCTCAAGCCCTCTAAAGTATGAGCTCTCAACCTTTCTTGTCCTATATACACTTTACTTTGAGCACTCTGGTATAGCCTATGAATCCCTTGTGAAGATAATAATTTTAAAATAAAATTAATAGTATTAAAAAGAAAATAATTTCATTGAAATATAGTTGCCAAAGTATTTGAAAGCAAAAACAAGTTCATGGAAAAGAAATTAAGAACCTCTGCTCTATAGGAATAGACTATTTTTTAAAGACATAAATACTTTCTATTTGCTAGTCATTGCTTTATACTCATATTCAAAGCTTCCTTAAAAGCATAAGCACATGTACAACAGGAAATAAGGAGTTAACATGTTATGTTAACAATATTTCCTAGGAAGTACTTTAATAGAAGAAACATACTGGGTAAACTATATAGCAAGATTAGCATTCTGGCATGGTTTTTATTACATTTCTATTTGCCAATAGTAGCATACTTTTTTATATAGTGCTTTGTTAAAATACCCCCTCCCCCATAAAAATAAAACATAATCTGTAGCCTTGGGCTAGGAAAGGAAGTTGCAACTGACCTTTATAGGTTTTACTTCATGTGCATCTATCTTTAGACACCTATAATAACATTATAAAATATCTATCTTCACACACAACCCAAACACTGTCAAGATATTAACTGACAAGTACTCAGTATATTTTGTATCTGGAGAAACTAATGTTTATCACAGGAGGAATGACTCATAGAGGACCTTGCAGAGCTTCTGAATAGACACAGGAATCAATGCTTACCTACACTAACTCTTACTGCTGCTGACTTGGGAAAACTTGAATACTTACTTATATGTTAGGGTGTAGGGGAATGGATGCTGGATTTGGAACAGGAGACCTAAAATCAATCTATGATTCTGTCTGATATTACCGAACATGCTTTATGATGTTGGACCTATCACTCTAACTGGATCATCCTCAGAGTTTTCATCTCAAAAAAGTAACTATTGAAGATAAAAACCTGATTGATAATACCAATTTTAGGAACTCTTAATTACTATACAACATTACCATTGAGGCCAAAGTTGAGTAGTATAACCAGAAATATTATGGTGGAATTTGGAGTTGTACTGCTATGGTATAATTGATTTTTTAAAATAACTTAAAATAACTTTCATTTAGGATTGATGCCTGTGGCCTCAAGGCTACATATGGCCCTCTGGGTCCTCCAGTGTGACCCTTTGTATGAATTCCAACTTCACAGAACAAAGGTTCCATGGGATCCCCACCCCGAACTATCCTCTTTGTTATTCTAAGTCATCAATCTGAGAGGCTACCAGTGCTTTCAGGGGTGTGTGGGAAATGGTGGCAATGGACAGAAATAAAGGAAATAAAATGAACTAAGGGTAAATTTCCTCATGGAGTTATTATAAAACCAGGCGCATGTAATCTACTGTGGAATATTCCTTCCTTTCCCTCTCATCCTTTACTCTTTGCTTTCCTTCCTTCCTTCCTTCCTTCCTCACTTTTTCTCTCTGTCTCTGTCTCTGTGTCTCTGTCTCTGTCTCTCTCTCTTTGTCTCTCTCTCTTTCTTTCTCTCTCCCCCCTTCCTCCATTTCTTTCCTTTTCCTACCTTTCTTTCCTTTCCTACTATAAGCTACCAAAGACAAAAGCTGGACTTGGGATTAGAGGGATAGCACTATAATTATTTTTTATCTGCCATTTAACAGCATGAAAAGACTTAGCCATTTATCTGTTCAGGATAAAATAGGAAGGGTAAAAACAGTGGCCTCAATGCCATGTTCTCTAGCTAAAAATTGAAATGAAATGATGACTAACAATTAAGCCTTATTTTCTCCTTTTTTGTTTTCAAGAAAAGTATTTGTTTTGTAATAAAAATATGACAATACAACAATATGAAATACTGTCAAGGAGAGATTATATCTCCCTTCCCCATGCACAATCTTAGTTCAAGTTATTTTTACTGTGGGTGTGAACAATTAATAATAATCATATTGGCATACTTTACAGCAATTAGCCTGCCTTGCTTGTGTTAACGATTATTGAAGTGATTTTTCTTCCTTCCTATAAATTATTGGTAATGCACACTATAATGCATGCTTCACTACTTGAGATTTTTCTACAGCATAGGCCTTTTACCCTAATGTATTTTGTAAGTGGATTTTTATACAATAAATCCATGAAACAAATGCATGCAGAAACACAATTCTGAATTTATTACTTCATTAAATTAAACTTCAATAGAACTATTGAGGTGAAGCTAATATCAGACCATACCACATTGTTTTTTTTTTTTTTTTTTCCCCCTGGGCTTTTCTAACCATAAGACATAAACCTTAGCTACAACTGAAGTTGCTTTTTGAGTGCGTTTGGGAAATTAACAATGAAACAATTTTCTTCAATTTTAGAGTTCTGTATAATACTTTTTTGTATTTATTCAATATTTAGATTTTCCCCAATTACAAATAAAAACAATTTTTAACATTTATGTGCAAAACTTCGAGTTCCAAATTTTTTGCCTTCTTCCCTCCCAATCCCCCCCAACATTGAGAAGGCAAGCAATTACATATAGATTATATATGTGTAGTCATGCAAAACATATCCATAATCATCATGTTGTGAAAGAAAACATACAGGAAAAACTAAAGAAAAATAAAGAAAGTGAAAATATGTCACTTCAATCTATAGTCAGACACCATCATTTCTTTATCTAGGTATGGATAGCATTTGTCATCCTAAATCCTTCAGAATTGGCATGGATCATTGTATTACTGAGAAAAACTAAATCATTCACAGCTGACCATCTTACAATATTGCTGTTACTTTGTACCCAGTACATTTCACTTTGCATCAACCTATGTAAGTCTTCCTAGGTTTTTCTGAAAGCATCCTGCTCATCATTTCTCTCTCTCTCTCTCTCTCTCTCTCTCTCTCTCTCTCTTTCTCTCTCTCTCTCTCTCTCTCTTTCTCTCTGGCTTTTTGGAAGGGGAAAGGCAGGGCAACTGGGGTTAAGTGACTTGCTTAAAGTCACACAGCAATAAGTGTTAAGAGTCTAAGGCTGAATTTGAACTCAGGTCCTCCTGACTCCAGGGTTGGTGCTCTATTCACTGTTCCACCTAGGTGCTACACATCATTTCTTAGACTAAAACAGTATTCCATCATAATTACATACCACAACTTATTCAGCCATTCCCCAAATGATGTGCATCCCCTCAGTGTCTAATTCTTTGCCCTCCAGAAAAGAGGTGCTATAAATATTTTTGTATGTATAAGTCCTTGTTGTTTTTTTTTTCTTTATATCTTTTGAGATACATACCTAGTAGTAGTATTGCTAGTTCAAATGGCATGTGTAGTTTTATAGCCCTTTGGATTATAGTCTCAAATAGCTCTATAGAATGGTTTAATCAATTCACAACTCCAACAACAATACATTGTTTCATTTTTACTACATCCCCTCCAGCATTTGTCATTTTCTGTCCTATTAATCTAATCTAATATGTATGAGAAGTACCTCAGAATTGTTTTAACTTGCATTTCTCCAATCAATACTGAGTTAGAGTATTTTTTCATTTGGCTATAGATGACTTTACTTACTTCATTTGAAAACTGATTATATCTTCTGATCATTTATCAATTGGGGAATGGCTCCTATTTTTATAAATTTGGCACAATTCTCTATATGTTGGAGAAATGAGGCCTTTATCAGAGAAACTTGCTTTATTTTTTGTTCAAACTTGCTATTGCTAACTGTATTTCCTCTTTATTCTATTTACTTATCATAAACATCTTGATCAGGGTGTAGTATTGCTTCAAATCTCTCAAGGGTCCATGATTTTTGGTACTACAAATGTTCCCTCTACACATGTGGACCACAATGATCAGAAAGTTTAATAGAAAGTCCAGTGAGTTGTTGTAAGGGGAGAAGAAAACTGGCCTACTTCCTAAACTTCTAATGATATAGAAAGCTGAGTTTTAAAGTGGCCTTCACATGAGAGTTATAGAGACTATTATCCCATTCCAAACATAACTTCTCCTTAATAGGACCTACCAGGACTCGTGTTTAACTGGCAATCATTTTCAATAACTAAGAGTCATGGCTAATTCTCAATGAAGGATTGGAAGGGGGACAGCTAAGTGGTGCAGTGAATAGAAAACCGGCCCTGCAATCAGGAGGACCTGAGTTCAAATCTGTCCTCATACACTTAACACTTACAAGCCCTGTGACCTTGGGCAAGTCACTTAATGCCAATTGCTTAGCCTTCCCCCCTCCAAAAAGCAAAAAAAAAAAGAAAAAAGAATGAAAGGAACTTTAATAGAGTTTTACATTGGTACAATAAGATAATATGGGGTGTATTGAAATGTATTTCTGTACATATACACTCAAATCTCTATCTATCTACGTATTCTTCCCTCATTTAACTAATTCCACTAGGGGTGAGAGTTAAAGTATGACTGCTATACTTCATCTGTCTTACTCCTTGTTTCTATAGATTCTTACTACTTTCACACTGATTATATGAGATAACTTTCCATAACTTTACTTTCCATATCCCTCAATTACTCATCTTTTCCTCTTTCCATTCTTCTTTTCCTCTCATCAAGCCATAAAAGAACCACTCAAGTTGACTTTCAGTAACAATAACAGAGAGATAGATTAGAGAACAAATGACACTAAAAGTCACACTATTGTAAAACCATCTTAAATGTATAATGTCATTAATGATACCTTGTTAGATCTATGTTCATTGATTAACAAGTGGACATATCATTGGAAGATCTGAATGAAGAAAACTAAGCCATTCTTAGTATAAAAGAAACTGAACAACAACCAAAAAAGTCAACATGAAAAACTGAAAAAAACAGAGGCAAAGAAGTTAATAAGATAAGTAGTTATTTTATCCTGTTTCAAATGACAAGAAGAAATAACATTTCATGGAATATTCAAACATCTCATCTTGTAATTCTGTTAATAAGGATTTAAAAATTACCATCATGCAGATAATTCTAACTTTTATCCCAAGATTTCTTGTGGAAGATGGGGAGGTAAAGAATGTCTATGCAGAACATATGTTATCTAATATTATATATAGTGCCTAATATGTGGAGAACTCTGTGGTAGACACTAAGAACACAAAGATAGAAACAAGACTGTCTTTACTCTCAAGGGGATCATATTAAATGGCTGGAGGAAGTGAAATGTACACAAATAAGTAAATAGAAAATATATGCAAAGAACTTACCAAGTAATTTCATGATATAGATATAAACAGAAGGCATCAAGCAGGGCATTCTCTATGAGGTACAACAAGCTCTGCTTTGAAGGGAGTTAAGTGTTCCATGAGGCACACTGACAGATGAGAGCCTTCCAGATATGAGTGATAAACTAAGCAAAATCCCAGTCAGGAGGGATTGTTATGTGAGAGGCTAGTTTAACTAGCATGGAGTGCATAACGAAGGTACTAATATGAAAGAAAAAACAGAGTTGAGAATCATATAGAAGACTTTATAGATTTAATAAAAGATTCCTCTGCTATTCTTCCTTCAAAAACATATTTAAGAGGTGTTATATATGGGAAGTAGCAAAAAAAAAAAATCATAAAAAATTTCATTTTAGTTTACCGGATAGGAAGTAACTGGTTACTGAGATAGGAGTCACTTCCGAATTAGCTGAGTATAGTTAGATCATTGACAATAGGAATTCAATACCAAATTCAGAGAAATTATGCATATGAAAAGAAGTAATTGCACAGAATTAAGGAAATTATAGTCTGATCTGTAGCCATGATCCAAACATATGATAAAAAATGCATCAATACAAATGATATTAATGAATTCAATATTTGTATATCAATCACAATGACAGCAAAAGACTGCAAACTTTTTCAACCTTAGGAAGTTTATCTCACAAAGCAGAATAATATCCAATCCAGGGCAATATTAGTTTAGGATATCTAATTCACTGTTATATTTTACAGAGGAGGAGATGGTGAAGAATCAGAGAGACCAAAGCTCTAAAGTTCAAACATAGTGGTTTAGAGAAAGACAATACGTTAATCTGAATGAATAATCATTAAAGACTAAAGGAGAAATTGCTTACATTGTGATATGGGGAGAAGATACTTGCGTCCCTCTGCTGATGGGAAATTATACATACATACATACAGAAATAGACATACACATA
>CM053585.1:78980213-79047755 GCA_028646515.1 Pseudochirops corinnae
AAATTCAATGAGAGTAAGGTTGAAACATTCCCTTTTGCCTTCCTGTTCTTCCCCTCCATTGTAACAAGTATCCCTTGCCTCTTCTATATGAGATGCTTAACCCCTTTCTGTATCTCCCTGTCTCCTCTCAATCAATTTCTCTCCCACCTCTCAATTTCAATTTTTAAAATATCATCACTTCCTATTCAATTAATCCTGTGCCCTCTATGTATACCTGGACACACACACACACACACATATATATATATATATATATATATATACACACACTCACATATATATTCATATGCACATATACCCTCCTATATAGACATATGTGTATGTATACATATATGCACCTTTATAATCCCTTCACCTTTCCTCATACTTAGAAAAGTGTCATAGGTTGCAATTATCATTTTTCCATGTTGGCATGTAAATGGTGCAATTTTGATAAGTTCCTTATGATTTCTTTTTCATGTTTAACTTCTCATTCTTCTTGTGTTTGAATGTGAAATTTTCTATTCAGTACTGGTTTTTTCTTGAAGAATGACTGAAAGTCCTCCACCTCATTGAATGACCATATTTTCCCTGGAACATTAGACTCATTTTTGCTGGGTAGGTGATTCTTGGTTTTAATACTAGCTCCCTTGATCTCTGGAATATCATATTCCAGGCCCTTTGATCCCTTAATGTAGACACTGCTAGATTCCAAGTTATCCTGATTGTGTTTCAACAGTATTCAAATTGTTTCTTCTTCGCAGCTTGTAATATTTTCTCTTTGATAAGGGAACTCCATAACCTGCCTATAATATTACTAGGAGTTTTCTTTTGGGGATCTTTTTCAAGAGCTGATCAGTGAATTTTTTCAAGTTCTATTTTGCTCTCTGGTTCTAAAATATCAGGCTAATTTTCTTTGAGAATTGCTTGAAGGATGATTTCTGAGTTCTCTTTTTCTTCATGGCTTTCAAATAGTCCAATAATTTTTAAATTGTCTCTCCTGGATCTATTTTCCAGGTCAGTGTTTTTTTCAAAGAGATATTTCACATTGCCTTCTACATTTTTGATTTGTTTGAATCTGTTTAATAGTATCTTACTTTCTCAGAAAGTCATTAGCTTCCATTTGTTCTACTCTAATTCTGAAGGAATTATTCTCTTCAGTAAGCTTTTGAGATTCTTTTTCCATCTGGCAAATTCAGCTTTTTAAGGCATTCTTCTCCTCATTGGGTTTTTGGGCCTGTTTTGCTTTTTGAATTAATCTATTGTTTTAAGGTGTTATTATCTTCAGTAAGGTTGTTGCCTCTCTTTTCATGATTTTCTTGCATCATTCTCATTTCACTTCCCAATTTTTCCTCTACTTCTCTTATGTGGTTTTCAAAATCCTTCTCAAGCTCCTCTATGGCCTGTAACCCATTTACATTTTTCTTGGAAGCTTTTCATTCAGGAGTTCAGACTGTGTTGTCTTCCTCCCATTCCATGCTTTAATTCTTTTTGTCCCCAAAAAGTAATCTAAGGGATTGCTGGGCTTCTTTGCTTCCTTTGCTTACTCATGTTGCCAGTCAGTTACTTGGCTTTTGAGCTCCATAGAATTCTGCTTTTGGAGGGGAGAGCTCTGTCCCAAATCACTGGGGGTTTTGCAGCTTCCAGAGTTATTAGGAGGCCACCATCTCTGCAGTTCCCACCAGCTTTGGCTCACCAGTGTACACCTCAGGAACACCACCCAAGATGGCAATCCTTATCCAGGCAACTTAAGGCAAGAGTGCTTAGCCTGTGAAGGATGGCGTGCCCCCCCTGCAATCTTCTGGCTGTGTGCTCTGAAGCAGTCATGTGGAGGCAGCTGCAGGGCCACCGCTTCAGACAGCTTCTAGCTCTGGAGGCAGTCAGCCGGACCCTCTCCCCAAAATTTAGCTAAGTTCCACTGACCTTTTCCCTTTGTCCTTGGTCCTTATGGGTTGATAATTCTGGAAAGCACCACAGCTGCCAGTCATCTGCTCTCCTGAAAGCTCCAGCTGCTACTTCTCTTGGATGACCTGGGTCTAAAACTCCATGGGGCAGGGCTCTGCTCCCAGCCCACTGTGATGAATCCTTTCCATCTGCCTGCTGGGCTGTCTTCAGTGGGAGCTTTGTTACTCTGTCATTTTTTGGCTTCTGAAGCTCTCAAATTTGTTTAGAGTCATATTTTATAGGTATTTTAGGTGGTTATGGGGGAAGCCACAGAGTTCTCCTGCTTTTATGTCACCATCTTGACTCCAACCCTTGGAACACAAACATTTTGAAAAAAAAAATATTAAGCTGGCTATTACAGCAATATATCTATCACCAGGATTATACAGTTTGACCAGGTGAGATTTATACCTGGAATGTAGAACTGGTTCAATATTATGAAAACTCTCAGCATAAATGACTGTATAACAATAATAATACCAACAGAAATCATATGGTTATCTCCACAGATGCTGAAAAAAGCTTTTGACAAAATACAGTACCTATTCATATTAAAAAGCAATAGAGAGCATAGGAGTAAAGGGAACCTTCCTTTATATGATAAATAGTATTTATCTAAGATAATGAACAAATTTTAACTCCAAAGAGGATAAGCTGGAAACTCTTTCCTATAAGATCCCAATAAAATTTACTATGGTACTAAAACTGTTAGCTATAACAATATGAGAAGAAAAGAAATAAAAGGAATTAGAATAGGCAATGAGTAAATAAAACCATCACTCTTTACAAATGACATGATAATATACTTAGAGGACCCTAAAGAATCAACTAAAAAAACTACTTGTCCCCTCAGAGGGGCACTGTGTAAAGCTCCTCACCCCGTTTATATTTTCTCCATGATATATGTCATCAATGACATGTATTTAATCAAAGATACATGTTTTTATTAATAAAAACTACCTTTCCTAATTGAAAAAAGCTACTTGAAATAATTAGCAACTTTAGCAAAGTTGCAGGATATAAGATAAATACACATAAATCATCAATATTTCTTTATATGAGCAACAATGTGCAGCAGCAAGCTATACAAAAAGAAATTCCATTTAAAGTAATTGTAAACAGTATAAAATATTTGGAAATCTATCTGCCAAGACAAACCCAAGGGCTATATGAACACAATTACAGAATGTTTTTCACACAAATATAGTCAGATCTAAACATTTGGAAAAAAATATAACACACTCATGGTTAGGCAGAGAAGATGCAATAAAAATAGAATGAATTCACAACATATAGAAGAAACCCCAAGGGACGGCTAGGTGGTGCAGCAAATAGAGCACCAGTCCTGGAGTCAGGAAGACCTGAGTTCAAATCTGGCCTCAGACACTTCACACACACATGCAGACACACACACACACACACACACACACACACACACTAACTAGCCGTGTGACCTTGGGCAAGTCATTTAACCCCAACTGCCCTATCTTCCTCCTCAAAAAAAAAAAAAAGAAACCTCAAATGAAAATTTCTAAGAACATCATTGGAAAAAGCTAAATCTTCGAGGCCAAAATAAAAATACTGTAAGTAGCTAAAAAGAAAGAGTTCAAATCCAAAGAAATAACAGTCAGTATATCATGAGACCTTATTTGTTGTTATTCTGTCATTACAGTCATGTCAAACTCTTCATTAGCTCATTTGAGGTTTTGTTGGCAAAAATACTAAAATGGTTTGCTATTTCCTTCTCCAGCTCACTTTTCAGATGAGGAACTAAAGCAAGCAGGGTTAAGTGATTTGCCCCTGGGAGATCTCACTAAATTAAAAAAAAGAAAAGAGAGAGTGAGAAAGTTTGGAATGCAATATTCCAAAGAGAAAATATTAAGGTTTGTGACCAGAATAACTTACCCAACAGAACTGGATATAATATTATAAGGGGAAAAATTGATCTTTAATGAAATAGCTTTCTGGATTAAAAAATCAGAGCTGAGTAAATACCTTAATATATAAACATAGTTTTTAAGAGAAACATAGGAAGATAAATAAATTTTGGAGAGACTAAATAATGATGATGTGATAACAGTTGAAAAAAAACAACCATAGTTTTCTCGTGCAACCAAAACAGTCTTCAGGGTAAAATTTATGTCACTAAATATTTTCCTCAACACAGAAGGAAAGGATATATCAATAAAGCAGTCATGAAACTAAAAAAAAAACCCTAGAAAAGCAGCAAATTAAAAAAAAAAACTCAAGAAAACATAAAAAATAGACATTCTTAAAATCCGAGAAGAGACAAGGAAAACTGAAAGAAAAAAAAATCAATCAATTAAGAAAATTAGTTGTTTAAAAACTAATAATAGCTAGTCTAAGAAAAAAACAAATTACCAGTACTTTCTTCAAAGTCTCTTAACTGATGATGATTTCATTCAATTGTCAATAAAGAATGTGATTAATGTAAAAAATAAAGCCAAACAAATGAATGAACAAATAAATATATATTAATGTCATCATACATAAACATAGAGATACATATATATAAATATATATACATATGTGGATGTGCATATGTATGTATGTATGTATATATGTATGTATGTATATATGTATGTATATAAACGGGAAAGGGCAAGTTTTGACCTTAATTGGAACTGAGAATTTCCTTAATGAAAGAATTGGGACTGAGTCAAGATGGTGGCATAGAAGGAGCAAAACTCCCCAGCTTCCCCCAATAATCACCTCAAATACCTATAAAATATGACTCTAAACAAATCTTAGGGCTCCAGAACGCATATAAGGACAGAGAAACAAAGTTCCCTCTGAAGGCAGCCCAGCAGGTAGACTGAAAGGGGTTCATTCCAGCATCCTGGGAGCCCAGACCAGCACCACATGAACCCATAGCTGTAGCCCAAGGGTGGCTAAAGACAAACCATGTCTGGAGCTTTTAGGAAAGCAGATCACCAGCAGCTGTGGAGTTTTCCACAATTATCAACCCATAAGTGCCAAGGACAAAGGGAAAAGTTAGTGGAACTCTGCAAAATTTGGGGGAGAGGGTCCAGCCAACTTCCACAGAGCTAGAAGTGGCTGCAGAGCTAGAAGCGGGTGAAGCAGAGGCCCTGCAGCCATCTCCACATGACTGCTTCAGAGCTTGCAGCCTTCAGATTGCAGGGGAGCCAAGTGATCATTCACAGGCTAAGTGTTCTTGCCTTAACCTGCCTGTGTCAGGATTGCAGTCTTGGGTGGTGGTCCTGAGGCACGTTTTCAGTGAGTCATAGCTTGGGAAGGCTGTAGAGATGGCAGCCTCCTACTAGTTCTGGAAGCTGCAAAAAACCCAGTGATTTGGGACAGAGCTCTCCCCTCTGAAAGCAGAATTCTATGGAGCTCAAAAGCCAAGTAACTGACTGGCAACATGAGCAGGCAAAGGAAGCAAAGAAGCCCAGCAATCCCAGTTTAGATTACTTTTTTGGGACAAAAACGATTAAAGCATGGAATGGGAAGAAGACACTATACTCAGAATCCCTGCACCAAAAGCTTCCAAGAAAAATGTAAATTGGTTAAAGACCATAGAGGAGCTTAAGGAGGGTTTTGAAAACCAAATAAGAGAAGTGGAGGAAAAATTGGGAAGAGAAATGAGAATGATGCAAGAAAATCATGAAAAGAGAGTCAACAACCTGACTGCAGAAAATAACACCTTAAAAAATAAATTAACCCAAATCACAAAAGAGGTCCAAAAAGCCAATGAGGAGAAGAATGCCTTAAAAAGCTGAATTTGCCAGATGGAAAAAGAATCTCAAAAGCTTACTGAAGTTCCTTCAGAATTAGAGTGGAGCAAATGGAAGCAAATGACTTTATAAGAAATCAAGATACTTTTAAGCAGATCCAAACAAATGAAAAAATAGAAGGCAATGTGAAATATCTCCTTGAAAAAAACACTGACCTGGAAAATAGATTCAGAAGAGACAATCTAAAAATTATTGGACTACTTGAAAGCCATGATGAAAAAGAGAACCTGGAAATCATTCTTCAAGCAATTCTCAAAGAAAATTGCCCTGCCATTTTAGAACCAGAGAGCAAAATAGAACTTGAAAGAATGCACTGATACCTTCTTGAAAAAGATTCCCAAAGAAAACTCCTAGGAATGTTATAGCCAGGTTACAGAGTTTCCAGATCAAGGAGAAAATATTATAAGCTGCCAAGAAGAAACAATTTGAATACTGTTGAAACATAATCAGGATAACTCAGAAACTAGCAGCGTCTACATTAAGGCATCAAAGGGCCTGGAACATGATATTACAGAGATCAAGGGAGCTAGGACTAAAACCAAGAATCACCTACCCAGCAAAACTGAGTATAATGTTCCAGGGGAAAATATGGTCATTCAATGAGGCGGAGTACTTTCAAGCATTCTTGAGGAAAAAAACAAAACTGAATAAAAAACTTGAAACTCAAATACAAGAAGCATGAGAAGTTAAACATGGAAAGGACATCATAAGGAACTTACCAAAGTTGAACTATTTACATGCCAACATGGAAAAACAATAAGTGTAACTTATGAAACTTCTCAGTATGAGGATAAAAGTAATATAAATGTATATATATATATATATGTATACATACACATTTCTATATAGGCGGGTATATACATGTATGAATACATATGTGAGTATGTATATATGTGTACATAGACAGAGGGCACAGGATCAATTGAATAGGAAGGGATGATATTTTAAAAGTTGAAATTGAGAGATGGGAGAGTATTAGAATGAAAGGAGACAGGGAGAGACAGAATGGGGTTAATCATCTCATATAGAAGATGCAAGGGATAACTGTTACAATGGGGGGAAAGAACAGGAAGGCAAAAGGGAATGGGTCAACCTTACTCTCATTGAATTTGGCTAAGAGAAGGAATGACATAAACCCTAATTTGGGTATCTTGTCCTCAGGGGAGTAGGGGGGAAGGGGATGAGAGCGGGGATTATGGAGGGGAGGGCAGGTTGGGGGTTAGAAGCACAAACTTCTGTAAAGGGACAGGGACAAAGTAGAGAATGGAACAAGTGGAGGGCAGAATAGGAAGGAGAGAAATATATTAGTCTTTCACAGTATGTCCATTGTGGAGATGTTCTGCTTAACTACACGTGTGCAGCCTGTATTGAATTGCTTGTCTTTCCAGTGTCTGTCCTCAGTGGGTGACAAGGGAGGAAGGGATAGAATCTGGAGTTTAAAGTTCTAAAATCAAATGTTAAAATATTTATATAATTTATTATTATTATTATTATTATTATTATTATTATTATTATTATTATTATCATTATTATTATTATTATTTACATGCAACTGGGAAATGGGTTATGCAGGCACTGGGGTAGGGAGATCCATCTTGCCCTACCGGAAAGTCAGAGGGGTGATCAGGGAGGATATAGGAGAGACCAAATTGGGGCAGGGGGTATACAGTGTGATTGCTGTTTTGGGGTGGTAGCTAGGGGAAGGATGGGAAGAAAATTTGTAACTCAAAATTTCATGGAAATTAATGATTTAAACTAAAAATAAAAGTTAATTAAAAAATGAAAGCATTTGATAACATTGATATCACCAGTATGATTAAAATACAAAACACACACACACACACACCCAATAAAAATAAAAAAACCCAAGAACTGTCCTATATGTCTCATAGGTAAAGTTATAGTTGGAACTAGATAGTTGTGAATAGCAGTTGTAGTAATAGAAGGTGATCATGTTACCATGTCACCTGTGTCTATGAAGAGCAACACGATCAGTCACATTAACTGCAAATGTGGAGGTTAGCAATATATGTTGGGCAGAAATTGAAACAGGGCTGGCTAAATCTTCAAGGTAAGTCCAAAAACATTTTTTGAAATTGTACATAGGAAGAAGAATAACCGGGAGAAAATGTGGTGTGTCTGATTGCGGGTGTAAAAAATGGAAATTTATCAGCCAAGGCATATGAAAAAACATTTGTGGCTCTAAAAGGCCCCATCACCACTGAAGCAAGAAAAAAGTTTGACATAGCAAATGGTTTGCTTCACCTAATAAAATGGTATTCATTCATATTGATAGAACCTCATCTCTCTCAGCTGTACCCATTTCAGGGTCATTCCACAGAAAAAGAATCTTAGAGATGTACAACTGTGATACAGAGTGCTTTGCTGGCCAAATGTCATTCTTTATATTCATGGACGACTTCAGCAAAGACCTGGTTAGAGTAACTGAGGACAAAAATATGTGTTTTACAGCTATGTAGTAATTCACATAAAATCTAAATGTAAAAGCTTCAGGAAAGGGTGTATTAAAAAATAAAAATAAGTAACCCCATTGTTACACTCTCATGTGTGCTGTCAAATTGTCTTCCCTTCACAGTCTAAAGATACACTTGACTACGATAGCATTGAAATGTCTCACCTGGTAATAATTGGTTTTCCTGAATGGGCTAAACTGTTTCTAGGCAAGAAGATACTGTACTTTGTGAAAAGATGAGAATATACCTAGTACCTTTCATACATTATACAATGATGTATACATAATACAGTATATACAATACTGGTTCTATTTCTTGAGAACAAACAGAACAAGTCTCATGTCTCTTGTATTTGACAATTCTTCAAAAACTTTATCCCATCTCTTCTGTTCTCTCTAAGCTTTCTCTTCTCTAGGCTAAATATATAAAGTTCCTTCAAACAGTCCTCATAATATATGAATTCAAAACTTTTCCTCTTCTAGTTGTTCTCCTCTGGGCATTCACCCAGAGGTGAATGTATGCATTTTTTTTTAAACAATGGATCCCAGAATATAATATCATACTCCAGAAGACATGAAACCAAGAGAAACTGTCACCTCTCTATTCCCAAAAGCTATATCTCACTTAATATAGCCCAAAGACACATTAACTTTTTAGTTTTCCACTTCACACTGATGACCATTATTGAGTTTATAGTCCACTAACAACATCAGATCTTTTATTTTCCTGCTCAGAATTACTCTTGCCTAACTCATGACTAACTCATCTTCCCCGTAATCACTTGTTTTTTTTATTACCATTATTATTTAACAAAGTGTAAGACTTTACAAAGATCCCTGTTGGGATAAGTGCAATGTCCTTTTAGATCTTTACTCTGTTCTTCATTGTGTTAGTTATTCTTACCAGCTTTGTGTAAAATGTAAATCAGTAAGAATGTCATGTAGATCTTTATCCAAGTCACTGAGAAATGTTAAACAGCACAGGTCCAAGATTAAACTTCTATCAGTATTCTCCTGAGGATTTCCTTCCACACAGACATTGAGTCATTAGCAACTACTCTTTGAGTCTGGCCATCCAACCCACTTCTGAATCTGTCTATTCAGATTATAATATAGTCCATCTATCTCCACTTTTACCACAAGAATATTACACAATACTTTATCTAGCAATTTGACAACATCTAATAAAGAATATCCTCATCATTCTGCTTACATCTCTTTTTAGTAATCCTGTCTGAAAAGAAAATGAGGTTATTCTGGTGTTACCTCTTCCAGATTAATCAATTATCTCTAATGATCCATTATAGGATTTTCTTAGGAATGAAAGTCAATTTCGTTGGCCCATATTTTCCAATCTCTGTTCATTCTTCTTTTTTTTTTTTAAACTGCGAATTAGTATTTCCCTTTTACTTATCCTGTGGTACCATTCCTAGTAAACAATCCTTTAAATATAATAGATCTAGATCTGAATTTTAAATTCTCTCTAGTGTAAACTGATCTACAACCAGGATTATAATTACATCTACTGTGAGTTTATCTTCTTTCTTCATATCACCTACACATATCTCATGGAGAAGCATACATATGACCCCATCTCCCACCCAATATTACAAATGGATCTGAATTGTTATTTTGTTTTATTTTATTTATATTTTTTGATCAGTACAGAAAGGAAAAACAATCCCAATTAAAAAACCCTCACAGACACATGGGAGGTACAATCAGGATGGCAGAGTAATCGGAAACCATGTGGCCAAGCTCATTTTCGTAAGCTCCTCCTAATTAATCTAGAAAATTCACTAGAAAGAGTACTGGTGGTTAAATTCAGAGAAATTCTGAGTCCTTTTTGCCGTCTAATTAGGCATAGAGAGACAGATAGGTCTTGGTACATAATATGCAGACATAGGCACAGAATACTCCAATACCCAGGGGGAGAATAAAAACCAAGACAAGAGAAAGTCTCAGAACCATACCAGAGTAACCCAAGAAACACACTGGGGCACTGCAGAGGGGAAAGGGGGAAAATGGTAGCTTTGTCTCTCACTACTCAGTTATGGGGTCCAGATGCAAGGCAGAGCGGCTAGGGAACTTTTGCATGGTAGTTAAGTTACCTCATAGGTATAAGGAGAAAGATGATTGTTCAGAAACGGGCAGCAGCAATCACAACATCAGTGGTGGCAGTTGAAGTAGTAGTAGCTGTAGCAGCAGCAGTAATGGCTGAGACCTCATATGCAAAGCAGATCTCATTTCTATTGTCTAGTTTAGTCTGCAGAGGAATAAGCAGGGTGAGATTCTCAGGTACATTGGCTTCTCAATTGTTTATACCTGAGACACTGATGAACTTTGTCTAAAAACTTCAATTATGTAGCAGCCTTCCACTCTTTCTTGTAATCAACCTACAACTGAAAATGTCTTTTCTCTCCCAATAGTAGACACTTTGATAAAGAAAGTAGTTTACCATTAATTAAAAGATCATATAAAGCAAAGGAAAGACACTGGGAAAAAATTACAGAATTTTCTAAATCCTTAACAAGAACTCTAATCTTACTTCTGAAGTATAGTAATTTGGAAGGATTATTTTTGACATTAATAAGAATAGCAGTGAGTTATGTTTCTCAAACACAATCAATTGAATTCTACATTGTTTTGGAAAATTGTAATTTCTTTCTATGCATGGTCAAGATAGTAATTAAAAAAAATTACAATACATGCACTCATTTAAAAAAAGGAAAAAACACCTGACCTGGAGGCTTTTAATTAGGTTCATTATCTGTCTCTAGTAAAAATTGAAACACTTTTGCTTACATTTTTTACATGTGATAAAAAAATTCAAACATTAAATTTAAAAGGAGAAGAACCTATCACATATTTTATTCATATGTTTGAGACAATAGTATGTCAATATAAATTGAACCGTTAATGGTTCAGGGCCATCTTGGAATCATTTCCAGTGAAGTACCCCAAATGTACTTAATCCTATGCTGTTTATCTCGAATCAAATTGAAAGATTTGTTAAGTTTCTCCTATGTGTCAGACACTGTCCTAACACCAAAGAAACAAAGAGAGGAAAATCCACTCTCTGATCTCAAAAAAGTTCACACTTTAAGGAAGGAGACTCTGTTTACATGATTATGTACAAACAAGATATAGAATGAACTGAGGATAATCTTAGAGGAATGACATTAGGATTAAGGGGAATTCGGAAAGGCTTCTTGTAGAAGTAGGATTTTAGATAAAACTTGAAGAAAGCCAAGAAGTCAAGGTGAGGAGAGAGACTATCCCAGAAATGAGGGATATCCAGTGCAATTGCAATCAGGAGATAAAGTATATTATTTGAAGAAAAGCAATGAGAATGCTCTTACTGGATTACACAGTATATGGAGGAGAATGACATCTAAAAAGACTTGATGAAGTAAAAAGGGATCAGAATATCAGAATTTAATGCCAAAGAGATGATTTTATATTTAATCCTGGATGTAATAGGGAGTCACTGCAATTAACCAGACCTGTACTTTATAAAGACCAATTTGACAGTTGAGTGGAAGATAGATTGTAGAGAAGAGACAAGTGAGGTAAGAAAAACAAACAGGAGGCTGTTTTAATATGTCATATGTAAGGTGATAAATCTGTCCACCATAGTGATAGCAGAGTCAAAGAAAAGAAAGATCTATGTGTAGGAGATATGTTAAAAAGTTAGAATCCAAAGGACTTGTTAAATGACCTGTTTACCATGTTTATCAATGTTTATTAGCGAGTTATTTCAATTTCTATTTTACTCTATGGTTCTAGAATATCAAGGAAGTTTTCCTTGATAATTTCTTGAAAGAGGATGTCTAGGCTCTTTTTTTGATGATGGCTTTCAGGTATTCCAATAATTTTTAAACTATCTCTCTTGGATCTATTTTCCGAGTCAGTGGCTTTCCAGTGAAATATTTCACATTGCATTCTATTTTTTTCATTTGTTTCAATCTGTTTTATAATATCTTGATTTCCTATAAAGTCATTAGCTTCCATCTGCTCCAATCTAATTTTGAAGGAATAATTTTCTTCAGTGAGCTTTTGAACTTCCTTTCCATCTGGCCAATTTTGCTTTTTAAGGCATTCTTCTCCTCATTGGCTTTTTGGACCTCTTTTGCCATTTGAGTTAGTCTATTTTTTTTAACATATTATTTTCTTCGGTATTCTTTTTGGTCTCCTTTAGCAAGCTGTTGATTCATTTTTGATGATTTTCTTGCATTACTCTCATTTCTCTTCCCAATTTTTTCTCTGCTTCTCTTACTTGATTTTCAAAATCCTTCTTGAGTTCCTCCATGGCCTGTAATCAGTTCATATTTTTCTTGGAGGATTTTGATGCAGGACTTTTGCCTTTGTTGTCTTCTTCTGGTTCTATGTTTTGATCATCTTTGTCACCAAAGAATGATTCCATAATGCGATTTCTCTTCCTCTGTTTGCCCATTTTCCCACTTAATTAACTGACTTTTGATCTCTTTGCCACAGTAGAACTCTGCTTCCACAATGTAGAGTGCTGCATCCCAAATTTCTGGGGTTTTGTGCAGCTGTTGTCAGAGCTTATTCCAAGCACTAGCCTCAGAACTGTGAAAAGTATGCTTTCTCCACAGCATCCTGAAACTCTGCCAGGTCAGCCCTTCTCACTCCAGGAATACCAGCCAAGACTGAGACCCAGATAAATGCAGGGCAAGGCAAGAGAATCCTGCCTCAGCACCAGCAAAGAGATTCCCGCTATTGCCCTCTGATCTGCCGATTCATCACTCCACCATCTGTGGGCCTGGAACTCTGAAAGCAGTCTCTTTACTGCCACAGCAGCCAACACTGCCACCCTGAGGGCAGGGGCCAGAATATGCTCTTCTCTTACTCAGGTCCTACAGAGTTTCCCCACTGACCTTTTACCTTTTATTTGGTGTTTATGTGTTAAGAACTCTGGAAAATGCCACAGCTGCCGGTGATTCAGTGCCCTATAGTTTACTCTGGCCAGTCTGTGCTGCTGGTCTGTGCAAGTGCAGCCCATGTGGGACTGTGCTCTGCTCCTAGCATGGTGTGATAGACTCTTCCTTTCAACTTGCCAGGCTGACTCCAACTTCAGATGGAGTATTTCACTCTATCATTTGGTGGGTTCTGTAGCTCTAAAATTTGTTTAGAGTAATTTTTTTTACAGGTATTGGAGGTGGTTGGGATGCTTTCTCAAGCAAGTTCCTACTTTTACTCCACCATCTTGGCTTCCCCAGAAATATTATTTTTTCCTAGAAAAAAGGATCAATATGAGACAACTGGGTGATATAATACATGCCTCTGCCCTCTGCCCCCTCTGCTCTTTAAACTACATTAAAAGGAGCATATTACTCAGGATTTCAAAGGTGATAATTCCACAAAACTGCACTGGTCTTACCAAATCTGGTGTTTTGTGTTTATCTTTGGGCAACAACTTTCAGGGATAAACTAGAGAGAACCAAAGGAGGTCAATTAGAATAATTAAGGGCTTTCAGTTCATACCATATGAGGATCAATTGAACAAATTCGACTTTTAGTCCAGAGAAGAGATAACAATAGGTGTGTATACACACATATGTATACATACATACACATACATATACACATTAGAATCCTCCATCTATCTATGTATGTATATATATATACATTTGTGTATGTTTGTGTGTTATATACACACATATGTATATATGCATATATCAGAAGCCTTTATCTTTATTTCAAATGGATTTCTCACCCCCAATAATTTAGAATTGACTCTCATTTTACTACATATTTACCTAAAGAATTCAAGACTTAGAATATTGAACTTTGTCATTAATAGTTGATAAGAAACCCCCAAATCTGAAATCATTTTAGGATTTCATTAGGTTATCTGAAAAAGGAGATAGTCTGAAAATTTAAGATGTATATCAGCAGGTAAATGTAAATATTCAAATTTGGGAACTGAAAACAAAGTTTCTGATGGACCCAAAACAAAGCCTGGGTAGGATCAACAATTCCTTGTAACCATTTGCCTTCCCTGAAGTGTCTCTTAAGTCATTCTGAACTCTATCTTAAAGCACTGGCTTAGACATTTTTTTAGTTATATGAAGCTAGTTTCAAACTAATCATTAATATATAAATTATTATTATAAATAATATGTTATTTTCCCTTACCTTAAGAAGATCATAAGGGTTTAGGGAAGAAGTCGTTTTGTCTAGATTCTTCCTAAGTGATGTGGGACCCATCTAAACATAGAAATGGTTCCATTTAACCCAGTAGAAGTGCTGTGAGATCTCTAAAGACTAACTACATTTTTGGTGAATCACTGAACTAATAGTAAAACCTCTTCACAAGATGATTAGAATTTCAAAAAGGAAGACATAATGGAGTTGAAGTCCATTAACTTAATCCTTTTCACATCTTTTCAAGACAGATTTAGCAGGTGATGGAACCTCAGCTGATAAAATAATTTAAATAGAAAGCATTCTTTCCCCTCCCCCCCACCCAGGTACATTTAGGTTCATTATCTTATTTTCCTTAAGGTCTTAGTGAGGGGCCTATAAAAGAGGATGAGGAAAAGACTAGAGAAGGGTAGAAATGCCAGCAAAAAGTTTCCTTTGGGAGAGTAATGGAATGTGCTCCGAAATAGTATCAAGCTCAAGACAAAGAAAATACTGTGGTGCTTTTCATCTCTCCATAGAGCTAGAGAATCTGGAAGCCTGAAATAACTGTTGACTTGACCAGGATTAGGGGAGGGAGTTCAAAAGTAACTTGTAGTGAATGAATCTGCTTACATTTGGTCCCTTCCTTCACCTGTCACAATAGATTTTAATAGTCAGAACAAAGGACTTACTCCTCTGATAACAGGAATGCATATTATCCACAGTCACCTATCCAGAACGTCTTTTCCTTAGGGGATTCTTCTTCAAGGTGTCCTCAATTGAACAAATTCAAATAGAGTGGTTCAAGAGAAGTCCATTATCTCAAGTACTATTGAAAGTCACTTTAGGAGATAAAGATTTAAGTGGGCTAGTCAAGGAAATATCAAAACTAACTGGGGCCTCCACCCCCAGCCCTTACCCCTGGGCTGAACAAAGAATAATAATAATAATAATAATAGATAATGCCCCAAACTCTGAACTACTATCACTAATTACCTCTTCTCCCTACATATGGCAGGTTTTTCTCTACAAGAATTACTAGCTTCTCCTCGCTAGTGGACATGGAACATCCCCTTTACTTGGGTATCTCCCTTAAGGAGTTATCTCCCAGAAAGACCATATCCTTTGGTGAACCCCCCTCTACCTTGAGAGGCTGCTTACCTTAGGAGGCTGCCAACCTCCCCCTTAAGCTAGTGTCTCCTTTTGTTGAGGTTTAGGTTTAGAGGTCCCATTAGGTCAGACAGCTAGGTACTCAGCCTGACCTCAGGTTCTTGGTCCTGTTTGGTTATTTTGGAGAAAATGGACACATGTGCAGCTTCTGAAGAATGGAGGACTAGGACAGATGCCTCATCTGGAAGTGTAAGCCAGATTCTTTCAATTCTCTCAGCACTAGGGAACTGGAAAAACTCAAGGTATTTTTTGGTAGGTTTTTTGCCCTGTTTTGTTTTGTTTGTTTTTTGAAGCTTACTCTGAAACCTTCCTTTATGGAGGAAGGGACTTCCAGACTCTATACCTGTAGCTCCTAAAGTTCTCCTTTGGGTTGTCTTTTACAACATTGGGGAAAATTGAGTTTCTCTGGAGACCTTAAAAAGGAAAAGCTACTGTTTTTTGCAACACTGTTTGGCCTATCACCTAGAAAACCATGAATCGTGGCCTGTTTTTGGGATTGTAAAGGATAATACTCTCTTGCTATTAGAATTATACTGTCACAGAGAAGGAAGATGGATAGAAGTAGCATACCTAATGGCCTTCTTTGAACTTTCTCGCAACACTGTTCTTAGGAAAGATTGTGAGATGCTTAAAGCTAAAGCCTCTCCACAAAGGGGCAATGGGGACCAATTAAATGACCCCCTTCCTATGGCTTCAGCCTCAGCCCCTCCTCCCTCAGCAACTCCTGCTCAGGTCCCAGTCACTGGTCCCAATGAGGCAGCTCCCCCAGCCCCTTCTGCTGCACGCCAACCTTTTTCCCCTTGGTTTCCCTTCCCTTTTCCTCTAGCCCAACACCCCTGCTCAGGTCCCAGCCACTGGTCTTGCTGAAGTGCCTCCCTCTTTAGCCCTTTCCCCTGAGGCAGCACACACCCAGCCCTCAGATCCTACTCCCACGGCAACAGTAGGGGTATCTTCTTTTCTGACCCCTTCCCCTCCTCAGGGTCCAGCTGACCTTCCCCCTTGCCAGCTGGATCCCCCAGTCTTGCAGTCTGATCCAGTTCAGCCAGCACCCCCCAGTCATTCTCTAACAGAAAGTGGGACTTCCAATACCCCTTCCCAAGCCCCTGCTCCCACAACACCTTCCGGACTTTTTCCCTTAAGGGAAGCAGCTCTCTCGGCTGGTGGGACAACTAGAGTGCATGCCCCATTCTCTATTTTGGATCTCAATCAAATTAAAAAGAAGCTGGGGTAAGTTCTCCAAAAACCCCACAAAGTTTACTGAAGCCTTTTGGGACTTAAGCCTACAATTTGAGCTTTCTTGGGGTGATTTTCATATCCTCTTCTCTACCTGTTGTTCCACCAAGGAAAAGAGGAGAATCTGTGAACAAGCCCAAAAATTTGGGGATCATTTGGCTAGTAATAACCCCAGAAAATACCCCACAGGAACAGCTGCTGTTCCCTCTGGTGACCCAGGATGGGATTATCAAATCCGGGGGGATAGAGAGAAGAGAGACCATACGGTACTTTGCCTGTTGGAAGGCCTAAGATCTGCATTTCAAAAGCAAGTAAATTATCAGAAAATTAGAGAAATGTTCCAGACAAATCAAGAAAACCCTGTCTTTTTCCTAGATAGACTGGTAGAAGCTATTAAAAGGTATATGAATTTAGATCCTGGCTCTATAGAAGGGGCAGCAATTCTCAACATGTATTTCATTAGTCAGTCTGCCTCAGAAGTTAGGAGGAAACTCCAGAAATTGGCAATGGGACCCCAAACACCTCAGGCACAATTGCTGGAGACAGCCTTTGGAGACCAGAGACCTGGTTGCAGCAGAGGAGAAAGAACGCAGAGAACAAACCAGAGACAGAGAATATGCTCAATTCTTGGCTGCTGCCATGGCCAGGAAAATCTCCTCCAGGAGGAAGCTTTCCTCCCTGGGAGGAAGCTCAGTCACTTGGGTGGAGGGAAAACCTGCTTTCAATGCCACAAGGAGGGTCACTGAACCAAGGAGTGCCCCTCCAGGGCACCCCCCAGACAGAGCCCCAGGAAGCAATGCCTCTAGCACTGTGCCCATCTGACCAGGAGGGACATTGGATTAAGGATGGTCACCGAAGTAAAAGTGGTAGAGCCACCTCCCAGTACCGTGTCCTCCAGTCTTCTCAAGACTTGGAATGATGGGGAAGCCTGGGGCTTGGCAGTGCTCCCACCTTCTCCATTTCCTTTGCTGAGCCCTGGGCAAGCATAGAGGTCAAAGGTAAGGTTACCTGATTTCTGATTGATACGAGTGCTACATTCTCTATTTTAATTAGTTACTCTGGCCCTACTTAGTCCTCGACCCATGGGGTCATGGGCATCAAAGGGAAAACTAAGGGATGTTGCAAGACATACCTTCTCCCCTGCCTATTTGAGGATCTGTTGTTTGAATACTCCTTCCTTATTATCTCCTCTTGCCCTGCCCCCTTGTTGGGAAGGGACCTGATGATGAAATTGGGGAGTCAATTTTCTCTAGTTAAACTTCCCATCTCCCTTTGCCCTCTGTTCTCCAGACCCCCTCCCCATGTTTCCCCAGAAGTGTGGGAAACAATTGAGCCAATTGTCTGGGATCAGGGAATTTCTGGGAGAGCCACTCATGCCACCCCAGTTACTATTTGCCTTCAGGATCCTAATGTGTTCCCCCATTGCCATCCATATCCAATAAAGCCTGAGGCATGGTGGGGAATAAAACCATTAATTGAAAAATTCCTAAAATATAAAGTCCTTGTCCTTTGCCAATCTCCATGTAACACCCCAATTCTTCATGTGAAAAAGCCTAATGGAGAATATTGGATGGTTCAGGATCTCAGGGCTGTTAACAAAGCTGTCATCCCCATACACCCCATAGTTGCTAATCCATATACAACTCTTACTCAGATCCCTGGGGGCACCCGATGGTTTTCCACCCTAGATCTCAAAGGTACCTTTTTCTGTATACTTCTGCACACAGACTTGCTCTGTGAAAGCACCATAGAATGACCTAGCATAGACTTATTCTGTGACAGACTTACTCTGTCCTACTTGCCCAACGCAAGTATCACAGATATCTAGGCCCCTTAAGAGTCTACCCAATATGGTGAACTTTTAATAAACTTTACTTTTCTTTGGCTGAGAGGACTTGAGTAGAATTCTTTCTGCAGGACCCAGCGTGTTGGTTTTTTGGGGTGTCAGGCAACCCCTAACCCTCTTTTTGGGTAAACCTCTTTAGAGGGACTATGGTCAAAGTCCTGGGGGCCATAGGAAAGGGGTCATTTAATTGTCCACCATTGCCCCTTTTTGGAGGAGCTCTAGTTTCAAATAATCTTATAATCTTTCCTGAGAACCATGTTCTGAGAGAGTTCAACAAAGGCCATTATGTAGGCAACATCTATCCATCTTCTTTCTCAGTGACAGTATAATTCTAACTGCAAAAGAGAGTATTATCTTTTAAAGTCCCCAAAACAGACCACCCTTCATGGCTCTCTGGTGATACTGAGACCAAACAGTTGTAAAAGGTTAATGTTGTAAATGACACCCCAAAGCTGAACTTTTGGGACTTAAAAAGGATGAACCATTATAGATGTAGGGGCTGTAAATCCCTTCCTCTATAAAGGAAGATATGCAAGTAAACCTCAAAAAAAACCAAAAAAGACAAACAAAACAAACCACAAAGTGTTCCTGAAGTTTTCCAAATTCCATCGCACCATGAGAATTGAAAGAATCAGCACTTACACTTCTGGATGGGGCATCTGTCCTTATCCTCCATGATTCAGAAGCTGTGCCCAGGTCCATGACCTCCAACATGAGAGCGTCAGACTCAGTATGAGATAAGTTTGACGTAATGGGACATGAGAAGTCAGGCCTAAAAAGCACCTCCAAGGTATTTGGAGAGCAAGAAGGGAACAGGGAGAGAGAGGCTTATGTACCTTCCAGTCCTGGCTGGAGACAAATTTGAGATTAACAATGATTCCCAGTCAGGGAACCATATGATATTGAGGTTTAGGGTTTAAGGATGCTTAAGATCCCAAAATACCAACACTACAGGTCTTGCCACATGAATCCAACTCAAGTCTTCTCTCAGTCAAAGTAAAGCAAAGTTTATTAAAATTTTCCATAATGTGTAGACTGTTAAGTAGCTTAGGTATCTGTGATGCTTATACTGAACTTGCAGGCCAGAATAATCTGACACAGAGTGGGTCTGTGCTAGATTGATTTCTCAGCCCCTTCATGGAGGCAAGATAGAGTTTATATACAGAAAGATTGTGGGAGGATTTAGGGGTGGTCTAGAGGAGAGGTTTGGAGAGGGTCTTGAGGAGGAGTCTAAGGAGGATCTTGAGGGTACTGAGGTCCCCTTCAGTAATGAGATTAAGGAAAATAACTGAAGTCTACCTGGAGAAGCCAGACAATGGAAGGCTAGGGTAGTTTAAGCCTAACAGATTTGGGTATAGATATTTTGATAGAATCAAGAATGGGAAGCAACTGGACTGTGGAGGACTAGGCTAGGTTAAGAGTAACAGAGATTTGGGCCTAGCTATAATGAAAGGCTTATAGCCTCAGGCAAATGCCTCCAAGTGGGAAGATTCAATCAGAGTTCAAGGGGTTTCCCAGGGCTTATACCCCATCAATTCTACCCTAAGCTACAGGGCAATTCAGTCTTCTTTTTCTTTGTTGGTAACACTTCATGATGAAGGGGCTTATAACTCTGAAATGAAATAATCTTTCATCACAAAGTTAATATGGATGCACAATAAAGACTACCTCCCCCACAATGATGACCACTTTTAAGATGGAATTTTCTGATATCTTCATCATTATGACACTGAAGAATTTTGATAATAAATTCTATTAAAAGGAGTTTGGAACTGACCTGCTCAAAACCCAATCGCATTGTCTATGATGTAATTCTGAGGCTTCTCCCATATATGACTTATCATCCAAGAAGATACTCAGTAGATAATAATTTTTTTAATGAAAACTGCAAGTAGAATCTAGAATAAGATGTAAGACAAGTAGGTAAGCATCAGTGGTCTGTTGAATTGTTCATTTAAAATGTCAATATCTGGGGAAAACTAAAAGTTGGTCTTAATAAGATTCAGATTTGGTCCCCTCCCTACTAACATATATACCCTAGTTGTATGATTTTGAACATGTCATATAGCTTCTTAAAGTATGACCTGCAAATGAAAAATCTTAACTACGTTGTTAAATTGTGTCCCCTCACTGGGAACCCAGTACACTGACAATATCAGGTAGGTCTTTACATATCTTCAAACCAGCAATGAATCTTGGCAATATCTAACTCATGAAAAGTAGACAATATTTGTGCTATTAAGATCAAGTATTACCCTGTTTTTACTCCCTTACAATATTTAATTATTTCTAGCTTTCAGACACTATATACTTATCAAACTATAACTGTATACAGATTAATAGCAAATTCAAGAAAAATACAATATGGTAGATGATTCATTCATCATTTTTCATGCTTTGTGTACATAATTGATTACATTGTTAAGTTTCCTTTAAAAATTGGTCATTTTCTTAAAACCGAAGGTCAAATAATAAAGGTCATTAATACAAGCTTAAACTTGATATGCGGACAATTATTTTTATTTAAATTCTTTAATATCCAGTTAAAAGTCATTTTTGGAATTTTATTGATGAAAATATATTTCTAAAACATTCTCTACCTAAGCACATGACTTATCTCATTTATTTTTTTGAATAAAATTTAAAATTAAATTAAATTCATATGGGATGAACCACCAATATTGATTCTAATCTACTTGCTTTCACAAGAACCTATTTTTTTACACAAATATTCTCTTGGTGATTCTAGATGGCCAAAAATCGTGGAGGATCTTATCTCAATATAAGGGAAAATAAAAATTTTAATTGACTAAAAGGGGAATGAAAAGATATATGGTAGATATATTACAAATTGAGGTAAAATGAATAAATAACCTGTAGGCCTCTACAACTTGGTCAGATTGTCCTCTGTAACATTTCTTCCTCAATAACTCTTATACTATCATCCACACCACTATTGCCATCACCATTTTTCTTTCCCTTAACTGAATTTACCCTGTAGTGTCTAGTCGGTTCAGTCATGTCCAACTCTTTGTGACCCCATTTGGATTTTTCTTGGAAAAAAGACCAGAGTGGTTTGCCATTTCTTCCTCCAGCTCATTTTCTTGATAAGGAAATTGAAGTAAAAAGGATTAAATGACTTGTCCAGGTTCACACAGCTAGTATCTGAGGTCAGATTTGAACTTAGATTTTCCTGACTCCAGGCCCAGTTCTCTATCCTCTGGGTCACCTAGCTGTCCACTACAGCTGACCCTGATGTAGGATTACCAACCGTGACATGTAACACCAGAGAAATAAAAGAGAATACATGTGATCAGAAAAGGAAATAGACCTGTACCAAGACATAGGAATAACAAGACAGGCAGCCAAAGTCCTGCCCTGGTATTCATGAAATAATAGTAAAAAATAACAATAGCAATAATAAATAAATAGATGAATAGAGAGTCCTGAGTGCATTGGGTAAAACTATTAGTGAAATTTATAAAGATTACATAATATGAGAAATACAAAGATTGAGATCTATAGATATAGAAGGAATTTCCATACATCCAATAAGACTCAGAGAAACGATGTGAATTATGTTCCTCATTTTATGGGTGGGGATATTGAAGGAAATAGAGGTTGGGTGTATAACCTAAGGATAGAGAGTACAACAAAAATTGAGGTGGAAGTAAATTCTGTCTATCCAGACATTCTACCTAATAAAGTATGCATAAAAATGTTTTTGTTAAAATAGTCAAATTTTATTTATAGCAGTTCTTTTCTTCTTTGGTGGCAAGGAATTGAAAATTAGGGAGATGCTTATCAGTTGTGGATGGACTGAACAAGTCTCATATATGACTGTGACAAAATATTATTGAACTATAAGAAATGATGAGCTGGATGTTTCTAGAAAAAATCTAGTAAGTCTTCTAGGAACTGATGCAAAATGAAGTGAGCAGAATCTGTGGTAAACAGTAAGAGCAATATGGTTAACAATGATTAACTGTGAAACACTTACCTACATTAATCAATGCAATGTTCTGAGACAATTCCAAAGGATCCATGATGAAAATGCTATCTACTTTCAGAGAGGAAACTGATAAACTCTGAGTGAAGATTGAATCATATTTTTTATTTTGTTTTCTTGTTTTCTTTTTTATGTGTTTTCTTTTGCAATATGGCTAACATTGAAATATGGTTTTCATGACTTCAAATGTATAATCAACATATTGCTTCTATTCTCAAGGCATGGGTGGGAGAGAAGGAGAGAATTTGGAACACACAATTTAAAAAAAAAGAAAGTTAATATTTTATATATAATAGGGAAATAACAGAACATAATATATTTTGAAAAAAGAAAGCAAGGGCACTAGACAGACAACACTAAAATGCATGGTTAGAAAGAAAAGAGAAGATTTTTTAAACTGTCACTTTTTTTCATCCCATTTGTTATGAGTAACAAATATTACATGTAACATTTTGCTTTTAGATAAGCGGTGTATTTTTCTTTAGTGCCTATATGGGAATGTTGCAGTTTGAACCCAGGGACACCAAAAAGCTGTTGTGGTTTAAACCCAGGGACACAAAAAAACTGTTGCAGAGGGGGGCTCTGCCCACCCAAAAACTGTTGCAGTTTCATGATGTTTTGTGATGGAACCATCTCAAAGAATTCAGAGTTTGACCACCTCTAATCCAAGTATAGGCATTTACTGAAGTTGATGCCTCTCATGAATCAGGTTAAGTACTAAGAGGAACCAGCAAGTTTAGAGAAAGCAAGACCGGTTTTTATAAGATAAAGGTGCAATTACATAATCAATATTTACATAGAATAGAGGAATATGAAAAAGGCATGAGGAGTTTGTTAAGGGATTAGGTAATGGAGAAGGCTTCCCATTTATGGATAGGTGGCTAAACATTCTGGTCATTCTGCCCTCCAACTGGCTAGCTATTGTGGTCCTGTCTGGTTAAGATTAAATAGTTAGGTATTGTGGTCCTGTCTTGGGATAGATGGATGATATGATTGTGATGGAATACAAGAACACACCTTTTTCTGTGGGAATGGGTCTGGAAGCACTGACTAGGTAGAGGCAGTAGCAAGGTTCCCATCACATGGACACACCTGCTGTGTCTATGGGAACTAAGAGTTCAGGGACACACCTATTGTTCCAATGAGCAGTAAGGTATATGTGAAGAAATTAGAACATTGGCAGGGGTGGAGGGGGGTAGGTTGGTAGGTGTAGTGGGCCTGTTGTTCAGTGAGGCCAAGCCTATAATGAAGTTAGAATATTGGAACTAGGGGCAGCTTTATTAAGATTCCATCATGAAGATGATAAATTTAACTCCTAAGAATTTTAACTTTCTTAGGGCAGTGAGAAGGCTTCTGCATAAATAGAGGGCATGAAGGTGAAGTGATGATCTTGGAATTATCTTAAGATTAAAGGAAAGGGTGCAAAAGAGGGATTCACTAGGAGAAGGTAGAAGGGAGAGGAAGAATGGAAAATTATCTCACATAAAACAGGTACATAGAGAAGAGCTTTTACAGTGGAGGGGGAAATGGGAGGGTTGCAGGCAATGCTTGAACCATACTTTCATCAGGATTGTTTCAATGACGGAAGGTTTTGCTGGCACCTCTACTCTCTAGGGTATCCCCTATTATAAGATTATTGGCTGTCAAATTAAAGGGATGTGGCATAATGAAGTAGTCTAACTTCTTTAGTCTCATTGACTAGAGAAGAAATTTTTTTTTCACTCCTTGGGCACCCTATATTTTATAATGTTAGCTATATGGGATGGTTCAGGTAAATCTAAATGTTTCTATTTGGCCCTATCCACAGTAACATGTCTAGAAGTTGCAGAAAGAGTTTGCACAAATATTGAGCCCATAGTACCCCTTCCCTCCATAGAATGTTTTCTGGAGCTTCTCAGCAGTTCTCAACCTGTGGGTTGTGACCCCTTTGGGGGTTGAACGACCCTTTCACAGGGGTCACAGGGGTCGCCTAAGACCATCGCAAAACACATATTTCCAATGGCTTAGGAACCGAGACACCACTCCTCTGTCTCCAGGTGGGCCCTCCCACATGCAGATACATGCACATATGAGTATTACAGGGTTGCGGCATTAGGAAGATTGAGAACCACTGCATGATTCAAATGGAGCAGGAGCTTTGGTTTGGATGAGATTAAAGGACCCCTAAAGCCTTGATGCTTAATGTCCTGGTACAATTTTACAAGTATGCCTTTGTGATGGCCCAAAATTATTCTCTCATCAACAACCTCAGAACTCGCTCCTACAGATAGTATCTTTACCCTCTGCTCACCTCAAAAGATGGCAGCCAGGTCTGTGATTGCCTCCCCTATTCCCAGAGTGACTATTTGCCCTAAGAGCAGTATATGCACAGGTCGCTACTGTTCTGACATCCTGCTCATTTCAGGAGTTAAACAATCACACTTTTATGATTGTATGTTGTGGGAGAGCCATAGCTAAGGTCTGAATACAGAAGATGTGATGTAATTGCCCCAAAGACAGGCTATACTTAGAAGAAGTAACAGGCCTTGTGGGGATGGGATGCCTGTGTAAATAAATCCAATCTATCAAATCCATTTCCTTTATGAGTTTCACTCTCCCAGCCTTTGTAGCTTCCCATTTGTGAGCTGGCTATAAAGGGAAATTCATCTTTACTAGGCCAAATACAAGTAACTCCTCATCTCAGCCACCCAAAAAGGGATAAAGAGAAAGCTTTAACACATCTGGTTGGTTCTATAAAATAGAGTTTTCTGAGAGTTCCCCCAGGACATGATAAGCTAAAGCAGGGAGCGTTCCAGCACAGGTTTCATCAGAACACACTTTCAAGAGCCAGTGTTCCAGAGACTTCCCAGGTTTCTGTTTAAACTTCTCCAGCAACCATCACCTCTCTTTGGAAGAGAGGGCCAATCCATAGATTTTTTTTCCTCTGGGCAGGGAGTCAATGGCCCTTTCTGTAGAACACTGATAGGATAAACATGGGGTTTATTAAACCTGGGTGGTAATTCCCTAGTCTCTGCCTTATATCTGTTCACCTTTTCCAGTCTCAAGGTTCATCTCTCAACAGGAACAAGAGCCTCAGAGTCAGAGACCATTAGGTGGGTTCATGGTTGGGCTCCCTCACTCCTTTACCTCTGTTCTTCATTCCCTACCCCTGTTAGGAGTATTCTCTTCATGCTAGCCATCATCAGCTCTATAAGCTGCTCCGCATCTCTACTTCCAGGGTTCCTGGAAACCCAGAGCTCTGAACCCAGCTGCTGAATACAGAAGCCCAGTTTGTTCTCAGTCTGATTGTTCTGGCAATTCAGTTTTTGCAAAAGAGTTAAGAACATCCAGGTATGTTGGTCTTGATGCTTTATCTTCTTTAGAAGCCTTCTTCAGCACCCATTAAATTAATCCCTTTGCCTGATTTTGGTAAATGGTCCCACAAGGAGGGACTGGGAGCCAGATAGCATATCCCTTCAGGTACTCACACCACACTCCTCCACTTCTGAATCTTGAGGAATTTTCCTCATATAAGCCATAAGAACATCTCATCCCCACCTACCAGGGATACACCAAATATTTTAGGCATGACTCTAAAGCCAGAGACAGCTCTCTTAATTCAGGTTCAATGTTGGGACTAAATGAGGCACTCACAAAGCAATGAGCATGAACAAAGGAGGCAATTTACTTTGTCTACAAATAGCAAATCTATAAACAAGAAAATACCTTTATGATTGAGTGACCAACTTCATCACCATCTGGAAATGCATCTGGTCAGTCAGTCTTCAAGAGATAGAGCATATTATTGTTGGGGTTTAGGGTTAGGGGTGCTTGGGACCTCAAAATACTGACATGCTGGTTCCTGCTGAATGAATTGGACCCAAGTCTTCTTTCAACCAAAGTAAAACAAATCGTATTAAAGATTCACCATATTGGGTAGACTCTTAAGAAGCCTAAGTATTTGTGATGCTTGTGTTGACAAGCAGGCTAGATTGAATCTCAGCTAGATTGAATCTGAGCAGCTTCAAGGAGGCAAGATGTATTTTATATACAGAAAGACTGTGGGAGAGATCCAGAGGTGGTCTAGTAGTCTAGGGTGACTAGAGGTGGGGTCTAAGAAGGATCGTGATGAGACTGGGGTGACAAGAGGTCAGATTCCCAGGAAACAAGAGAATGAGATTAAGGGTGAGAAGCAGCTGGAGGCAATCCAGAGGTAACAGACAACGTAGGACTAGGCTAGGCTAAGGGTATCACATTTGGGCATGAAAAATCCAGATTAATTGGGAAAATTCAGGAGAGTTCAAGGGGGTTCCCAGAGCCTTTACCCCACCAGTATCACATTCAAAGTCTGAGAGGCCACTTCTCACCTTTCCCAGGGATGATTTGAATATAGTTTCCCATCCTTAACTTCTTTCCTTCTTCAATCGCTGTATCCTCTGCTCAGTAGCCAAAGTGATATTTCTATAGGTAGAAATTTGACCATTCCTCTCTTATTTCTGCTCATTAAAATCCAGTGACTTCCTATTACTTTCAGTGTAAAATACATATTCTTCTGTTTGACATTTAAATCTCTTCCTAACCTAACCCTTCCTTTTCTAACATTCTTTAATTAAACCCTTCTGAACAGGCAGAAAGATTGCTGTCCAGCTATACTGGCCTGCCTACCTGTAGTTCCTTGCATATGACATTCTATTTTTTCTTGCTTTCCTTTTGCACTGGCTTTGCTTTTCCCCTGGCTATCCACAGTGCCTGTAATGGTCTCCCTGCTCATCTTCCCTTAGTATCCCAGTTTTCTTGCAGACTTACCTCAATTTTAACTTTTTAAATGAGGCCTTTCTTAGCTTTCCTCACTGCCATAGTCTTCTCCTCTGAGAATACTTTGATTTTATATATGCGCGCGTGTGTGTGTGTGTGTGTGTGTGTGTGTGTGTGTGTGTGTGTGTGTGTGTAACATGTGCATAGTTATTTACATGCAGATTCCTCCTTTAGAGTGTGAACTCCTTGAGGGATGGAACTGGTTTTATCTTTCTTCATCTACCTGGTCTTCAGAACAGTTCTTGACACATGGTAATCACTTAGTAAATGATTTTTTTAAAAATTGGGTGATTATCAGTTCTTACCTTACAACATCTCTTGCATCAACAATTTTCTGTACTCCTACAACAATTATGCTTCTTCAGACTTTCTTCACTTCTTCCGGGAAATATTGTGGTAGCTTTTTAATGGAACTTCGTACTGCCAGTCTTTCTTCTTTCTTAATCATTCTTCATTTAGCTCCCAAATTAATCTGACTGCATATTTACCATATTACTCCCCAGCTCAGAGAATCTCCATTGCCAATAGGTTAAATAAAAAACTCCTTAGCCTGGCTCCAACCTACCTTTTCAGTCTTTTATTTCACATTACTACTCTTCTATCACTCTGTGTCCTGCACTAACTAGACTATTAGTCACTCCTTGAACTCAATAGTCACTTTCCTGTCTCCATGTATTTACACAAAATGATCCCCATGACTCATTTTAGTTCATTCTGATGAATGATTCTCAGAATCATTGAATTCCTTCAAAGTGTACTCAGGTGTTACCTCTTATGATAAGTCTTCCCTGATTCTCTCCAGTTAGATTTCTTATTTAGTTTTTCCTGCTCTTATACGTTCTATTTGAATGGTATATTTCCTAGTAATCTGAAAGACCTTAGAGGACAAGGGCTACTTAGATTTTGTATTCATAATCTGAGTACTAAACACAGGGGAATTTTTTTAATTGAATTCAATTTGATTCCAAGTACAGAGCTATTTTCACTTTACCATAATGCTTTTGTGTTAAGTAGAAGTTAACTAGAAATGTATTCCTGACATAAAAATCTTGGCTTATGTGTTCTTTTTCTTTATCTCTCCATCTCTCCTGTCTCTGCATTTTGGTTTGTAGGTCTACTTCTCCTCTTGTCTACTTGACTGCCTCCCTAGCCATCTTTCTGTTTGTCTGCCTCTACCTACCTGCCTGAATATCTTTCTCTCTTTTGTCTGTCTCTCTGTATCCCCTTTCTCTTCCCCTGCCTTTCTCCCTCTCCCTTTCCCTCTTCTCTCTCCTCCTCTTTTCTCTTTATTAAACAACATTTATTTGGTTAATGTACTTCCTGAAGCTAATGTGCACATTTTCTTTGGTGGCATATTCTTGATTGATTTAAATGTTGAACAATTCTGTTTAATAGAACCTCAAACTCTGGTGCCTGGACTCTGTTCCAAATGCAAAACTTTGTTTTCTGTGGAAATTTCCCCTTGACCAACCACATATTATAATTTCAAAAGGACAAATTCCAAGGCGGTGCCTCAAATCAATGTTCAGTACTGTCTTGTGGGATGCAAAATAACTCTCAAAATATAATTCTGTGACTGTGAATTAAATAACTGGAAATAGAAGAATAACATTTTACTTTTAAAACTTAATAGAAATGGGGCACCTACGTGGCACAGTGAATAGGGCATCTGCCCTGGAGTTGGGAGGACCTAAGTTCAAATCCAGCCTCAGACACTTAACACAAAAACTACCCATGTGACCTTGGGCAAGTCACTTAACCCCAATTGCCCTACCTTTCCCCCTCCAAAAAGCAAAGAAAAAAACCCCAAAACAACTTAATGGAAAGTGATTATGTAAAGTTCATGTATATAAAGAAAAACATTGAACTTGATATAAATTCAGATGTTCACAAAGTTCTGTGATGCTCTTTAGCAAGAAAGAAGGTGAATGTTTTATTTATTTTGAGAAATTTCTGGTCTCTGCTGGCTTCCTGGGGCAATCATCTGCCTTGCCCCTGTTTAATTTGCTCACCAGCAGGGAGTGGTTACAATTCTATTTTATTGTTTGAAGTAACATTGCAATGAAAATTATCATAGTCCCCAAGAGCCTAAATAAAAGTAATCTGGACCTAAAATGAAGCAGGCTGTGGTGAAATTTTGAGAAAAGTTCAAAATAATACTGGGCCTGTTCTGCTCACAGTTGTCAGTGGTCAGTTTTCTGCTAACTGGGTGGGGGAAACATTGTGTTTTTAATTTCCTGAGTATCATAAATAATTATTATCAGCTTAATTTAAAGCACTAAAGTTAATTAGATTCCCATAGTATCAGCAAGATCTTTGTGGCAACATACATTATATTTTGTAGAATTGTGATTTCATTAGTATGGGGAGTCTCAATGTGTTATAGTAGTAGCAGTAGTGTTGCAGTATAGAGGTGTTTGAGACCCCAAAATACCAACACTCCAGGTCCTACTGAATGAATTTGACTCAAGTCTTCTCTCAGTCAAAGTAAACCAAAGTGTATTAAAGATTCACTATAATGGGTAGACTCTTAAAGAATGTAAGTATTTGTGATGCTTGGGCCATGTATAGGATAAGTGAAAACTTCTCAATTTGGGGTAGTTAACTTTCCCTTCCTCATTCTCCTTTGCTTCTGTCAATCAGTTTCATCTTCCTTTGTCTGTTTTCCCTGCCTTGGTGGGACCCTCCCCTCCTTTTTTCTTGCTGTCCCAGTTGGGGAAGAATTTGGTGAACCAATGAGAGAGGAAACAGTCAGGGAGGGGTCTTGATTAAGTTAAGTTATAAACTCTGGAACTATCTTTTGTAACTTGCCTCTTCTCCATGATGAGTCATGGGGAAGATTGCCCTCTTCTCCCTGGGAAGAGAATAAATTCCTGTTCTTATCCTAAGACATCTCTCTGTTTATTTTTTTTATTTATTTTACTAAATTAACGATGAAGGGTATTTTTCATGCCAAACAGGCCAGAATAATCTGAAACAGAGTAAATCTGTGCTACATTAATCTCAGCACCTTCATGGAGGCAAGATGAATATTATGTACAAAAAGACTGTGGGAGGGTTCTACGGGTGGTCAAGAGGAGGTGTTTGGGGAAAGTCTTGAGGAGGAGTCTAAGGAGGATCTTGAAGAACTGAAGTCAGACACTGGGAATGGGATTAAGATTGGGAAATAGCTCAAGGCTACCTGGAGATGACATAAAATGGAGGGCTAGGCTAGTTAAGAGTAACAGAAATTTGGACCTAACCATAATGAAAGACTCTTGGACTCAGGCAAATACCTCAAGTGGGAAGATTCAAAAGGGTGGATTCTAGGGGGTTCCCAGAGCCTAAACCCCACCAGTAGCAGCAGTAAAAGCAGCTGTTGTAGTAGTAATCTAGCATATATAAAGAACTTTATAATTTACAAAGCACCTTACAAATATTGTCTAATTTTATGCTTGTAACAACCCTGAGAGACTGGTGCTATTATTACTGCAAATTTTACCAAAGAAGAAACTGATACAAAAAAATGTTAAGCTACTTGCCCAAGATCAAATAGCTAAGTATATGAAGCTGAATTTGAATTCAGGTCTTCCTGCTTCCAGTTTTAGGATTCTTATCAAATTTGACATCTAGAAATAATAATAGTAGCTTGCATTTGTATATCTTTTAATTTGGATTGGTGTATGTTTTCATTTGGCCCTCATAACATCCCAGTGTGCCAGGTACTATTATTAGTGTCATTTTAGAGACAAGATAACTGTTGCAGGCAGAAGTTAAATGCCTAGTCTCTGTCACCCATTCATTAAAGAGCCTGAAGGTATGCACGGGGTGTTCCAGGAAGACTAGCACTTCTGTTGTGAGGGCTGCCAAGCTCTTTCCAGAGCTGCTCATCCTCCTTTGTTGTCCACCTTTCACCCAATTCTCACCTGTGAATCCAAGAAACTATCACGTGTGCAGGGTCACATACTGGTAATACCATCTCAGCACGAGAGGTAAAGCAGGTTTAGCATAACTGACAAGCCTCCCGATGTGAATTAGGTGTATGCCCATCTCAATCATGGGAAGACTTCCTTCGGTTGAAGAGATGAATAAGAACAATTTGTTCCAAAGGTCAGGAAGTCGGCTGAAGCATTTGTTGTGGAGCACTTAAAACTTGGTCAGATAAATAAAAGACACCAAGGTTATTCAATACATCTTGAACCATTAACAGTCATCCTGACTTTTTCCTAGTACTAGACTTCAATGTCTCAGAAAGAGAGATTGAGGTTGATAACTGTGTAAATGTGACTCACTTAATTTGGATTCAGTGGTAATCAGTCCACCACTAGTGATGTCATTGGTCTTCTTTCAAAAGGAAGGACAAAGTGCCTGAGACAGGATTTAAATTTAAGACTTTCTGAATCCAAGTTGAGTGTTCTATCCACGAATCACGTAAGGAGTATCACTCTCTCACTAGGTATCACTGTTTCTTTTTTTTGTAAACAGAGTTTTTAAAAAAGTTAAAACATTTATAAATGAAATGAGGATGCTAGAAAAATAAAATGGAAAACAACTGAAAGTTATGGAATTGGAAAAGGAATTAACTATTTTGTATATGAGATACAAAACTTTGCCCAAGCAACAAACTCCTTGAAAATTAGAACCAAATAGAAGACAACTCCAGGAAGCAACAAGAAAATTTTAAAATAGTCAAAAGGCTGAAAATATAGACAAGATAAGGTATCTCATACACACACACACAAACACACATACATATATGCATACACACACATACATACATAAAGTAGACTACAAACAAAAATAAATTTCCCTAGAAAACAAGATTTAGAAGAGAAAATTAATAATCATTGAACTATCAGAATGCAATGATTAAAAAAAAAAACTAACATAAGCAACTTATTTCAAATTTTAAAATAAAACTACTCAGTTGTTGTTATTGTTGTTTTTTAACCAGAGAACAAAGTAGAAATAGAAATGATGTATGGGTCAACTCCTCAAAGAAACTCCCAAATTAAAATTTCCAAGAACATTATGGCCAAAATTCAATTTTCAAGTAAAATATAAGTGTGTGTGTGTGTGTGTGTGTGTGTGTGTGTGAGAGAGAGAGAGAGAGAGAGAGAGAGAGAGAGAGAGAGAGAGAACTAGGAAAAAAAATAATTCAAATACTGAGGAGGCATGACACAGAACAGTAATCCAAAAGTTACAAAATGTAAGTTTGCAATAAAAAAATAATTTGACTAGTAAACCAGTGTAATTTTGCAGAGGCAAAGATGAAATTTTTATGTAATAGAGAACTTTCAAGTATTGTTCATGAAAAGAAGAGAGCCTCTTAGAGAAACATTGAAAGGTAAACATGAATGAAAAATCACTAAAGATCAAACAGGAATAAATTCCTAATGTTCAAATATGGGGAGATGATATGTGTCTCCTCTGATCCTTATGAACTGCAGGTGTCATAGAAGGAATCTACTTAAGCAAGGTCTGGGGAATAGTTCTGTTATGTTGTAATTATCTTAAGAGAAGAACAGAGGGGAAGAGGAATACACTAGGGGTTGGTGATGAGGGAAAGAATGATTAGGGAAAATTATCTCATATAATTGGGGTACAGAAGCAGAAATCTATATAAATAAGAATAAGTAGGCTACAGGCAGCAGTTGTCAAAAATCTCTCTCATTTGAACTGATCAAAAGAAGGAAGAATATACATACACCCACCCTCAATCCCCCACCACAAACACACACTCACCAAAATTGGTCACAGAAATAAATTTCACTCAACAGGGAAAGAAGAAAGAAAGGGGAAAAAGAGACGGGAGGGAGAATTTAGTAATCTACTATTTGATAAACCCAAAGACTCCAACTTCTAGTATAAGTATTTGCTATTTGATAAGAACTGCTGGGAAAACTGAAAAGTAGTATGGCAGAAACTAGACATAGACCAACTTATCACACCCTCTACCAAGATAAGGTCAAAATGGGTACATGATTTAGACTTAAGTCCTAAGAAAAATAGATTCTAAAGACATACATAAATATGTATAGCTCTTTTTGAAGTGGCTAAAAATTGGAATTTGAGAGAATGCCCATAAACTTGGGAATGTCTGAATAAATTATGGTATATAAATGTGATAGAGTAGTATTGTGTTATAAGAAATGATAAAGAGAATGGATTCAGAGAAACCTATGGAAACTTAGATGTATTAATAAATAGTGAAATGAATGGACCAGTTGAACAAGTTATACAATGATGTATACAATGTGGTAAATATAAATATCTTTGGAAGAATTAGAGCCAATTATTAGCATAATGATCAACTTTGATTCCAGAGAACTATTAATACAACATTCTACCCAACTTGTGATAGAAAGGTAAAAGATTCAGAGTATAGATTTGGGTGCAGGATGAGACAATTTTTTTTTGTAAGTAATTGAACAGATAATTTTTTTGAACCAGGCAATTGTAGAAATTTCTTTAGATTGACTATAAAAAAATGTGCTTGTAGATTCCTTCTTTGACTATTCCTGAAATCAGTCAACAATGAAACTATTCCCCCAAAATTTTTTATTTCTGAGAAATATTGATTTTTGTGCCTCTGATTTGTGTGAACATATTTTTCCTTTTTTTTTTTGAGTTTTATTATCTTTTGTCGTTTGCACCATGGATTGGTCCTGATGACTCTACACTGAACCCTCCCATGTTACAGTGAAAAGCTTTAAAAGGAAACACACCATCAAAGTAAGCATGTTGATAATGTACAAAGTAGTCTATAACCATTTACCCAACATCTCTAGCAAGAGGAGGAAAATGATTCAAAATCATAATGAAAATAATTAAATAGGTAATTTCAACTAATCAGAGTCTCTTTTATTATTGTTGATTCTTTAAAATATCTAACGGGTCACATAGGTGCTACACACCAATTTATCTTGATTCTGTGTGCAAATACTCTCAGAGCTCAAAACCAAAAAAGTAGATGACATTATTGTTGCATAAAGTGCAAAAATGGCAGATAAAGTAACATTGTCATACATCTTAAATTATAAATTAAAATACTTTCATGGTTGCCTAGAAGATAGAATATGGAAACTTGGATTAAGGAAGCCCTGAACTTGACATCCACTAGTGCCACTTACTAGTTGTGTGACTGTGAACTAGTGATTTAGCCCCTTGTAACCTTCATTTCCTCATATGAAAAAAAATGAGAATAATAATACCATCTACTCCAATAGTCTATCAGAAGTATTAATTGGGATATTATATGCAAAGTATTATATAAATTTTTAAATGGCAGCTATTATTATTAATAAACTTTACTCCAACAGATGATCTGACAGTGTTGTCTTCTTCCCTTTCCATGCTTTGATCCATTTTGTCCCCCAAAATGGAATCTAAAGTTGGATTGCTGTTCTTGCTTTATTTCCTTTGCTTGCTCATGTTGCCAGTCAATTTTTTGACTTTTGGGGTCAGTAGAACTCTGCTTTCAGAGGGGAGACCTTTGTCCCAAATTGCTGGGGTTTTCACAGCTGCTGGAGCTATTAAGAGGCTGCCGTCTCTGCAGCCCCCACCAGCTTTGGCTTACTGGTCACGCACCTCAGGACTCCCAACCAAAACCACAATCCCGATCCAGGCAACTTAAAGTAAGAGCACTTAGCCTCTGAATGATAACTTGGCCGCCCTGCAATCTGCAGACCAGGAGCTCTGAAGCAGCTGTGTGGAGGCAGCTGCAGGGCTATCACTTCAGACCACTCCTAGATCTGGATGCAGACAGCTGGACCCTCTCCCCCAAATTTAGCCTAGTTCCACTGACCTTTTCCTTTGTCCTTGGTTCTTATGGATTGATAATTCTGGAAACCACCACAGCTGCCAGTGATCCACTCTGCTGAAAGCTCCAGCTGCTGCTCATGCTGGCCATCCTGGGACTACAGCAGTGGGTTCATGTGAGGCTGGGAGCTGAGACTCAGTATGCTGTGATCAACTCTTACTGTCCGCCTGCCAAGGCTGTCTTCAGCGGGAGCTTTGTTTCTCTGTGATGTTGCGGGTTCTGGAGCTCTAAAATTTGTTTGGAGTCACATTTTATAGGTATTTGAGGTGGTTATAGGGGGAGCTAACAGAGTTCTCCTGCTTCTATGCCACCATCTTGACTCTGCCCCCAGTTCTCTATATATTTTAAAAATGCCTTTATCAGAGACACTGTAAAAAATTTTTTTTCACACTTTTCTGCTTTCCTTCTAATCTTCATTGCATTGGCTTTGTGCAAAAACTTTTTTTTTTATTTAATGCAATCAAAATTTTGTATTTTGCATTTCATAATGTTCTTTATCTCTAGCTTTGTCATAAAAGCTTCCCTTCTCCATAGATCTAACAGGTAAAGAATTCCTTGCTCTCTTAATTTGCTTGTGGCATCATCCCTTATGTCTAACTCATGTACCCATTTTGACCTTATCTTGGTAGAGGGTGTGATAAGTTGGTCTATGCCTAGTTTCTGCCATACTACTTTTCAGTTTTCCCAGCAGTTCTTATCAAATAGCAAATACTTATACTGGAAGTTGGAGTCTTTGGGTTTATCAAATAGTAGATTACTAGAGTCATTGCATACTGTATCTCTATTCCACTGACCCACCACTCTCATTATTAGCCAGTACCAAGTAGTTTTGATGATTGCTGCTTTATATTGTAGTTTTAGTTCTAGTACAACAAGGCCACTTCTCTCTGCATTTTTTTCTTTAATTCCTTTGGTAGTCTTGACCTTTTGTTCCTTAGATAAATTTTTGTTCTCATCTTTCTAGCTCTATTAAATAAGTTTTTGGTAATTTGATTGGAACCATATTTGTATCATAAAAAGAATTTGGTAAGACTTATTCATTGCTTATTTTTCCAAATAGCTTATTCAGTATTAGAATTAATTGTTCTTTAAATGTTTTGTAGATTTCACTAATAAATCTGTCTGGTCCTGGAGATTTTTCTTAGTGAGTTCATTGACAACTTGTTCAATTTCTTTTTTTTTTTTTTTTGAAATTAGGTTACTTAAGTATTTTATTTCCCTTTCTCTTAATCTGGGCAATCCATATCTTTGTAAATATTCATCCTTTTCACTTAAATTGTCAGATTTATTGACATACAATCGGGTAAAATAGCTTATAACTATTATTTTATTTTTTGATATCTTGGTGGTGATTTCACCTTCTCATTTTTGATACTAGTAATTTGTTTTTCATCTTTCTTTACTCAAATTAACCAAAGATTTATATATTTTATTGTGTCTTTAATTGAAGTATCTCTTAATTTTAGTTTTTTTTGTTTCAATAGTTTTCTTTCTTTCACTTTTATTAATCTCTTCTTTGATTTTCAGAATTTCTAATTTGGTCTTTAAATGGGGATTTTTAATTTATTCTTTTTCTAGCTTTTTCAGTAGCATGGCCAATAATTCATTGATGTCTTCTTTCTCCATTTTATTCACAGAAGCATTTAAAGATATAAAATTTCCCAAAGAACTTATTTGACTGCCTCTCATATGTTTTGTTAAATTATTGCATTATTGTAGTTCTCTTTGATAAAATTATTGATATTTTTTATGACTTCTTGTTTGACATACTCATTCTTTAAAATTACATTATTCAGTTTCCAATTAATTTTTAGTCTATCTTTCCATGACATTTTATTAACCTATTTTTTAAAAATTTCATCATGATCTGAAAATAGTGCATTTAATGTTTCTGTCTTTCTGCATTGGATTGTGAAGTTTTTATGTCCTAATGCATGATCAATTTTTGTGTACTGCTGAGAAAAAGGCAAATTCCTTTTTTTTCCCATTCAATTTTCTATAGAAGTCTACTACATCTTACTTTTCTAAAATTATATTTATCTTCTTACCTTCTTTTTTGCTTATTTTATGGTTAATTTGTCTCATTTTGAAAGGGGGAAGTTGATGACACCATCCCCTCTGTTAGTATAATTTTACTGTTTCTTTCTTCCTATAACTGACTTAACTTCTCCTCTAAGCATTTGGACGCTATACCACTTGGTGCATATATGTTTAGTATGCATATTACTTCATTGTCCATGGTACCTTTTAACAAATGTAGTTTCCTTCCTTATCTCTTTCAATTAAATCTATTTTTGTTTTTGCTTTGTCTGAGATCAGGATTGCCACTCCTCTAGTTTTTTTTTTCCTTTCAGCCGAAGTATAATATACATTCTACTCTAGCCATTTACCTTTATTCTATGTGTATCTCTCTGCTTGAAATGTGTTTCTTGTAAACAGCATAATGCAAGATTATGTTTTTTAATCCACTCTGTTATCTTCCTCTTTATGGTAAAGTTCATCCTATTCACATTCACAATTTCTTTCTCTCCATTATATTTCCTCCAGTTTATGCTTTTCTTTCTCCTTTCATCTTTTCCTCCTCAACAGGGTTTTGCTTCTGACTACTGCCTCCCTCAATCTTTCCTCCCTTCTATCAGCCCTACTCCTTTTTCTTTCCTTTTTTTCTATACTACTTCTTCCCCCCCTTCTATCCCTCCTTCATTTTCTTTCTCCTTTCATTTCCTTCTTCCTTATATGGAAGAAGATATCTTACCTTATACGGTAAGACAAAATTATATAGTCAATTGAATGTGTAAGTTATTCCCTCTTTGAGCCAAATCTGATGAGAGTAAAGTTCAAACAATTTTTATACACTCCTACACATCTTTCTTTCTCTCTTCTGTAATAGGTCTTCTGTGCTTTTTCATGTGATGTAGTTTACCCTGATCTCTCCTTCTTTCCATTTCTCCTGTAATAGTAATGAAATTTGTAGATCTTTTTATATTGCTAAGCTAACTGGAACAAATTAAGGCTCTGTAAAGAAACAGGAGGTATGAACCCCTGTTGCTGACATAATGGGAAGGGGCTTAACAGGGAGGAGCTATGCCATATATAAGGAAGAGAACAACCTGGATAGGCAGAACTTCTTGGGATAAGCATCACGGAGGCAGGGCAGCTGCTTCTGGAGAGAGAGAGAAAGGGAGAGGGAGAGGGAGAGAAATGGAAAGAGAGACAGAGAGAAAGAGAGAGAAAGAGAGTGGGTTTCATTCATCAAGCATCTGCAGCCTGGGCTGCTACTGCTGGACTGAAGACTGAATTGAGAATTGAGAAGAAGTGAGAAGAGAAATGAGAACTGAGAACTGACACAAAACTTGACCTTGTCATGGCAAGACTTCCAAGGGCCAGCTGGAGCTATGAAAAAACCAAGGAAACATGACAGTGATACAGATATTTTGTACAAATATTGTTGAGGCTTTGTTAATGTATATGACTGTTATTGTGGTTTCATTAATCCTTGTCTTCCCAGGAACAGAGACTGTGAATGATGAAATTGTAATTTAATTGAACCCCAGGGGTGCAGGGCTTTGACTTTTGTACTTTGTGAGGCAAGCCCCCTTAAGGATGATTGAATGATTGAGTAACTAAATGATTGTACTTTGTTGAAAACTATGTGACCACTTTAGTGAAAACTATGTGGCCATTTTAGTAATAAGTCATTGAGTTGTGACATGGTGAATGTTGTATTTTGATTTTCTGTGATAATTTGTCAGATTGCAAATGCCGTACTTTGATTTTCTGTGAATGTTTTGCTCTGATTTGTTTATTGAATAGAGAGTTTGCTATATTATGAATACTATATTGAATAGAGAGTTTGTTATACTGTGTAATCAGAATCTTGAAAGATGTTCACAGCAGCAGTCCTCTGGAAAGCTATTCATGCTTGGCTTTACATTTCCCAGTATAAATCTTTTTTTTTTTTTTTACCCTTAATCAAATTTTTTTATCTTCACATCAAAGTCAACTTTTATACCCACACCCTCTGTCTATGTACACTGCTTCTAACTACCTTAATAAAGAAACAATTCTCAAGTTAAAAGTATTGTCTTCCCATGTAGGGATGAAAATGTTTTAACCTTATTGAATGATATTTTTTTTCTTTCTTGTTTCATTGTTTTGTGCTTCCCTTGAGTCATGAATTTGAAGATTGAATTTCATGTTCAACTCTGGTATTTTTATCAAGAATGATTGAAAGTCCACTATTTTATTGAATGTCCATCTTTTTCCCTGAAAGCTTATACTCAATTTTACTGGGTAGTTAATTCTTTATTATAATTCAAACTCCTTTGCCTTCCATAATATCATATTACAAAGCCTCAGATCATTTATTGTAGTAGCTGCAAAGTCCTGTGTAATCCTGACTGTAACTTCATGATATTTAAATTATTTCTTTCTGACTCTAATTCTCTTCTTAATCTGATATCTGGAATTTGGCCATAATATTTTTGGAGCTTTCATTTTGATACCTCTTTCAGGAGGTGATCAATAGATTTTTTCAATAACTCATTTCCCAGATGCTGTGCAGGCTCTTTTTTTTTTTTTTCTCTTTGATCGTGTCTTTTGGTTAGTCTAATAATGCTTAAATTATCTCTCCTGCATCTATTTTCCAGGTCAGTTGCTTTTCCAATGTGTTTTACATTTTACATTATTTCCAAGGCATTTTATATTTTCTTCTATTTTTTCATTCATTTGATTTTGTTTGATTTTTGATTGCTCATAGAGTCATTACCTTCCACCTGTCCAATTCTAATTTTTAAAGAATCATTTTCCTTAGTTAGCTTTTTGTAGCTCCTTTTCCATGTGACTATTCTACTTTTTAAGGAATCATTTTCTTCATAGGATTTTTTCCCCTCTATTTGGCCAATTGTATTTTTTTAAGGATCTGATTTCTTCAGTCAATTTTTGTCCTTTCTTTTCCAATCTGTTGACTATCTCTTGGATGACTCTCATTTCTTTTTCCAGTTTTTCTTCTGTCTATCTTACTAGATTTTTAACAGGCTTTTGGTGCTTGAGATCAATTCATATTTCCCTTTGAGGTTTTGGATGAAGGTATATTGACAATGTTGTCTTCTTCTGAGTTTGTGTTTTGATCTTCACTTTCACTATAGTAATTTGATGGGGGATGTGTAGTTCTGCCTGGGAGCATGAGTGCCAGAATATTCTGAGAATGCAAAAGGACAGTAACACCAAAACACAGAAGTCATGGCGACAGTTATGTCTCTGGGTTGGTGAGTCCTGTTTTATTCTGCATTTCATAACCCAGATGTTTGGTTGATATGCTTTGTTCCGGGGACTTGAGCTCCATCCTTCCTTTTTGTGTTTACCCAAGGTGGCATCAGAGGTGATTAGATGGGAGGTGGGCTATTTGCCAAGGGGCTCAGTAGCAGGATAAAAGAGGAGAAGCCCCGGGAATAAAATATGGATGGATATGGATATGGATGTATGAAGAGAACAATAAAGCTGTCTGCATATCCCTAACTCTACTGGCTCCTGACTCTACTTTGTGGAATGCGCAGGCTGCATTACTGGGAGGTGCACCCAAACACCCAGGGAAAAAAGGGTAAAGCTGGCAGCCCCCTGGCATTAGGCCAGGTCAGTAACTTTCTCTGGTCACTGTTCATTTTTCCTTCTTGCTAACTTTTTTTGGCTTATTATATGGTTGTGAATTTGAGTTCTTCTGGGAGGGACTGTCCCAAGCTTTTTGTGCTGGTGGCTAGGGGACTCATCACTGGTTTTGTGCACAGGGGTCTCAGGCGCTGGTGGCTTGCTCACTGCACTGGTTTGGCATAGCCTAGTCACACCTGTTTTTACCTTTTTCCTGGGATGGCAACTTGCCATCTGTACTAGGACTGGGATCCTCATAGCTAGCCTGCTGTGCCACTGATTCGATGAACCAGGGCAGAGGACCCTCAGTTGCTCCTTTGTGTTGTGATTAAAAGTCTTCTATTGGCTTTCCCAGTCACCATCTTTGCTGAGCTGCACTCCCCTTTAACCCAAGTGAGGCATACATTCCAGAAGTCCTTCAAAGTTATCATTTCACTCTGTCTTTTTGTAGGTTGTCACTCCAAAATCTTTTTAGAGGTTTCATTTAAAGTTGTTTTTGAGGGAAACTGGGGAGACCTCAAGCAGCTTCCTGGTTTCTCTTCACTATCTTGTCTCTGCTTAGAATGTAGTATAAATTAAGTCAGGGTTTATTTTATATGACATAGAATCATGTGGTTTTTGAACTGTTACAGAATGAGACAGAGCCAAGATGGTAGAGTAAAGGGAGGGACTCACCTTAACTCTTCCTCAACCCCTTTCGAATACAGCAAAGGGGAGGAGGTGAGGAGGTAACAAGGAGTGAGTTAATCTTATTTCATCAGAATTAACTCTAAGAGGGAACAACATACACATTAAATTGGGGTCTTACTTTCCCTACAGAAAAGTAGGAGGGGAAGGGGATAAGAGAATGGTGAGGGAGGAGGTGATAGAAGGGACAGAAGATTGGGGGAAGAAGTAGTCAGAAACAAAACACTTTTGAGGATGGAAAGGGTAAAAAGAAAGAGAATAGATAAATGGGTGGGAATAGTATGAAGGGAAATGAGGTTGACAATAATAAATATGGGACAGACTTGTGATGAAGGAAAAGGACTCAGCGTTCAGACTAGCCCACACTCATGCCATTCTTAGATATTCAAAACCAGCTGGATGACAATTATGAGTGCTGAACAAACTTACAAAATGCCATTGAGTATGCCCATGGAATTGGAATGACCCTAGTCAAGAAAGAATGCAGACTGGAATATGAGGATTTCATTGTATTGTCTACATAGGCAGAAAATGGTAGAATGCTTGGGAATAATCATGAAGCAGAAGGAGAAGCTAATGTAAGAAGGGAAGTATACTTCCCCACCTCACCACTCCAGCAAGGAAGAGCAGAGGTCTTGACCAGCCAGTGGCTTCCTTCTTTATGATGGGATAAAAGTATATCCTGTCATCCCCTGGAAATGTATATTTCTTCAAACAGCTATCTCTTTCCAAAGGGTAAAAATCAGAGTATAGAAGCCATCCTCCTTTCCCCAGCCCCCAGTACTCTCTGTACTTTGCCATTAGTACAACCATATCAGGCAGGTTTGTGGCAGTGTTTCACCCTCCAGTATATGATCTGTGATTCTGCCTGTATCTGAAAGTAGGCATTTTGGAAAGTAAACATTTTACCAATATAAAAAAATAAAATTAAATTAAAATAAATAAATGAATGTGAAAAAAATGCTGAAGCAATTTTCTTTGATAAAAGCCTCTTTTCTCAAGTATATAGGGAACTGAGCAAAATTTCTAAAATATAAGAGTCATTTCCGAATTGATAAATGGTCAAAAGATATGATCAGTTTTCAAATGGAATAATCAAAGCTATCTATAGCCATATTTAAAAAATACTCTCACTATTTATTGGAAAAATGAACATTAAAACAATTCTCAGGTGCTACCTCTTTCCTATTAGATTGGCTAACAGGACAGAAAAGGTAAATTACAAATGTTGGAGGAGATGTGGGGAAAATGAGATTTTAATGCATTGTTGGTGAAGTTGTGAATTGATTCAACCGTTCTGTATAACAATTTGGAACTATTCCTAAAAGGCTATAAAATCATGTATGCATGTACCCTTTGAGTAATACTGCTACTAGATTTGTATCCCAAAAGAAATAAAAAGAAGTAAAAAACAAAAAAAGGAAAAGGACCTATATGTACAAAAATATTTATAGCAGCTCTTTTCTGGGGGTAAGAAATTAGAAGTTGAGAGAATGCCCATCAATTGAGAAATGACTGAGAAAGTTGTGGTATGTGATTGTTATGGAATACTTTTGTTCTATAAAAAAATGATGAGCAGGATGCTCCCAGAAAAAAAGTGGAAAGACTTGCATTAAATGTTGCAAAGTGAAATGTACTGTGTACGAAGTAACAGTGATATTGTGAGATGATCAGCTGTGAATGACTTAGCTATTTTCAGCAATAAAATGATCCAAGATAACTTTAAAGAATTTATGATGAAAAATGCCATCTATCTCCAGAGAAAGAACTGATGGAATCTGAATACAGATTGAAGCATACATTTTTTACTTTATTATTCTTGAGGTTTTTTGTTTGTTTTATTTCACAACATGACTATCATAAATATGTTTTGCATGACTACACACATATAACTTTATCACATTGCTTGTCTTCTCAATTGGGGAGTAGAGTAGGAAGGAAAGGAGACAATTTGGAACTCAAAGTTTTAAAAACAAACATTAAAAATACTTTTTATATGTAACTTCTGAAAAAAGTAAAATACTAAATAAAAACAAAGCAGACAAACTAGAAAGGTCCTTAGAGACCAAATGATCTAATCCATATATTCTAGGAATGAAAAACCAATACCAATTTGTTTCAATTCAACTCAATGAGCATTTAAGTACCTATTACATTCTGGGAACTATGCTAGTTGCTGAGAATATAAATACTCTATAAAAACTAAAGAGTCCTTGCCCTAAGGGAGGCAGTTGGGTGGTCAAGTGGATAGAGTGTTAGCTTTGGTGTCAGGAATGAGTTCAAATCCAGCTTCATACATTTCACTTATTATTAGAAGTGTGATCCTTGAGTAAATAATTTAACCTTTAAATTCCTTCATTTTCTCAATTATAAATTGAGGTTAATTATAGCACCTATATTTCAGGGTTACTGTGAGACCAGAATGAGATAATATTTGTAAAGTGCTTGGCATAGTACTTGGCATAAAATAGGTGCTTAATATTAAATGTTTCTTTCCTGCCTTCCTCAAAGATTTTGTATTTCATTGAGATGAAAAAACATGTACACAGACAAGTAAATATAAAATATTTGTAAGGAGAGATACCATGCTTTCCAAGGGCCCTTCCCTCACCTGTAGTATAGAGGTGTCACCATGTGGCTCAAAGGAAGCCAGAAAAAATATCTCCAGATATTTTTCTTCTTATTCTCTTCTTTCCCAAATCTTCTTGAAGAAGAATTAATTCCTGCCACATGGGGAAGCCATAGGTTGGGTCCAGAGGCTACTCTGATGTTTACATAGAGAGGAGGTACAGGGCTAGAATTGTATCTATCTGCTTCCTTATATATTGTTAGCCTAGGGAGCTTGATTAATTTCAACTTAACTTGTGACTGCTGGGTCATCATTATTTGGGGAAGGGGGACCCCAATCTCTATATTCAAGATGTGACCCCTTTCTCACCTAATCCAAATTCTACCATGTTCACACATAGTGAATAGCAAAGACCCATTTATAGAAATTTAGCAAAACAGAAACAGGAGAAGGTGTTCACAGAGGAATGTATGTCATACAATACAAAGTGAAACAACTTCCATTAGGAGTGAAATAACTAAACTCAATCAAGAGAGTGCTCTAGATCTCACCCAAGGGGAAACTCCCCAGTCTTTAGAATGCTAAACTGGTGTTAGTCTCACAATGGAGGCTTCCAACTCCTCTCATGTCTTCTGAGAGTAAGTTCCTTCAGCAACCTCAAATGGGTGGACTTCTTCCATCTTTTTTCTTGAGGCTGGAAGTCAGAAATGCCTGAATTGACCCTATGCTCAAAGAGTTCCATATATGGCTGACATGTTCAAAATTTTGTTTTAGAAATATCAATTTGGGAGTTTTGTCAGTTGTATTGGAGTGGGAAAAGATAAGGCAGTTAAGTGGCTAGTGCAGTAATTCAGGTGAAAGGTAATGAGATCCAAAATAAAGGGGGTCTTGAGATGAGGAGAAAGAAGGCGACAGAGATGAGAACTACTGTGGAGAAATACAAGATTTGTCCACTCTCTAGGATGGTGATTGAGGGAAGTCAATAAAGAGAATGCTGTGGGATGACTGCTAAATTTTTAACGATGGTAACTAGAAGAACAGTTTTATTGACAGAACAAAAAAAGTAAGGAAGACTTTTCTCAGGTCATGCACATAGTTGTTGACAGATTCAACATTAGAATATAAGTTCTTTCCTCCTTAGTTGGTGTTCTTTCTACTGTTAATGAGAATATATATGTATATATATATAGATACATATATATACACACACACATACACATATGCATATATACACACATATGCATATGTGCATATTTTTATATATACAAATATACACTGTATATAAATTATTTTGCAACCTATAAGATTGCCTAAAAATATCATATTTTTCTTATTAAAAATATTATATCATTGTTGGTTTTATAGGTCTACAACTTTTGTTCTCTTTCCTTTCCATAAATTGCTATCTCGAAGTCCTGCTAGTCTTTTTGTTGTCATTTGTTGTTTGTCCTTCATTCTCTAAGAATACCATGATATCAGGAAGGTGATGCCATGACTTGCAAATGAATAAATTCAAATGAAGCAGGGCTGTGCAAAGTCACAAGCCTCACTCATCGATAGAGCTTTGGGTTTAGTGGCAAGATATAGATCAGTGTGACGGGACATGGCCCCAGATGCAATGGGAGATCTTGGTCTATTTCATTTAAGGTCTGTCCCAGGTCTCAGTTTGACTGAGGCAATGCCCATTCAGTGATTAAGGCTAGGTAAGAAAGAAGGCAAAGAATGGAAGAATGCCTTCTTTTACCTAGTTAAAAAAAATAAGTCAGAAGGAAGGCATGAGAGAGTAAGGGGATGAATTCTAAATAAATGCATTCCCCCTACAGAGGGGTAGAAGGAAAGAAACATCACAGAGCTCATTTCCTTAGCACACTAATAGAGAAAGGATATCCTGTAAGAAGGACAGTAATTGTGATATAACTGGGGTGGATCACCCATAATACTTCTCTTTTAATAGTTAAATGAAATGACTCTTAAACTTCATTGTGAATGAGGAAATAAAGAAACATCTGGTAAATGAGAGTGGGTCTATATCTTACCTTTCTACTCTAAAGCTACAGCAGTCTCTGGGTTATTTTTAAAGCCACAAGGCATTACTCATTAGTACTCATCAGGATCATTTTGGTCTGAGATTCCTAAAGCAAAGGGCTCATTAGCCTTAGAGAGAAAAGAACAAAATAACTATAGTAAATAGCTGCAAACCCAACAATTTTGATGAGAGTGAGATCTCTGTAGATCCTAACACAGCTGCCTCCAATTCAAAAAAGTATGATGAAGTGACACTATGCCAAAGACTGGACTGCCAGAGTCTAATCAATCAGATTAGAAGAAGAGAAAGGCCATACCACCCACACCCCCTGCTACAATTCTGACAACTTTCTCCCCCTTTAAAATTGAGCAAGATATTTTTGAGGGCTTAATTAGATTATCTTTGTATCTGTGATATTACTCTATCTTTGACTCACAAGATTAGACATAATTCAAACATCTGACTCATTTTGTGAAGGAGGAGACTAAAGCACAGGGAGATTAATTTGCTCTTGGTCACCCTGGGAATAAGTGAGAAAACCAGGAATCAAACCCAAGTCATATTGTCCTCGGTCCTAGTATATTATAGTATATTAATCACAAGAACTTGATGTTGATTTTGCTTTTGCATCTTTTTCTAGTGTTCAATCTGATATCTTTGCCTTATCCATAAAGACAGGATAAGCCCTTGGTCTTTTGTTTATATATCGTAACATAATAAATGTACCAGGGATCTGCAAGAGATCAAAAGATCTTGGTTTAATCCTGCTTTTGATACTTGCTACATCTGTGATCCTGTATAAGTTATTGAAAATATCTGGAACTCCTGTTCTTCAACTATAAAATGTAAAGGTTGAAGTAAGTAATTCCTAAGCTCTTTTTAAAAGCCCTTTAATTAATAGTTTTAGGGGAAATATGTGTAAAGGTTCAAGGAAGAGGTAGGAATTCAACAGATAGAATAAGGAAGCAAAGAAATAAAATAGTTGGGAAGCTATTGCAATAGTAAATTTGGGATAAATAAGAACTTATCTTCACCCCTCCCCAACCTTTCTCTCCTTCCTATAGTCCCTATTATAGTAGAAGGTATCCTTACCTTATTCATGCTCACAACCTAGGTGTCCTTTTAAATTCCACACTCTCTCTCACCCTCACATCCAGTCAATTGTCAAATCCTATCAGTTCTACTTCCTGACATAACTCTTTTTCAATTTTATTTTATTTTTTTCTTATTTTTGTAGGCATTAAATGACTTGTCCAAGGTCACATGTTAGCTAAGTGTCTGAGGTTGGATTTGAACTCAGCTCCTCCTGACTCCAGGGCTGGAATTCTATCCACAGTGCCAAGTAGCTGTCCCTAACATCACTCTTAATATACCTCCTTCTCTCTTATGACGTAACTGCCTCCTTGGTACAGTTGTATATTTCCTAATGCCCCAATTGTTGCTATATCCTTCTGGCTGATTTCACCACCTCAATCTTTCCCCATTGCTGTCCATATTTCACTCAGGTATCAATATGGTCTTCTTAAAATGCATGTCTGACCATTTCACACAACCCTACCCCCATGTTGTTGTTGAGTGTGGTGCTAGTGGCTTGACTTGCCCAGGACATGCTGCCATCTATCTCTCCTCCAGGGCGTCTTCCTAGACTGGTTTTCTGTTTTGTACCTAGCAATTGGTTGTACCTCATATTATACCCTCTTTAGAAATGAAGAGGGAAGAAGGGAGAGAAAAGAGGAAAGAGAAAATAGAAAAGAGAAGGAGAGACAGAGACAAAAAGACTTGTTAACTCACATTTATTGAGGGGGCAAAAACTGAAGAATTGTATGTAGATCCAGTGAAAGAGAAAGTATGGTTACAGAGATGGGGAGGAAAATAGGAGAATGGTATCTCTTAAGCCAAGGCAAGAGTATATATTTAGAAGGAGCCAGGAACAAATATTTATTAATCTACTTCTAAGTGCCAGAAACTATACTATGTGCTTTACAGATATCTGATTTGATCTTCACAATAACCCTGTCAGATATCATTATTATCACCATTGTACAATAGAAGAAGCTAAAGCAAAGAGTTGGCTTATCAAAGGTCACACAAGTAGCAAGTACTGGAGGCTGGATTTGAACACAAATCTTCTTGAGTCTAGGACAGGTGCTCTTTCTACTGCTCTACACAAGATTAAAGTTGAAGACTGAAAAAACGAATACAAATGCTCATTGAAAAGCAGAAGTGGTGATGCATAAACCAGGTTGCAAGGAACTGAGAGAATAGATAGTGAAGAAATAAAATAATCAGATACAGAAACAAAATCATGCATTTTAGTAGTGAGGGGTAAGAAATAAGATTCCATGGTAGCTTATAGGGTGAAAGACACAAGGCAAAAAGCTTTTGATACTATATTTTGAGGTGTGTTTTTTTTTTTCTTTTTTGTTTGCTTGTTTGGCTTTAGTTTTAAAAAGGCCAGTACACTTGTTAGCATTTGAAAATGATCCAATGGAAAGGGATTGGAAACTCAAGGGAGAGTTAGAGATGAAATGATTGCTTTAGTAAGATACTGGAGTAGGGAGGAAGAATAATAATAATAATTTAGGCTAGCTGTTATTTATATAAAATTTTATATTTTTAATGTGCTGCATGTACATTAAATCATTTAATGTAGCCCATAGGATCAAAGGTACAGGTGGAGAGAATAGTTTTATGAGAAGTAGGGAGAATTCTATGATCAGAGGGAAAAAAAAGGAGAATGTGAGCAATATTAGATAGTTTTGAAAGATGGAGAAAGGAGGATAGTGTAATCCATATCAGGAGAATTTAATCATCTCAGTGAACTAGAAGGCTAGGACATCTAATATATGATTGGATTTAGGGGAAAGAAGAGAGGGGAAAATAAACATGTCACAATTGCTCTGGTGAATAGCATGGATCATAAACAAGGGCCAAATAGGATCACAGAGATTCAGTCAGCTTCAATAGCAACCTGATTGAGAACACCTACTGTATCCTATGTTTCTATTGGATTATGTTGGCACATAAGTCTGCACCTTACACCAAAACTGGAATTATCAGAAAGTAGAGGTTGCCTAGGACTTAGTATTCACATATCAAGAAAGAAGGAGGGTCTGCTAGGCAAGGGATCCTAGGGCAGAACCTGACATAACAGTGAAATAGGAGGCCATGGGGAAAGGGTGGTATAAAGAAATGAGAAATGTCATAGTGGGACAGAGGCACTGAGAGATCAGAATATTTTCAGACATTGAAGAGCACGAAAGAAAAAATGAAAGAAATGAATCATAAATTTTGAGCTGAAATCTAAGAGGGCATTTGGTCCCATTCAATTTAATAGATGATGAAACTGAGGCTTAGAACATGTAAGTGCCTTACCTAATGATACAGAAGTCAAATCTCAGAAGTTGAGCCCACAGAGCCAGTATTATTTCTACCACATCACATCCTTTTTCAAGGACAGAAAGTGCTTTTGAGACTACACAAACACATATATGTACATACATACACACATACACACACTATATGTATATAGTGAGTGTGTACATAAGCATATATATGATATTAAATCTAGATCTATCCATCTAGTCAAACATAATGTCATATGGATATATACATATATATATATATATATACATATATAGGCATGTTTATAAATCATATTCTATATCTAAAACATGATATACCTCAGAGATGACACAGGCTAAAGTGCATGGATAAATTGGACCTTGGAGTTAAAGAGTTGAGTGGGCAGATTATTAAAGGAGCCATTGATATGATTAAAAAATTATATTGTCAGTCATATAATGAAACAATAGAGGCAACTCAAATATGCACATGCTATAGAACCTAAAAAAGAAAAAAAAAAGCTCAGGTGCTCTCCCCAATCCTTCTATTCACTATAAAATGCCATATCATCATATGTGATTCAGAACTGAAGGATCTCACTAATCAGGTGACTTTTGGAGCTTTTCCCCTCCCCACCCCCTCAGTAACCAGCAAAACAAGTACCCTCCTTTTAGAACCTCTTAAGAAACCAGCAAATGGAAGCCAAACCCATTTTGTACATATTTTATCACAGGAATGTATGAACCACATCACTATGCTATTGCAGCTGCTCTGGAAGGATAAGCATGATTATTGAAGCAAGGAAATTCCCTAACTCTCTCAGAGAGTTTACCCTTTACCTTCCTAGTCATTCCTCTATCAGTTCATTTCAGTGGGAAATTCCTTATTACTCTGTGGTAAGGTACAGAGAAGGCACATACCAATGTCTGTACTTGCCAGGCCTCCAGTTACCCAGGCAACTGCTGGAAGGTGTAAGACACGCAATAGATTTCTAATCATCTGGTCTATTCCTAGTCAACACATTGTTTTCCATAATATATATTAATGTCAGTTATCAAAAAAAAAGTACAGCCAAACCTAATGCTATGTATGTGTGTATATAGATAACTGTATGTACTATATATGTATATATATATATATATATATATACACCTGTATGTACTGCATGTATATATACACACATACCAGCATGCATATATGCATAGGTATCATTGCAAAGAGTTTCCCCTCCCCTTTCCTATTTAAATAATACCAAATGAAAAGCAAACAAGGGAAAGAACCTGCTAAAATTGGCTACCTGCCCAGCTGGCCAAATACAGTCCTATTGTACTTTCTAGAGCAAATCCCCCAACTCACATTTATGTAAAATACCTTGAATAGATATTTCAGCAGTTGTTTTGAAAAGATCAGATTTCTTTATGCCACAGTTTCCTTCTCTGTAAAATGGCAGTACTAACATGTGCTTCCCAAAGTTGTTGGGAGGATCAAATGAGAGAAGAATTATAAAGTGCTTAGCCCAGGGCCTGGCACATAGTAAACACTATATAAATGTTAGCCATTATTATTACTATAAATGTTATTATGATGATGATTCCTCCTCTTCCTCTTCTTTTTCCTCCTCCTTTTACTGTATCACCACAGGAACTAGCCCTTTATAAAAAGTACTTTAGGCTAGCTGACTAAAATTCTTCTGATCTGATACTTATAGTAGCAGGGACATGGGTGAATATTTGAGCAAATTGCTTTTAGAAATAACCTCTGATCTACCAGAAATACCACTATGACCCTGAGACAGAAGATTAACTAGTAATATATGGGTATCCAATTTATCTATGAGGGTGGTAATTTGATTAAGGTTGTCTTAGAACACATATGGACCAAAGAGGTTTATCATTTAAATGAACAAATAAATACTGTATAATTTGAGTAATTATAGAACACTAAGAACTTGAGGAATTAGAAAGGACTTTCCATAAGAGATAGTTGTCTAAGGAGAAAAAATTTCCACTATACAGGCAGAGAATAGTGAAAGTCTGTCCTAGGATCATATAACACTAGACTGGAAAGGGACTTTAAATATGATTCAGTCCAAATCTCCAAATCTTATTAGTAATGACATGTGAAAATGAACTTTGAAAGGAAGGTAAAGGATGTAAGACAGAGGTATGAAGGGAATTCCAGTATCAGCACCTCAGCCCCCAACCCTCCCCCCCCAAAAAAAATTAAAAGCATGAAGGAATGAGATAGAATAGAGAAGTTGAGTATGAACAATTAGGTCAGTTTGGTTGGAATGTAGAGATTATGGAAAATAGTGTTTATAAATAAAGGCAGTGAGCTCCTTTCTTCTCTGTTAGATCTCTCTGATGTGGGTGAATGTGACAGAGGACAGTGGCAGATAATAACTATATAAGACAATGGCTTCTTTGGTATACAGTACAGAATACAGAATGAGATGCTAATGCCTCCTCTATTTCTCTGAGAGGTTCTCCAAGCATCTCCACAAACATGTCTGGGGAGTGATTTTCTCCAGCAAAAACCAAGAACAAAATAAGAGAAAAAAACTAACAACAATTAACAACAAAACAAATATTCTCACTGATTAGTCTTAGACTAGATTAAATTAATGTTAGTCTCTACTGTGATATTTTTTGCATATTTGTGGTCACATACACAATTTATTCTCTTGGTATCAGGAGACCTCTGCTCATCATCTGTAAAATGAAGGATTTCCAGGAGATCACTATTTAGACCTCTGGGAGGTCTTAGATTCCCATTATTCTATTATAAAGAAAGTTGTCATTTTATTGGATTTATTACTTGAATATAAAAAGTTTAGAATCATTGAATTATTTAACAGCTAGGTTGCACAATGGATAGGATCACTGACTGGAAGACATGAAGGTCTGAGTTGAAATGGGGCCTCAAACATTTACCATCTGTGTATTTCTGGGTAAGTCACTCAACCTCTGCTTCCTTCAGTGTCCTCAACTCTAAAATGGCAATAATAATTGTACCTACCTCCCAGGGCTATTGTGGGGACCAAATGAGATACTAATTGAAAAATGTCCAGCACAGTGCCTGACGCAGAGCAAAATGCTATATAAATGTTATTGTCATCATCATCATCATCATCATCATCATCATCATCATCATCATCATTGTCATCATCATCAATATCAATCATCACACTGAAAGTTAGAATCTTACAAATCATCTCTTCCAAGCCCCTCATTTACTGATTTGAAAACATAAGTTTGGACAGGTAATTTAAATTTTCATGGTCACAACTGTAATAGAACCTAATTCATTATCCAGGATTTCAAAAAAAAAAAATACAATCACCATGCTTCTAAAAGTAAAGAACAATTTGATTTGTACTAGCAAAAAAGTAAACTTGAAAAGGCAGTACTTTTGCTACAGAATTATATTGTCAAGGCTGTGACAGGTCATGGATCATTCAACATAATCATTATAAATCAATATCAATTAACATCAAACAGCATGCAAGAGGACATTGCTGAAGTTTTGGTCATAAAGTGATACACTTGAGAAGAACCCCTATGACTTAAAATTAGTTCCTCCCTCTTCTTCTTCAGTCATTCTGCATCTTAGTTCAACTTATTTGTAACCTTTTTGTGATGTTCACATCTGTTTTATTTTCATGATTTATATGCTTTCTCATTCTTAAACTTACTAAATTAAATCATAAATTAATCAGTCACCAAGCAGTTATTTGGAGGTTTCCATGTTCAATAATATTTTTTTTAAATGATTGCAGTGGACTTGAAGCTAAACAAAAAGTGTAATATATAGTATAGCATGTTAGATGGCAGATTTAAGATTCTTAAAACATTTAACACACTAGACTGGTGGGTGATATGAAACAAGAATAAATTTAGGTAGGATGCCTTGGGCACTGCACAGTATGCTCAGATCTTAGGCCCTAAGTGGTTGACAAAACCAAGTTGTATTAGTCATTCAAAGCACATGAGAAGTTAAAGGAGTCAATGTAATCTTTTTAGCAGAATGGTAAATGACCTAAGGATTAGTTATGAGGATGTGTTGAATCCTATATAGATCAGCACTCTGCTATGTGCTTCCCTTTTATGGGAACATTCATCCCATTTATATTTACAGTTATGATTTCTTTGTTTCTTTGTTTCTTTGTTTCTTTCTTTTTTTTTTTTTTTTTTTTTTTGCTTTTTGGAGGGGGGAAGGCTGGGCAATTGGGATTAAGTGACTTGCCCAAGGTCACATGGCTAGTAAGTGTTCAGTGTCTGAGGCTGGATTTGAACTCAGGTCTTCCTGATTCTAGGGCCACTGCTCTATTCACTGTGCCACCTAGCCATCCATCAGTTATGATTTCTAACTGTATCTTTCTCATTGTCCTATTTTCCCTATTTTTTCTCCTTCCCATCTCCCTTTAACTCCCTAGTATTTTGCTTCTGACCACTGCCTCCCTGAATCTCTCCTTTCTTTCAGCCCTCTCCCTTTTCTCTCCCCTTTCTTATGCTATTTCTTCTTTTACCTTCTCCCCTCCCTTTTCTATACCCCTCTCTTTTCCCCTTACCCCTCCTACTTCCTACAAGGTAAGATAGATTTCTGTACCCAAGTAAGTGTTTCTTATTCTCAGTTTGAGCCAAATCTCATGAGAGTAAGATTCAAAGAATGCTCACCTTCCTCCATGCTTTCCCTCTAGTGTAACAGGTTTTGTGCCAATTCATGTGATATAATTTGCCCTTTTCTGTCTCTTCCTTTCCTCTTCTCTCAGTACAACTCCCTCTTTTTTTTACCCCTTAGTTATTTTTGTATCATCAAAGTCAACTTATACCCAGACTTTGTGTCTATGGATACTCCTAAATGTTATAATAACAATCCAATTCTCAGGAATTGCAAGTATCATCTTCCTATGTAGAGATGTAAAGAGTTGACCTTTATTGAATATCCTGTTTACCTTTTTATGCTTCCCTTGAATCTTGTATTTGAAGATCAAATTTTCTATTCAGCTCTATTCTTTTCATCAGGAAGATTTGGAAGTCCCCAGTTTCATCTGTCTACTTTCCTGAAAGTTTATCATTAATTTTGCTGGGTAGTTGGTCCTCATTTGTCATCCACACTCCTTTATTTTATGGAATATCATATTCCAAGCACTCTGACTTTTTTATGTAGAAGTTGCTAGGTCCTGAGTAATCCTGATTCCATGATATTTAAAGTATTTCTTTCTGACTGCTTATAGTATTTTCTCCTTGACAGACAATTCTGGAATTTGGCTACAATATTCTTTGGAGTCTTCATTTTTGCATCTCTTTCAGGAAGTAATTAGTGGCTTCTTTCAATGAATATTTCACCCTCTGATGCAATTTTCCTTCATAATTTCTTGAAAGATGTTTTCCAGACTATTTTTTTTATCATGGTTTTGAAATAGACCAATAATTCTTAAATTATCTCTCTTGGATCTATTTTCCAAGTCAGTTATGTTTTTCTTTCTTTTGATTTTATTTGACTGATTCTTAATGTCTCATAGAGTCATTAACTTCTGTTTGCCCAATTCAGTGGTTCTCAACCTGTGGGTTGCGACCCCTTTGGGGTCGAATGACCCTTTCACGGGGGTTACAGGGGTCACCTAAGACCATTGGAAAACACATATTTCCAATGGTCTTAGGAACCTCCTCTATCCGTCTTCAGGTGGGTCTGCTCACATGCAGACACGCCCACATACAACTATTAAAGGGTCACGGCATTAGGAAGGTTCAGAACCACTGGCCCAATTCTATTTTTTAATGAATTATTTTCTTCAGTTAGCTTTTGTATCTCCTTTTCTATTTGTCTAATTCTACTTTTTAAGGAGGTCTTCCCTTTGGTGCATTTTTGTACCTCCTTTTCCGTTTGGCCAATTTTTAAGGAGTTATTTTCTTCAGTCAATTTTTGTCCTTCCTTTTCCAAGCTATTGATTCTTTCCTGCATAGCTCTTTTCTTTTTCCAATTTTTCTTCTACCTCTTTTATTTGACTTTAAAAATCTTTCTTTTCCTCTTCCAAGTAGGTTTGTTTAAATTTGGGATCAATTCATATTTTACCTTGAGCTTTGAATGTTGGTATATTGACAATGTTGTCCTCTTCTGAGTTTGTGCTTTGATTTTTCCTGTCCCCACAATATTTCTCTATGCTCAGTGTCCTTTTCTGCTTTTTCTTCATTTGGTTTGCCTATTTCCTTCCTTTTAAAGTTGAGTTCTCCTGCTATAGCACAGGGGGCACTACCCCAACTTTCTTGTGCTAGAGACCAGGGGCCTGGTCACTGGCTTTGTGTGCTATGGGCTCCAGTGCTAGAGGATGTAGGGGTCTGAAAGCTTGACTGGTATGGAACTAGGGTCCTAGCAGTGGTGTCTGGTATATGCTGAATCTAGATAATTTTTTTCTGAATTTCCCCAGGGCTGCAATGAAGCCCAGGGCTGTTCAACTGCTGAAGAATACTTGCCAGCTTGAGACTGCACTGGCACACATGGTGGTTCTATAAGCTGGCTTCTGCTGGTTCCCCTAACTATGCTAAGGCATGTGAGGCCATGGTGTTGACACTTTAGTGCTCCACTACCCTGGGGCTCAGCATCTCCCATTACTTTGCTGATGTGGTGCTTGCTTCTGGCTTTCTGGGATGCCTCCCATCCTGTACTGTGTTCCCCTTTTTACCTCAGTTAAAGGGACCTTTTCTGGTGATCTTTCAGGCAAAAAAAACAAAACAAAACAAAACCCTGCTTTTCCTTGTTTTATTGCTGTCTAAGCTGCTCCAGGATTTTTCCTGGGGCACTATTTTATTTTAGAGTTCAGTAAGGAAGAGTAAGAGCAATTTACAGTTTATTCCCTCATTTTGGCCCCTAGAAGTGTCGTCTTAAGGCTAACTCTTAAATCTTTCTGTTAAGCAATTTTTAATGCTACCAAGGCTATACCCCATAAAGATCAAAGAAAAAGGAAAATGACCTATATGTATAGAAATATTTCTAGCAACTCTTTTTGTGGTGACAAATAATTGAAAATTGAGGGAATGCTTATCAAATGGTAATGACTAAACAAGTTGTGAAATATAATTTTGACTAATTATTATTGTGCTATGGGAAATGATAAGGGAAGGTAATTTTAAAAACAACAACATGACAAGACCTATGTGAGCTGATGCAAGGTGAAGTGAGAAGAACAGGGAGATCATTGTGCACAGTGATAGTAATGATAAAATGATGATCACCTGTGAAAGATTTGGCTACTCTGATTAATACAGTAGTCTAAGACAATTAAAATGGACTTATAATTAAAAATGCTATTCATCTCCAGAGAAAGAACTAATGAACTCTGAGTGTAAATTGAAGTATAATTTTTGTACTTTATCTTGTTGTTGTTTTTTTAAATGTGGCTACTATGCAAATGTCTAGAGTTAACTCAATCACATAATTGATACTACATTGCTTGTCTCCTTGGTGGATAGGAGGAGAATGTGAAGTAAGGAGAAAATTTGGAACTCAAAATTTAAAAAGAAAAAAATATTTAAAATAAAGTAATAAATTATGTATTTTTTTAAAAATAGCAGCCAAAATAAAGTTTCACCAAATTGTAAAATAAAATAAGCAATAAAAAGGATATTTAATTTTTTAACTATCTACAAAATCTTATCCAAGTAACAAATGCTATGAACATTATGATAGTCCAAATAGTATTCACTGAATCTGTGAGTCAATAAGAAACATTCAATTGAAATGGAAAGACTGAAGAAAAGGTGAGAATTTACACACACACACACACACACACACACACACACACACATACACACACATACACACGCACGCACACACACACATACACTCACACACACACACATACACACACACACACACACACACATACACACACACACTTGACCTGGAAATACATGGAAGAGAAAAGTAAAGTTAAGAATCACTGAAGTAGGAAGCCATGATGGAAGAGTAAAAGCAAGAACTTATTTGAGATCTTCCCCCCAAATGCCTCAAAAATTCCTGTAAATAGTGACTCTAAACAAGTTTTAGAGCTACAGAATCCGCAAAATGACAGAGTAAAACACATCTCCAACTGAAGATAGCCCAGTAGATTAACAGGAAGTCTTTATCACACTGGGCTGAGAGTACTATGTAGTCTCATTTGGGCCATGCCTGCATAGACCATGCAGAGCAGGCCTCAAAGGATTGAATCAGTGGCAACTATAGTGGTTTTTGAGACTTTACAACCCATAAATGTCAAAGACAAATAAAAGGTCAGTGGGGAAACACTGTTGGACCTCAGTGAGAGAAGAGTATGGTCTGCCTCCAACCCCAGGGCTGCAGAGGTGGCAACGGGGGTTGCAGTCACAGCAGCTGCTACTTCTGGAGCTCTAGACCCACAGATGGTGGGGTGATAAAGTGTAAAGCCAAGCATGAGCAGCTTTTCAGGAGAATGCTACTGCGAACAGCTTTTAAGGTTCTGATTACACAGCATAATGAACACTCTATTTATTCCATAACAAATCAGAGCAAAACATTCACAGAAATCAAGGTACAGCATTTAAAATATTACAACTTATCACAGATAATCAAAATACAGCATTTACACAATTTATCACAGAAAAATGGCCACATAGTTTCCAATACAGTGGTCGCAAAATTTTGAACAAAAAATAATCATTTAGAAACTTAATCATTCAATCATCTTAATCATTCCATCATCCTTAGGGAGGTTTGCCTCCTCAGGGGACACAAATTATAATAGTAAAAATTCTCTACTCATGGGCCACACTAAGTTAACTCAATCAGTCACTTATTCAGTCATCAGTCACTATGAACAACCATTTAGTCAATTAATCATCCTTCATCATCCACTATAATCATCAGAAAATACACAGACCGTCCACCCCTTGGTAACTAGTAAATTTACAATTTCTTAGTCAGTAGACAGTATTCAAGTGAAGTCTTCTGTCAGCTTGATGTGGCATGGTTTCTCAGATTCCTTGCGTCCCCTTCCATGGTCCCAGATCCTACCTGGGTTCACCAAATTGTCACCTTTGTTCAAAAGCAGACCTCCTTTATCCTTGTCCAGTTCTTTGTGCAGTCTCTGTTCCACGATGAAGCGCACAGCATCCAGTCCACCCCAAATCCTTCATAGTCTCTATTCCCAGGAAGTCAAGGCCCAACAAGACCAGAAACAACTTTATACAAAGCACCAGCATCACAGTCATGCTTCCTCAGTCCCCTGGCAGCTCTGGCTAGCCCTTGAAGTCAGCAGAAGTCTCAGCTGGCTCACAGAATCAAAATCACCCCATCCAGGTTTTCAAAATCAAAATCATTCTCTTCAGCCTGGGGGGCAAGGGTTTAGAGTGCTTTCCTTTGCAGCCTCCTTGGCTCCTCTTCAGCCTCCCTGGTGGCAGTAGCTTCTGCCTACATGGAGTTTGCTACAAGAAGATCTGCATTAGTTACCAATTCTCATTTTTCTTCTCAATTCTCAGTCTAGCAATAGCAGCCCAGCCTCTAGATGCTGCTGAGAGAAATTCTCTTTCTCCAGCAACCGCAGATTCTGCCTCCAGATCCTTGTCCCAAGAAATTCTGACTCTCCCTCTTTGGGTTTTTCCTCGTAAATAGTTTTGCCTTAGCATCCTGTTTCAGCAAACTCCTTCCTGTTACATCAGCAACAGGGATTCATACCTTCTTGATTAATTACTAAGTGCTAAGTACCTGTTACCTTTGCCAATACAAAGGGATCTTCAAATTCAAATTATATTACCATTACACCAAGTGGCTGATCAGAGAGCAATTGTTTTTCCTTTGTCTTACTTGGATTTGGGTTTCAGTCTTGGGTGGAGGTTCTGGGTGAGGAGGGGTTAAAATGTGGCAGACGTTGTGGAGGCTGTGGAGAGGGAATCCCCCACACAGTTCTGTGTCAGAAAAGAGTACCTGTGGACACTCACAGACTAGAGAACAGACAAAGGGAGGAGTAAACACTTCTTCTTTGATAATTTCACTTTAAAAGAACTGAAAATTCACAAGTGCCTAGAAGTAGCTCTGACAACAGCTACAAAAACCCCCAGAAATTTAGGATAGAACACTCTCCAATCTGGAAGCAAAGTCATAGTTTGGCAGAGTTCTTTTGGAAAGATACAAGGTTAAAGGAGAAAATAGAATAAATGGGATGCAGAATAGAGTCGAGGGAGATATTGTTACTGTTTCACAAGATGACTATTATGGAAATGTTTCACATAATTACACTTGTATAACCTATATTGAATTGCTTGTCTTCTTGTTGGAGGGGTGTAAGGAGAGAGAAGGGAAAGAATCTGGAACTCAAAGTTTTAAAAGCAAAAGTTAAAAAAATTGTTTTTATATACAACTGGGAAATAAAATGTGCCAGCAATGGGGTTTAGAATTAAATCTTGCCCTACAAGAAAGTAAAGGGTAATGGGGTAGTGTGGGGGTGGAATAGATGAAAGGGTAGACTAGGAGAAATGGTAATCAGTATGCTTGCCATTTTGGGGTGGGTGGTAGAGAAGAGATGGGGGTGCAAATTTGGAATCCAAAATCTTGTGGAAATGAATGTTGATAACTAAAATTAAATAAATTCACAAAAAATAAAATAAAAATAAAAGAATCATTGAAGTACTTAAAGCCATGATATGCCACTCTCCCTTCTCCCAAAGGAATAGAGCTTATATCATCTTTTAATAAGTCTTGAAACTGCATGAACCTTTTAGAAATAGAATGCAAAATAGAAATAGAAAGAATTCATCCTTCATATCTGAAAGATAAAACAAAATGAAAACTCCCAGGAACATTATAACAAAAGTCTTCAGCTCTCAGATTAAAAAAAAAATGAAAGAAATACTACAAGCAGCCAGAAGGAAATCTACATCAATAATTATTTACTAGCCACCCCTATAAATTAAAAGAGTTTGGATTATGATATTCAAGAAGACAAAGAATATAGGTTTATAGTCCTGATGAACTTAACAGGAGTTAGAGTGCAAAAGAAAAAAGCTTTATAATGAAATGGATTCTAAGAATTCCCTGATGAAAAGACTTTAGTGGCACAATGGCTTTGAATTTAAAACATGAGAATTAAGAGGATACAAAATGGTAAACACAAATGATCACTAAAAACTAAATAAAGAAAAACTACTTATGTACTAATACAAGAAGATGATAAATTGAAGAAATAATATGTCCACTCTTAAATATATCTATTTTTATATATCTACATATTTACACACAGACAAATATGCACACATATATGCACATATAAAATAAATATAATTACATAAATGCATGTATACAATGTGTAATTTTTATCCTGACATAAAATACCCCCATTTTATATGCATATGTGTGTGCATGAGTGTGTTTACATAGTTGCACATGTACACACATATGCACATATATGTGTATATATGTATAGGTGTATATATAACACACATACATATATCTATATCTAACATACACACAGGTAGATGGCATGATAGATAGATAGATAGATAGGTAGATAGATAGATAGATAGATAGATAGATAGATAGATAGATAGATAGATATAGATAAAGACAGAGAGATACAGACACACATATCTTTGTCCAGTGCCAAAACTTTTATTTTCTTGACTAAAAAAAAAAAAGAATATTGGTTTTGAAATTAGGTTCAAATATTCTGGCTTTCATTCTTACTAGCTTCCTGACTTTGGACAAATCATTTTTCTTTTAGGGTTTCAATTTCTGTATTTATAAAAGGACAGATTTGTATTTGAGGAATTCCAAGGTCCCTTTCAAGTTGTAAATCTATCATCCTCTAGGTGAGTGTTAGAATTGACCTAGACCTTAGAGAATATTTGTTCCAATTCACTTCATTTATAGATCAAGAAACCATACCCAGAAGTCTTGTCAAGTTTATCCAGACATAGTTGCTGAACTTGGACAATAATTCATTTCACTACTGACTCCATGTTCAATTCTACCTCATTTTCCTCATTCGCATCATTTTCCCAATTAATTGATCATTTTACTTGAAATCATTATATTACTGGAAAGTTTTGTAGTGGTTAGTATTATAAGAATTAGACCTCCTCAAAATCTTTATTCAGTTCTTGCAAATTAAAAATTTGGAATTATATTCCAACAGGGGTGACTGTTAAAATAATAGAGTTTAAGGATAATAAGTTGTAATGGTTATGGGATTTGAAGATCTTCCATGCCCCTTGAATTTGCTGATGTAGCAGGAAGGAGAGGGGCAGAAGGAAGCCAGAGTGAAGCTGTAGCGAGTGTGGTGACTTGAAGCAATGACAGTGGTGGTGCAAACTTTTTTTTTTTTTTGGAGCCAGCCAGAATTTCTGCTAACTACTCCTGCTGGGGACTGCTGGGGATGAGAACTGGAGCGGGGAGGGCAGAGCTGCTGGGAGTGAGCTCAGTGGATGCTAAGAATTTGCCATGAGTGAAGAAAGGAGTATATTTGTCTGAGGTAGCCTGTTCTGTTTTGAAGGCTTGAGAATGTGTATGTTTACCACATTAACTATGTGTGCCACCTCCATAGCTACTGCAATGGCTTTGACTTTCTGGTTTTGGGACTCAGTTTTCTGGTATTTGAATAAATATTATACCTTTGTCCTCAGGTAGAGAGCCTGTTATATTTTGTGATTAATAACCATATCAGCATATTTATAGGTACTTTAGGCATTGTGAGTACTTCATTGTTGATACATAAGTCCTTATTGATTTCAATAGCATAAAATGTCTTTTTAAAAAAGGAATATTTCCTTCTCACTAGAATTTCTCCTTTGATTAGAGAGTCTTCCTTCTCCAAACTCATTCAAATGTGGGACTTAAGTTAAGCACTTTAAAGAAGAGAACTCCATCTAAAACTCTGGGTTTCTGACTATATCTAATTCTACTCTCATTTTACCAAGAGAGAATAATGACATATATCATTTATATAAGACACTAAATTTTACAAAGCTATCTTATTAGATTAAATTTAAAAAAAAAAACTCATGTGGTAGATACTACAGCTTTATTTTTTTAATCCTTACTTTACAGATGAGAAAAATAAAGCTCAGGTCACTTGAGAATTGTCTTTGTTTACACATTTTGAAATTGGTTGAGGTAAAATTGGAAACCAGATTTTATCGACTCCATGTCCATCACTCTATGTACTAATCCTTCAGGCTTCCCCAGTAATGAACTGATTTGATATCTAAATTTGAGACTAAAGAAAAAGGACACTATTCCTGAGACAAAAGATAATATTTAAACATATGTACAAGTTTATTGGCAGCATCTTTATTTCTAATTTGAGCAATGAATCCATTCAAGTTTTCTTTCCACTTACTTGACAAGATGTGTTATCTAATTCTAAGTACATCTTCATGTAATGTCTAATTAACAGAACATTTTTAAACTAAATCTCATTGCTGAATCCATTTTAGAAAGATTTTCCACGTCCTTTAACTAGTTATAAAGATGCACTGATGGGCTGACTTTTTTTTTTGGCTATATCTTGGATAAATTACCTATTTTTCTATCTTCTCATCAAGAACATATTGAAAATACCAAATGATTGTTCATGGGTGTTTATCTACACTCACTTTTTTAGGGTGAGTTGACAAATCACTTCTATAACATGCAATAATTTGGTTATGCCTTGAAGCCCAAAGTGTTATCCAGAGTGCAGATTAATCTGAGGAAGAACATGTTCATGTATTTCAAATAAAGAATGTATTTGAGTGCTGTCCATGAATGCGGTTAACCTTTTGGTTACTCAACAAGCACTGCGATTCCCACACAAGTATGTTTTCTGGATTAATGTACAGACAGAGATACCTGAAGAGACAAAAAAGATGAAATTAAAGGAGGCTGTTCTCCTGACATCCTGGGCTGCTGACAACTCTATAGGAAATGGAGTCTCCCTAGAGAAAACTTTTGATATGGAAAATAGCTCAGATTTATCCCACTGAATCTTACAATTAGCTCTTTTACTAAATAGGTCTATTAATCTCAATATTTCCAGGATAATTGTTTGTGTCTCAGTGATAAATAGCAAGGCACCATCTGCACATGGAATCTCTTCATAGTTATTTTCTCTTGTTATTACATCTTGCTTTTAATGCTTTTCCTTAAGGCCATATATTTATTGGGAAATAAATAGGTGCATGGACCTCATTGAGCCCTTGACTATATTTATAAAACTAAAACAAATGTTATAATTCTGCCCTTCTTTGTGACTCACTTATTTGAGACTTCACGCACTGAAATTAATAAGAGATTCATGATATAAACGTAAGTAAGGGAATGGATCTTTTTAATATCAAGCCACCCCGTGTAGAGTTGGACTGTGTCTAGATGTACTGTTACTGTGGCATTTAAAATGGCTGGTTACTTACTGGGAAACAGCATTCATAATCTGTATATTCATGGCAACTTCTTAGTAATTGGTTAGTTCAGTTTTGTTTGTGTGGATAGATAGAGCAATAAACCACTTCCTCTTCAAATGACAAAGAAACTGAAGCACAAAAAGGTAAAAGGATTTACTGAGGGTTACATATCTACATTGTGTAAGGACATGTACTAGAACATATCTTCTGATTCTTGATCTAGCTTATTGCTCATATCATAGGTTTAGGGGATAAGGCATCCCCCAGAATCACACAACAAGTATGTGTTAGAGGTAGGTCATGAGCCCAGGTCATTTTTGCTTTGAGGACAATTCTCTGTCAGTTATGCCACAGTACCTTTCTACTATTCCATGAGAAAATGGAGTGATTTGCAGGATGCCTAATATCTCTGGCTCATATGCAAAATGAGGATGATAGTAACATCTATGTTATAGACTTGTGGTGAGGATCAGATAATTTCAAATATTTCTTTACCATCCTAAAAGTGCTACATAAATGCTAGCTGTCATTATTACTTAACAGATGATGATTACATTTATTCGTTCTACCTAAAAATAAACACAATTTTCCCAAAGTAAGAAATACAGTTTAACAATTCATACAGCCTCTCCCAGCTGAAGCTTATATAAGATAATAAATAATAGTTACTATACAGCATTCTGTTTTACAAAGTGCTTTAAATAGTTTGCTTGGTTTTCACCACCTTGGGAAATGGATGTTATTTCCATTTTTCAAATGAGAAAACTGAAGTTTAAGCAGAATTAATAGCTTGCCAAGATTCATATATTAAATATTATGTACATTCAATATGTACATAAGGTAAGATTTGAACTCAAAACTTCCTAGCTCAAAGTCTGTGATTTTATCCACAACTAACAGAAGGCAATGATCAATTAATTTAAAATTCAATTCACAATACACTTACTAATCATTTTCTGCATTATAATATTTATCTAAGTTCTGGTGACACAAAGTTAAAGACAAAAGAGCCCCCTCCCTCAAGAAACTTATATTCCATTGGTTTCCCAATATCATGGCCACCAGTTTACATATGCAGATTAAGCCTCATTTTCAACTCTGGAACCAATCTAGTCTCCAGGTAGACTGATCAATCATATATTTAAAGCTAGAAGAATTCTGAGAGGTAATCTTTTCCAATCCTATTTTTTCATACATATGAAAAAACTGGGGCCTACAAAGATTAATTTGCCAAAGGTCAAGTAGATAGGCACAGAGCCAGGATTTTAACCCAGGTTCTTGGACTCTAAAGCCATTGTTTTTTTCTAGTGCACAATGTCTCTACCTGACTTTAATTGGCACTTCATATCCACTTTTATAGTCTACCCTATCTTTCCCTGGCCAGTCTTTCCAGGTGGCTAATTTCATATTCCTAGCTACAATAACGGATTACATAAACTCTGACTTCTAATCTTCTAGATATTCACTTCCTGTCAGCTTATTTAATGTTGCTAAACTCCTGTGATGTCTGGCTTTCATCCAAATGAAGATCTACCAGATTTGCTGGTAAAAGGAAAAATACCTCACTCCTTTTTGAATCTCTCCTGTACCCCTGACACTAAACGCCAATAATGTCTTGTTTCAGAACCCTTTCAAAATGTTCCTAATGCTTCCAAAATACCAAATAAATGGATGTTTTTATTGTCCATTCTTAGTTATATTTAGAGCAAAAGGAAAATCAAAGAAAATATATTGCTTGGGATGGATAACATGAAAATGGGCAGTAATGAGAAGATTAAACTACTCAATTCTTTTCTGTTTTTTTACTTCTCTATTCTATTCTGAGAAGAAAGATTTTTTGCAATAGGAAGAATATGACCAGTTTGGCAGTGAAAAAACAATGTAAGTGAAGATAAAATGAAATTACATCTAAGCTGCCCTTAATAAGTTCACATAATCATGTGCAAATAAAAAACAAAACAAAACAAAAGCCAAAAAAATATTCTAAAGGTTTTACTAGACAGAAAAGGTGACCTAGTAGTGGAGAATGCCAAATTGAGGATAATAGGATTTTTTTTTGTACCCATTTTCTAAAAGTGAAAAAAATAGAGTTTAAAACATGTAGTGTACTTGACTTGCAGTCCTGGCAAAATTCAATAACACATCATTAGAATGATTATTTTTAGGTAATTCAAAAGAAAAAAAAATATAAAAATAATCTGCTCAATCACAACCATCATAGCTTTAGGAAAAAAAAATATATAAACAACTGAAAAAACCCATGTTATACCAAGTAAAATTTCATTGACTGGTTTGAATGAGTAATTAGTCTTGTAGATTGGGAAAAGGCTGTAGATATGATATATTTACTTAGATTCAATTAAATTTAGCATGGATGTATTAAAATTTCTGTATTTCAACAACAGTGTTAGTTTCTTGGGATAAAAAGACCTAGATAAAATAGTCCATGCACTCTACAGGGATTTTAGTAAAGCAAAAGGCTTGACATTTCTAATCATGTTCTTTCGACCATAGTATAGACATATAATGGTAGTTCAAGGATAAAGATTTGAAAATAATTGAAGGACATGAGGAGTCAATATCACTGTGTGGAAGTAACTGTGGAGGGTGGACTTTTTAGAATTTCTTGGTGATCTGTTCTCAGTTCTGGAGTAATTAATGTCTTCATCAGTGAATATATGAAAGCATATATGACATAATTTTCTTATTTTCAGAACACAAAAATCTAAGTTAGGCTAGCATATGGGATGATGTCATTACAATAAAAAAAATCTTTGACAAGATAGTGATGTTTCAGCATGTGTTTAACTTCAATTTTACAATAATAAGGAGAAGCGGTTAGACAATACATTCTGAGGAAAGGATTTTGGGGTTTTAGTAGACTGTAAACCTAATATTATACAAAAGCATGTTGCAACAGGGGGTAAAAAAAAAAAAAACTATCCTCTACTAGAATCACTGAAAATCAGAGAATTTAAAATATGGGAGGGAATATAATAAAATCCTGCATTATCTGCCCAGTGCAGGTTACATCTAGAACACTGTGTTCAATTCTGGAAACAATGCTTTAGGATAGGAAAAGTCTAAGTAAGATAACTGAGATGTTAAAAGAACTAAAGAATCTACCATGTGAGGATTGGTTGAAAGGAGGATAAAGAGAAAGAGAAGAGATACAGGGTTAGATGGCATGATATTACTCTTCCAATATTTAAAGGATAAGGGAATAAATTTGTTCTTGGTCCCAGAGAACAAACTTGGGTGGGGTGGAGTGGTAGTATTATTGAGAAACAATATTAATGTGAAGAAAAAAAGTCTTAAAAATTATAACTTTTCTAAAGTAGAATTAGTTGCCTTTGGAGGTAGGTGATTACACTCACCTCATTTCTTTTTTTCTAACTTCATGTTGTTTTTTAAATTTCATTTTTCACCCAAAAATTACTTTACTGAGCTAGAAAAAATAGTGACAAAATTCATTTGGAAGAACAAAAGGTCCAGAATATCAAGGTAATTAGTGAAAAGAAATGCTAGGGAAGGTGGTCTACCATACCAGATTTTAGTCTCTATTATAAAGCAGCAGTCATCAAAACTACTTGGTACTGGCTGAAGAATAGAGTAGTGGATCAATGGAACAGATTGGCTACAAATGACTCAGTAGTCAATTATAGTAATATACTGTTTGATAAGCCCAAAGACCCCAGGTTTGGGGA
>CM053585.1:79047855-79067385 GCA_028646515.1 Pseudochirops corinnae
CATCAAAACTACTTGGTACTGGCTGAAGAATAGAGTAGTGGATCAATGGAACAGATTGGCTACAAATGACTCAGTAGTCAATTATAGTAATATACTGTTTGATAAGCCCAAAGACCCCAGGTTTGGGGGTAAAAACTCACTATTTGACAAAAGCTGCTGGGAAAACTGGAATATAGTATGGCAGAAACTGGGCAAAGACCATCACCTAATGCCATACACCCAAATCAAGTCCAAATGGGTACATGACCTAGGTATAAAGACTGATAATATAAATAATCTGGGGAAGGAAGGAATAGTCTACCTGTCAGATTTATGGAGTAGGGAAGACTTTATGACCAAAGAAGAGTTAGAGAGCATTATAAAATGTAAAATGGATAATCTTGATTATATTAAATTAAAAATTTTCTGTACAAACAAAGCCAATGTAACCCAGATTAAGAGGGAAGTGGGAAACTGGGAAAGAATTTTTACAACACTGTCTCTGATAAAGACCTAATTGTAAAATGTACAGGGAATTATGTAACATCTATAACAATACAAGTCATTCCCCAATTGATAAATGGTCAAGGGATATGAACAGGCAATTCTCAGAGGTAGAAATTAAAGAATTAAATGCAAAAATAAAATAAATAATATTATAATAAATAATATTAATATTATAATAATTATAATAATATTATAATAAATAATATTAATAATGATAAATAATATATAAATAATAATAAATAATTAATAAAATTAAATGCAAATCAAAACAAATTTGAGGTACCACATCTCACTAGCCAGATTGGCTAAATTAACAAAACAGGAAAATGACAAATGCTGGAGAGGATGTGGAAAAATTGGAACACTAATGCATTGTTGGTGGAGCAGTGAATTGATACGACCATTCTGTAAAGCAATCTGAAACTATGCCCAAAGGGCTATAAATAATTGCATACCCTTTGACCCAGTAATACCACTTCTGGGGTTGTATCCCAAAGAGATCATACAAGTGGGAAAAGGACCCATATGTACAAAAATATTTATTGCAGTTCTCTTTGTGGTGGCAAAAAAGTGGAAATTAAGAGGATGCCCATCAATTGGGGAATGGCTAAACAAGTTGTGGTATATGAATGTAATGGAATACTATTGTGCTATGAGAAATGGGGAGGAGAATATATCAGCAAGCACCCTACCATACTCAGGATGGTTGCTAGCACAGGTTTTTAGATCTGCTTTTCTAAATGAAAGCAACTCGAAATGGGTTAACAATCTTACTTTAATCAATCAAACAAATGTCATTTACCTAGTTCAGAGGGAAAAGTAAGCACCCTGAACTTCGGAGAATGTAAACACAAGTTACAAATACAAGTTACAAGCAGAAGTTACAAGCAGACAAACAGATCAGCACACAGGCTTCCAGACATCTGACCATTACATCCATACCTAGTTAGTTACCAGAGAGGGAAGCATCAACATCCGGGTTTTTCAAAGCCAGGGAACTCAATGGCTTTCCAGAGTCTCATCTGGCCAAATCACACAACTCTTTCCAAAGTGAATTCCAAAGCAAAACCTCAGGCCAGCAGTATATATAGCCTTCTCCCAGATTGGAGAATGTCACAGGCCTCTTGACTCACTGCCCAATCACAAAGTAATAATGGGTGGGCATTCCTGAAGAACAATTCTCCCTCCATGGGCTCCATGTGACCACATTCAGCCTATTAGGGGGCAGAGTATACTTTCAAATCAGAGAAGGTTCTCAGAGCCACTTAAGCCCCTTTAGCAAAGAGCCTAGGGGCAGGGAAGATCTTCAGATTCCCATAACAGAGATGGACTTCATATTTACCTGGAGAGGCTTATATAAATTGATGCTAAGTGAGAAGAGCAGAACCAGGAAAAACTTGTATACGATCACAGACACATTTTATGTATGATGACCAACCTTGATAAACTGGACTCTTCTCAGCAACACACACCTATAAGACAACTCTACAAATCTCAGGATAGAAGGATATACCTACATTCAGACTAAATCTAGAAAAAACAGAGTTTAAATGGAGACTGAAGCAATCTGAATGCTATCACTCTTTTCCATGTTTGATTTTGTTTCCTTTTTCATATTGTCCACTCCATTGGTTACAACCCTTCTATACAATCAGACTAATGTCCAATGTGAAAGTACTTGCAGATTCTATACTTGACTGCATGCTGCCATGGCTGGGGCAGAGGGAAGAGGGAGAAAACTTGAAACTCTAGGGACTATGGAACTGAATCTTGTAAACTAAAAGTAAATAAATAAATCAATTTAATTAAAAAAAATGTATTATTCTAAAATTTAAATACACAATAAGAAAAGAAAAAGAACTGTATTATCAACTTAAATATTAAAACTTAAATACAAGAAAAGAAAAAAAAAACATGTCATGTGCACATAGGAAAGGATTCAAAATATATAGCAATACATTTCCATTCCAAGAAAGGCAATGTAAAAAAATTGTGCATTGTGTTGAGAACTATCCCTCTGATTCCTTTTATATTTGCTTTACTTCTCTGCTGTGCACTTTTTCCTTTCTCCCCCCCCCCCCCAGCTACAATTAATCATGGATATATTTATATAGAGATATATATTTATACATACACAAATATACCCATACATACAGTTTCCCTACCAAATTCTACTCCTGATATTTGTTTTATGTTTGTGTGTATCTCTTATTTCCTATCCTTCCTAACTCCTCTACTTCTACCTGCTACTTTTCCTTCCTTTCTTAACTTACCCTCTTATAAGGATCTCTTCCTTATCCTCCCATCCTCATAAACCAAAACCCCCTTTTATATCTCCCCTTTGACCTATTTTTTCACCCTCCCTCTAAAAATTTTTCTCTTATCCTCCCAAGGATTCCTCCCTTATCTTCTCATTCCCATTAATCCAACCCCCCCCTTTTTTTTAACCTCCATTAACCTATTCCCTCACACTCACCTCTAGAGATCTCTCCCTTAACATCTTCCCTCTCTCTGTCCCCTTAGTATTTTATTTCTTTCAGGATTTAGAAGACTTTTTTACTCTTCTAGATATATATGTATTGTTCTCTCTTGAAACCCATTCCGGATGAAAGCAGGTTTCCAGAACTAACAGCCCTCCTCCCCCAACTAATCCCTTTGCATTTGTTCTCCCTCTCAGACCTCATTTACATAAGATAATTACTCATTTTAGTTGTTCCTAAACAGTTTCTCTTTATAAAGTCATATCATACTCATGTCTACCCCAATATTTTGTACAAACTCTCCACTAATAATAATATTCTTAGGCATTTGTTTTACATTTTACATTGTAAAGCCAAGCATGAGCAGCTTTCCAGAGGACTGCTGCTTTGAAAATCTTTCAAGGTTCTGATTACACAATTCTCTATCTATTCAGTAACAAACTAAGGCAAAACATTGAGAGAAATTAAAATACAGCATTAACAATGTTATGACTTAACAACTTATCACTAAAGTGGCCACATAGTTTTCACCAACGTGGTGACATAGTTTTAAACAAAATACATTTGCTTAGTAACTCAATCATTCTTAATGAGGCAAGCCTCCTTAATTAATACAGATTCCAGAGTTTAAATGTTTTCTAACCTTAGGTCATATTGTCTTAATTTCTTTAATCAAAAAGTCTTCTTTCTTCTTAATTGGAGATTAGTTTCCAATCATCCTTAATTAGTAGGTCCTTAAGTCAATAATCTAATTGTAAAAGTCAAAATTCTCCACCCCTAGTAAATCACGATTTTCTCAGTTTGCATTAAATACCCGAGGAAATGTCTTTTCATCTTGACTGGAGGCAGGCTCTCAGCTTCCATGGTTCCTTTTCCATGGACCCAGCTCCTGCCTGAATCTATCCCACTGTCACCTGAGTTCAAAGTCAGACAACTCTCAGTTCTTTGTCCAGCTTCTTATGCAGGTCCTCATCCAGTTCCCATTTCACACTGAAGTCCATAGTGTCTGGTCCACCTCAAGTCCTTCACAGTTTCTGTTCCTAGGAAGGCAAAGCTTAACAAAGCTGCAATAACATTCTCCACATTGCTGGCAGCCTCATCAATTTAATTTCTGTCTGTGAAATCAACATAGACCCAACAACAATGTCTGAGGAATCAACACAAATCATGGGTATGGTCCCAGGACCTCTTAACTTGTCACCAAGATGTTTATCCTGGGAATTCTGTAAACATACAATGAGAAAATCTTCTTTCAAGGCTTCTGAACCAGCAGCAAGGTCACAGGGATTCTGTACCAGCAGTACTATCCTGTAATAGCAGACAAATCTGACAAAGTAACATCAAAACAGACAGACAAAGTACCAACATCACAGCCATGCTTCCTCCCAATTCTCCTCTCTTCTCATTTCCCAGAAGTTCTCAATGCATTTCTCAGAAGAAGTTCTAAGGAGAAGTTCTGGCACTGCAAGTTCTGTTCTCCATTTTGTTCTCAATCCTTAGCAGTTCTCAGAAGTTCTCAGGATCCTGGCAATTCTCTCTCTCAACTGGCAGTTGAGTTCAGGCAGTTCGCTCAGTTCTCTTTCTCTGTCTCTCTCTCTTTCTCTCTGTCTCTATCTCTGTCTCTCTGTCTCTGTCTGTCTGTCTCTGTCTCTCTGTCTCTCTGTCTCTCTGTCTCTCTGTCTCTCTGTCTCTCTCTCTCTCTCTCTCTCTCTCTCTCTTCAGCAGTAGCTGCTCTGCCTCCATGATGCTGCTCCCAGAAGTTTGGCCTCTCTCAGCTTGGGCTTTTCCTTATATAAGGTATCAACTTCTCCCTGTCCTGCCCCTTGCTGTTATATCAATAAGTTCATCCCACTGTGGGATTCACAAGTTCTGGGTCTTAATACTTGACACAGTTATGGACTTGAAATGAAGTGCTAAGTACTTGTTAGCTTGTCAATATAAGGGGATCTTCAAATTCCATTACTATTATATACATACATAAAAGGTAAATGGTTTGTCTTTACTGAGCCCCTTGCACTTAGGCTTTGGTATGTATCTTATATTTCTCTTGAGTCTTGTATGTCAAATCTTTTATTAAGTGCACTGTTTGTTTTTTGTTGGTGGTGTATTTTTTTTTCTTTTTTGCAAAGCCGGAAAGCCTGACCATTGAATATCATTTTTTTTTTCATTTGGGATCATGTGTAATTTTGCTGGGTATGATATTTTCACCCAAGATCCCAGTTCTTCCATTCTTTGATAAATAGTGTTCCAAGACCTGCAGTCTTTTAGTGTCTCTGGGGCTATGTCTGATGTGATTTTAATTATGATTCCACAATATGTAAATTGTTCTTTTTTTCTTGTCACTCATAATATTTTGTTCTTTAGCTGGGGAGTTCAGAATTTGACTATAATATTCCTGTGGGTTTTCATTATAGGACCTTTTTTAGGTGGTGATCAGTGAATGTTTTTTATTTCTACTTTCCCCTCTTTCTGTTGCTTGAGGACAATTTTCTTTAATTATTCTTGTATTATTGTATCAAGATTCTTTTTTTTTATCATAGTTTTCAGGTGATCTGATTATTTTTGTATTTTCTTTTCTTTATCAGCTCTCCAAATTAGTTGTTTTTCTTATGAAATATTTTATCTTCCATTTTTTCATTCTTTATATATAATTTTTTTATTATTTCTTGTTCTCTCATACCTTCACTGCCTTCCCCAACCTCCCCTTGCCCAATTCTGATTTGAAGTAGTTGCTTTCTTAAGATTCTAGACCTCTTTTTCGAAGTGGTTGACTTTCTTTACATAATTTTCTTGTTTTTCTTGTATTGTTCTTATATTGTTAAAGTTTTTTTTTTCTCTTGATCTCTCTTATTTGATTTTTAAAGTCTTTTTAAAGTTCTTCTATGAATTCTTTTTTGGATAGCTGATTATTTGACATTCCTTTTTGGGAAGAAGAGGGTTTCTTTACTTAGAATTCTATTTTGAAGATGAATCACCTGGACTATTACAGTTGCTTCCATATTGGTTTCTTGCAAACTTTTCTATTCCCATAGTAATTTTCTATGATTGAATTCTTTCTCCTTTGCCTATGCAGTTTTTTTGGTAGTAGCTTAATTTTTGTAATTGCCTCTAGTACTGATGTATGATGGATGGTGCCTCTGACCTCTGATCCTCCTTCACTTCTCCCCTCTGGTCTGGAAGTTGAACCAAGGCCTCAAGACTTCTTTAAATGCCCCCAGCCAAAAGTGTATCTGCCTTACTGCTTCTGCATTCACTGAGTATGTGCTAGTTCCTTCTCACCCTTGGCCTTGTCTCCACAGCACAGCTGAGTCTGGTGTTCCTTGACAGTGGAGATTCCCTTGATATTTCATGGTTCAGACTCCCAATACCTCTCACTGTTGGGGGTGGGTAAAAAGTTGCTGTGACTGGGGACAAGGTAGTCTCCCATTATAGTTAATTGGTGGGCTTGCTACTTGTTGTTTAAATGGTCCCTAACTTAGAGGTGTTTACTTTCCACAGGGATTCAACCTCTATCTGTGATTTTTCTACAGACCTTCCCCAATTATCCCAAGAGGACCACTGTTCTGTCCCTACTCTTATTTATTTTTATTCACTCTATGTTCATCCCAAGGAGCCATTTTATCTCTTTTGTGATAGGAAATTTTTACAACTTGGAATTTTCTGACCAACTACACCATCTTCCCAAAATCTTCTATCAGAGGCTATATCAGGGGCTTTTAATCATGTGTGTGTGTGTGTGTGTGTGTATCTTTGTGTATCTGTGTGTGTCTGTGTGTGTGTGTGTATGTGTGTGTGTGCTATTGGCCTGCTTGGCAGCCTAAAGAGGCCAAATTATCTCTTCTGAGAATATCTTGCAATATATGAAATACTAAAAATAGGAATATAAAAGAAATCATAATTTAGGAAATAAATGTTAATTTTATTTCCAATATAATTTTCTGGGTCTCTTGAAATCTAACAGATCTTTGCTAGATGCAAACTTATTGTAATGTTAATGAGGTAATTGGTTTTGACTATTGGTTTTGACTAAATAGTTTCTGAGTTCCCTTACTACTACAAGATGTTTTTTTGTTTTGTTTTTGTGATTCTACCTATCTGTCTACATTCTGCCCCTTCTTCTCCCATGGTTAGAAACAGGGCTACAGAAAAAAAAAAATTAAGCAGGAGGGGTGGAGTAAAGATAGTGGCATAGAAGCAGGAAAACTCTGTGGCTCCCCCCCATAGCCACATCAAATACCTATAAAATATGACTCTAAACAAATTTTAGAGCTCCAGAACCCACAAAGTGACAGAGAAACAAATCTCCAGCTGAAGGCAGCCTGGTAGGCTGGCAGGAAGGGTACATTGCAGCAAGCTGGGAGCAGAGGCCAGCTCTGTATTAACCCGCAGTTTTATCCCCGTGGCAGGCTGACAAGCCCAGCTAGAGTATTTGGGAGAATGGATCACCAGCAACTGGGGTGTTTTCCAGAATTGTCAACCCATAAATTTCATGGACAAATTGAAAGGTCAGTGGAACTCGGCTGAATTTGAGGGGGAATGGAGGAGCAAGTCCAGCCATCTGCTCCCAAAGCCAGAAGCTGTGGAAGCAGTGGCCCTACAGCCACTGCCACATGGCTGCTTCAGAGCTCTCAGCTTGCAGATTTCAGGGGGTACAAACAACCATTCAGAGTCTAAATGTTCTTACGTTAACATGCATGGATCTGGATCATGGTCTTGGGTAGTGGTCCTGAGGTGCGTGACCAGTGAGCCAAAGCTCGTGGGGGTGGCAGAGATGGTGGCCTCCTAATAGCTCTGGCAGTTGTAAAAAAAATCCCAGCAATTTGGGACAAAGCTCTCCCCTCTGGAAGCAGAGTTCTAATGAGTCAAAGGGCTCAAAACTCAAGTTAATTGACTGGCAATATGAGCAGGCAAAGGAAGCAAAGCAAGTACAGCCATCCAACTTTAGATTCCTTTTTTGGGGACAAAAAGGATCAAAGCATGGAACAGGAGGAAGGCAACACAGTCAAAACTCCTGCACCAAAAACTTCCAAGACAAATATAAACTGATTAAAGGCCATAGAGGAGCTTGAGAAGGATTATGAAAAGCAAATAAGAGAAAAGGAGGAAAAATTGGGAAGAGAAATGAGAACGATGCAAGAAAATCATGAAAAGAGAGTCAACCTGACTGAAGAAAATAACACCTTAAAAAATAAATTAATTAAAATGGCAAAAGAGGGGTGGCTAGGTGGTGCACTGGGGTGGCTAAGTGGTGCAATGAATAGAGCACCGGCCCTAGGAGGACCTGAGTTTAAATCCGGCCTCAGACCCTTGACACAAAAACTAGCCATGTGATTTTGGGCAAGTCACTTAACCCCAATTACCCTCCAAAAAAATAAAATAAAAATATAAAATAAAATGGCAAAAGAGGCTCAAACAGCCCATGAGAAGGATGCCTTAAAAAGCTGAATTTGCCAGATGGAAAAAAAAAAATCTCAAAAGCTCACTGAAGAGAATAATTTCTTCAGAATTAGATTCGAGCAAATGGAAGCAAATAATTTTATGATAAACCAAGATACTATTAAACAGATCCAAACACATAAAAAAATAGAAGGCAATGTGAAATATTTCATTGAAGAAAACCACTGACCTGGAAAATATATCCAGGAGAGACAATTTAAAAATTACTGGACTCCCTGAAAGCCATGACAAAAAAAAAGAACCAAGAAATCATCCTTCAAGAAATTCTCAAGGAAAATTGCCATGATATTTTAGAACCAGAGGGCAAAATAGAAATTTGAACTGATCACCTCTTCATAAAGATCTCCTAAAAAAAACTCCTAGGGATGTTATAGCCAAGTTCTGGAGTTCCCAGATCAAGGAGCAAATACTACAAGCTGCCAAGAAGAAACAATTTGAAAACTCTGGAAACACAATCAGGATAACCCAGGATGTAGTAGCTTCTACATTAAGGGATCAAAGGGCCTGGAATATGATATTACAGAGGTTAAAGGAGCTAGGATTAAAACCAAGAATCACCTACTGTAACATAAATCAGTTTAGCAGATACTTAGCACTTAGTAACTTGGGGCTAAGCATGGAAGGCATGAGAGGATGTTGATAGGATGTTGAGAGGATGTGGTCTCCCTTATTGATGTGGAAGGGGATTGGCTGAGACAGGAGGCCAGTGTGTGTATATAAGCAAGAATTCCAGAGACAGAGAGACAGAATTGGAATGTTGCTCCTGGTGAAGGAAGAATCTGGGAATGAAGCTGGCTGAGAGAGAGAGAAAGGGAGAGAGAGTTTCTCTCTCAGCATCTCAAAGCTGACTGAGAACGGAGATGGAGTTTTCCTGAGACCAGAATTTGGTGAAAGCTACCTGGAAGGCTAAGAGGGCTTGCCTGGAAGGCCAGTGTTCCTTCTGGGTCCTAGGGCCAGCTGAACTGCTGGAAGACTGAAGAAGCATGACCACGATAAGGCTTTGTTTGTTTGTGGCCTGCCTGATCCTTGAGTTCCAGGCAGGACAAGTGGTGAAGGGTTTGAGATCTGCTGGACCCTGTGAACTTTCATGTGTGCCAGGGACTGCCCTGAGAACTGGACAAGGACCTGGGAGCTGTCTACTTCTGAATACAGATGACTGGTGGATTCAGGAGGGAGCTGGCACCATCGAAGGGGATCCAGGGAATCAGAGAGACCACCCAGAGTCAAGATGAAGAAAAGGCCTCCCCTTGGATGAAACTGAGGTTTGCTGGACACCAAGGGGTGGAGGGATTGTGTGGTTTTTCTAATGACTGTACTAGTGATTAATGATAGTTAGTAATTGGGAATCTAGATTATTGATTGATTAAGTTAATGGTTGCCCCACGAGTGGAAGTTTGATTATTGTATTTTGAATTGACTGAATGATTAAGTAAGGAGGGTTCCCCCTCTCTTAGGGAAACCAGATGATTATTCTTTTGTTCTTGTTCTAAATATCATGGCCACTGTAGTGAAAACTGTGTGGCCATTGTAATGTTAAGCTGTTATGAACACCATATTGTGATTTTCTGTGATAAGACGTAATGTTGTGAATATTATATTGTGATATATTGTGAATGTTTGCCTTGATTTGCAATGGGAATAAACAGAACAGTTCACAGTACAGTTCACTGTACTGTGTAATCCAAACCTTAAAAGCTGTTCACGGTGGCATTCTATTAGAAATCTGCTGGTGCATGGCATTACACCTACCCAGCAAAATTGAGTATAATATGTCATTGGAAAATATGATCATTCAATGAGGTGGTGGACTTTCAAGCATTCCTGATGAAAAAAACCAGAGCTGAATAAAGAGATTGACATCCAAATACAAGAAGCATGAGAAGGTTAACAGAGAAAAGAAATCATAAGGAACTTATCAAGGTTGAACTATTTATATGCCTACATGGAAAAACAGGAATTGTAACTTATGAAACTTTTCTCAGTATGAGTATATGTGAAAGGAAAATAAATGTGTATACATATATATATATATATATACACACACACACATACACATATGTCTATATAGGAGGGTATATATGCACATGAATACACATGTGAGTGTGTATATATATGTGTACAGGTATACACAGACAGAGGGCACAGGATCAATTGAATAGGAAGGTAGGATATTTTAAAAGATTAAATTTAGAGGTGGGAGAGGAATGCAATGAGAGGAGATGGAGAGACAGAATGCAGTTAATTATCTCATATAGAAAAGGCAAGGTATAACTGTTACAATGGAGGGGAAGAACAGGAAGGCAAAAGGGAATGGGTCAACCTTACTCTCATTGAATTTGGCTTAGGGAGGGAATGACATATACTCTAAATTGGGTATCTTGCCCTACAGGAGAGTAGGGGGGAAGAGGATGACAGGGGTGATGATTTAGGAGAGGGAAGGTTGGGGGCTTGTTAGAAGCACACACTTTTGTAAAGGGACAGGGAAAAAGTACAAAATAGAACAAGTGGGGGGCAGGATAGGATGAAAGAAAATATAGCCAGTCTTTTACAATATGTGCACTGTGGAGATGTTTTGTGTAACTACACACATATGGCCTGTATTGAATTGCTTGTCTTTCCAGTAGGAGTGGCTCATGATAATGGAAGGGAAAGAATCTAGAATTTAAAGTTTTAAAATCAAATGTTTAAATACATACATACATACATATATACATATATACACACATATGTGTCTTATATGTGATTATTATGATTATTATTATTTACATGCAACCAGGAAATTAGGTATATAGGCACTGAGGTAGGGAAATCCATCTTGCCATACTGGAAAGTTAGAAATGAGAGGGGGAGGATAGAGGAGAGAGCAGTTTGGGGGAGGGGGTATACAGTGAGATTGCTGTTTTGGGGTTGTGGGTAGTGTCAAGATGGGTAGAAAATTTGTAACTCAAAATCTTCTGGAAATGAGTTATGTAAACTAGAAATAACCAAATTTTATTTATAAAACAAAAAAAAAATAAAGGAAAAAGAAAACAATCAAGAAAATTCATCCAATACAGAAGAAAAAAAAACAGGGCTGCATGGGAAAATATTTAAAAACTGGCTCTCCTGAAAAAAAGAATTCTTACATACGTCAATCTGTCTTACTCCAGAATACCATGACACAAACTTCTAAGTTGACACACTTTATGGAACTCCTTATCTTTTGAGTTTATTGGTAGAGCCATTGGTTTAGTGAGCATGACTTTAGCAGAGACAGAATTGACTTTGTATACTCCTAATAGCATAGCACAATTGTTTTGTACATTCTCACATAGATCTCTATGCTATTGTTAGAACAAAACAAAGAATATTGGTCTTTACCATCATTATCCTGTGTCAAGTTGACATAAACAATGCAGTAGTTGAGGTGATGAAATGAAATCTTTCTTTTTCAGGATAGTTCCTTTTAAAAATATATCCTAGTTTCCTTCACCATTGTGGTTTCTTCTTTATACTTTGGCTTATTTATATCATGCCTAAAACGTGATGGCTAGAACAAAATATGATTGTTTTCTAACAAGAGCAAGGTGCAATAGGACTATAACTTTCATTTTACTGAATATTGTTTTCTTAATGAAGTCTAAGACTAGGGATTTTTTTTTTCTATTTACTTATATTGTTTCTTCAATAGATATAACCTCCTTAATCTCTCAGTCTTTTAATGGATTTGAAATTGTGATGATCTGGATATTGCTCCAACAATTCATAATATGCAATATGCCCAACTTTTGTCAATGCTTTCCTATATATTATAAACTTTGGTTGTTGTAATTAGCACAAAATCATTGCAAACTTGCCATTTTATGGTATCAGTCTTCACTCTGGACTCTGGACCATATATCCTCCACAATAGCGAAAAAAACCTCTGGCAAATAAATTGTATCTCAGTTGTATGTAAGCTCTTTGAGAATAAGTTGTTTTTTTTTTATCTTTCTGTAAATCTTGAAAGCCAGGGTGTTTCCTTCTCATATGTGCAAGTTGTGATTATAATGATTTTATAGAGATAGAAAACTTATTTTGCATGGTAATTAATGATATTTTGTCAACAATTTTTGTAGTAATTAGATCCACGGTTTTTTGTTTAAGCATTTCAAAGCATGATCTCCATTTCTATCATTATGGAGGAGAAATCAATGTGGAGAGGGGGCCCACCTACCTTATCACTATCAACAACAATTGTTTAACAACTGCCTTCAACAGGCAGACAGCATGCCTCCAAACCATGAGAACTACTTCTAGTCCATCCTTCCCAGTCATTTTCAGGGAAAACAAATCATTTGGAGAAAATGTGAAACATTCCTACAAGATGTCAATCATCTGCCACAGTCACATAACCCACTTTAACCGAAGCAGCAGGGCATGATGAAGAAGATATGGAAGGTGACATCAGGCAAGTCAAACAACCATCATCATGACTACCATTTCCCCTCATACACTGATAGAGATAGCCAGAATTCTAAAGCTAGAGCCTTGGAAGTAGCACTGCTTCCAGTCCAGTAACCCCAGCCATAAATCTAGGAAGCAGCCTCTATGCATAGACAATCTTGTAACTGCTGCTGCTGCAAAAAAAAGCAAATTCAGCTAGTAAAGTCCAGGAAAGAAAAAAAAAAAAAAAAAACTCTTTCCATCAATAGTCCTGGCCCTGTCAAATGGTTCAATATCAGAAACTGGTGGTATTTTTATCATTGGAAATGACATTAAAGAAGAAGCATTAACATCTGCTTTGTGGCTTCACCCTAAAGGTCATGGAACTTTTCCATCTCACATGTAGCTGAAACCTTTCATATGTGTTATCTTCCCCATTAGAAAATTAGCTCTTGGGGGCAGCTAGGTGGTGCAGTGGATAGAGCACCAGCCCTGGAGTCAGGAGGACTTGAGTTCAAATCCAGCCTCAGACACTTGATACAAAAACTAGCCGTGTGACTTTGGGTAAGTCACTTAACCTCAACTGCCCACCAAAAAGCAAGAGAAGAAAAGAAAAGAAAAGAAAATTAGCTCTTGGAGAGCAGAGTCTGCTTTGCTTTTCTATTTGTATTCCCAGCACTTAGCTGATTTGATTTGAAGGATATTACCAAATCCTTTGTAGAAATTCTAAACTTCTAAAACTCCACCTGCCCTGTCTGTATACACATATTAGCATATAAGCTAACTTTAACTTTCTATTGTTGTTTTTTTTTTTTGTATTATACGCACTGCAAGACAAAATAACCAAATGTTCCATTTAATATGTGTCTTCTTGCCTTTGGAAACATGAAAATATTCACACTTGAACTACACCATCTGCTTCTATTAATAGAATCTGTGAGCCACGTTGCCATTCAACTACAATTTCCTTTCCTCTCTTAGTTTCATTTATATCAGGAGTGTTGACTGAAATAATTCATTTCTTCCCATAAGATATTCAATTGATGGCCACTGGACAGTGATCTCATACATAATGTGCTAAGAGTCTGGTTAATGTTTAAACACGGTCTAAAAATTTTGTGATACTTAGCATGTTCAGCTTTTTCCTGGCTTTCTTCTTGCCAGCTGTCTTGCTGCCTGTATCAGAAAGCATGCCCTGGAACATTTCACTCTCTCAGAGTCAGAATCTTTTCACCCTAGGGAATTCTCCTGTCTCAAGTGGTGATTCCCTTAATCACTCAGTTTCTCTCTCTTCTTCCCTGCCTTTTTCTCTCTTCCTCCTTCCCTCCCTCCCTCCTTTTTTACTTCATCTACCCTGGAATTAGTCCTCTGGTTATGCTTTATTCCATTCCCTAGACTTCTTTTTAACTGCTTTAATGCCATGCACCTATGATCTGCAACCTAGATCTAACCCCCAATTAATGTTTTTGGGTCATTACTACTGTTAAGTATGTACAAATCTCCTTTATTACATATTGACTTACAATCTTTCTAACTTTTACTGACTACCATTCACCTACATATATTATCACTTCATAAGAATGATTGCTTCTTGACACCAGGGACTATCTTGATATTGTATTTGTATTTCCGGTACTTGAAACTGGGCATATAGTAAATCTTTGAAACAAAAGTTTCTTTGCTATGTTATCTATTCATTTTATTTGGTTATTTACTTATTTATTTATTCCTTCATCGTTTTTATGTCATCTTGCCACTGTAGAAGTTTCATGGACATATAGGATAAGGGGTGGTAGTCTAGAATTTAATCACCAAGTGGCCAATATGCTTATGATGAGCCTCTCTATACATACTAGTCTGGTCCTTGCATATCAACATAATGTATTGCTCAGTCTGTACTCAGAGTTTTCTAGAATGCTAAAAAGAATCAGAGATGAACTTTTCTGTCAAACCCTTTGAGAGCCCGAGGTCACCTCCATTCTATGATGAGTCATCAGAGTAGAACTTTGCAGTTATTTTAGCAAAGTTAAATACCATGCAAATGTTATGCAATATCCATGCAAATGAGCACCTGGATTTTTAACAATCAACTATCCTTTCTTTTTCTTTTTTTTAATATGAGGCTGTAGCATGGAATTTGAAGCCAAAGGGGACTTTATAGATCATATAACTTAACCTACTTATTTTAAAGATGAGGAAACCAAGACTCCAGGGAATGAAATAACATTCAGCACAGGATAGATTAAGGAAAGCAAATTCAGTATTTGATGCCATGTTATCTGACACCAAATTTGCTGCTCTATCCTCTATGCTATGTTGATCTCTCAGACAGACAGTTTTTGGGTCGGTATAATGTACTTATCCCCTTAAAATGCCATAAATCACAAAGAATAGGGCCCTGCAGAGAGAGGAGATATGGAAAAATTTATGAAAAATAATGACCTGATAATATTTATGGTGAATCTGAAGGACAAAATCTTTGGAGGCAACTGGAAAGGTATGGGAGGAAATTGTATAAATCCTAAATACTTGTTACAATAGGGAAATTTATTTATAATTATCGTTATTATTATGAATTATATAGTGATGATTTCATACCCACCTAAATTCCATTAAACATAATATGGAAATAACAATAATAATGATCATCTTATCATATACATTTCTTATAAAAATTCTATATTTGTTTAGGGCATTAATTTATATTTTGTGGCATAGAAAGATTGTTTCCCAAAATAAAGAGAGAGAAAAAACATTGCTTGCCAAAAATATATAGATGAGTTAGTGGTATGCATTCCCTAAATGAAACATGTATGTATGTATGCACTTGCATACACATGCATGCAGTCATGCACATGCCTCCAGAGTGCCTTGGAAACCCAAGCTTCTCAAATCTCTGAAACTCATGGAAAAGAATTCTGATCGTTCCAAGGAAGAACTAGAGAGAAGAAATATCTTTGTAGAAAGAAGTTTTGTATGAGACTTTTGGGTGACAACCTCTGCATTTTCTTTGTAAGAAAAAGGTCTTAAGGATATAAGGGTTGATGTATTTACACTTAAGCATCTATTAGAAGATTCTTGTGCTGTTTCCCTTTTACTTATAGCTTCATTGGAGCATGGGGATAATTTGTGAGTTAAATCACCAGGAAATCCGACTCCAATTTTATAATCATGTCCTCATGACTGATAAACTGTAGGTTCAAACTAGAGAGCTGAAGATTTCCTACAAAGCTACAGAGAAGACCCTAGAACTATATAGAAAGCCTCCTCAAATCTCTTATCTCTTCTGGCTTAATTTAGCCAGAGGCAGGAAAGAAAGCATTATAAATAAGAAAAGTGCAAAGGATTGCAGAACTGCATACACTTAGTGGGAGGGTGAGGAGAATGTCAATTTAGCTCTTACTTTTTAAATATTTCTTCTTTTTTGGGTATGACACAGATTATATCTTGCTTTTTCATTTTTTTTAAATGTAAAACCTAGAAGAGGACATTAGACAAAGGAAACTAATTTTGATGTGATTTTTAAAAATCCTCTGATTTTTAACTACTATTTCCAAAACAGGTAGTCCATCTTCCTAGATATCACATGACAAAGTCCTACCCTCCACCATATATGTGTGATGGCTATAGATAGTTTTCAGTACTAAGTAATTTCTCATTGACCATTAATGGTTGTGAATATACACATTTGTAGTATATATGTGTATGTAAATAGATTAATATGTATGTATTTTATATATGTATAAATATACATGTGTTTATATATTTGACCATCCCAGAAGTCATCTGATTTATTTCAAGTTTATAGTTTCTGGAATTTTGACTAATGATCTCTTATGAAGAATGAATTTATTAAAGACATTATAATGATTAAAATGTTTAAATGAATGTACTCCTTGTTTTGGCCAGTAAACAAGTATAAACTCTTTATAAAATTGATGTCAATCAATTGCCATGTAAAGATGGCTCATCACAACCTTGCAACAGCATTTTCTCCCTACTTTTTCACCCACAACTCCCCTTATGCCACTTATGCATTAGACAAATTTCATAATTTGCCGTTTACCAAACATGGCATGTGTTCCTTGTTCATCATCTCCTTCAATCCCTTTCATCTGTAATGCTCTTCTCCCATTGCTATCATTCCTATCTTGTCTACCTTTCATAACCCTCCTCAAAATAACCTTCTGCAGAAAGAATTTCCTGATTTGTGCACACAGCCTTTAATCCTAACCCAATGTCATTCAACAAGTTCTCCCTCCATTGGACCCTCATATAACTTCCATTCTTATTTATTGCACTTAGACGCTTCTGTGTCTGTGTGTGTGTATACACATGTGTGTACATATGGTTTACAATCTTACCTCTTGTATTAGATTAGAAATTCTATGAATGCCAGGAAAATTTACAGCATTCAATCCAACACAAGATACCTTCTACATAATAGATCCTCATAAATGTTTGTTGCCTAATTGACATGTTAATACAGCTGTGATCTCATTTTCATTTGTTTGTTCTTTTTTGGTACCCTTCCTCGTCATCCTCATCATTTTTTTTTCAAACACTTGTCCATTGTGTTCTGAATTGGATTACCAGCATAGTAAACTCCATTTATTCAGTGATAGATTAAGGCAAAACATTCACAGAACAGAGAAAATCAAAATACAGTGTAATTCATTCATTTAGCAAGTAAATTCTCAATTAAATCCAGGTATTACTCCATGCCTGGACAGTACATTAGTCAAAAGTAGTCAAAGTAGCCCAACCCCAGGCAGTACATTCATTTAGTCAGTCAAAGTCTCTGTCCTCAAATGGAGATTAGTTTCCAACCACAGAGAAAGTACATTCATTTGGTCGGTCAAAGAGCACCAAAAAGTCAAAAGCTTCCCACCCCTGGACCACAGCTGAATTACAATACCATCCATTAATGCTCAGCACTTTCTCAAAAGGGGAAGGAGAGCACAAAAAACTGTCTACCCTTAAGCTACAACAAGGTTAAGATATCATACAGCATTGAAAACCCAAGGAAAGGCCCTTCATCTTGACACAAGATAAGTTCTCAACAATCTCTGTTCCTGGGGAGACAAAGCTTAACAAAGCCACAATATATATTGCCGGTGTCCTCATCAATCCACTCTCTGCCTACAGAACAGTCCCAGTACCACTGAAAACATCAGCTCTAAGACGCTCTTCCAGGATTTCTGTAAACATACAATAAGATAATCCTCCTTCAGGGCTTCTGAACCAACAGGAAGGTTCCAGGACCGCTACAACAGCAGCACTGTCCTTCACCAGCAGATGAATCTGGTAAAACAACATCAAAACAGACAGACAAAATACTGGCAATACAGCCATGCCTCCTCAGCTCTTAAAAGTCCTGGACAGCTCCAAATGGCCCTCAGCAGTCTTTCTCTCAGCAACTCTGGCTCCTGGCAATTCTCCTCTCTGCCTCCACCATAGTGGAAACTGCTCTCCAAAAGTTCTTCTGGTCTTCTCCACTCGGGCCTTCTCTCTGCTTGGATTTCTCTCTAAATCTACGTCCCATACTCCTCCTAGTTCAGTGTAGTAGACTAGACTTTCAGGGGTCCCCTGGCCCCATTAAGGAAATGCTCCTCTCATCTATGACATCACTAGGCAGATATGCAGGAGGAGTATAATCTTGTTTGATGATGTCTCCATTGGTCCTATGAATAACTAAAGAAAATTCAGGATAGTTAATTTGCAAGTCTTATTTGTGACTCCCTGTTTGTTTGTGCCTCTAGACATGGTCCTAGGATTAAGTTTTAATGAATAAATAGCCTTGGGTTAGGGTAGGGAGTGGTCAGGACTAAAGGAGGGTCCTTGCATTGCAATTACCTAAGAGTTTCTGCTATAGGGTATGTAAACCCTGTGATTTTCTTGTATCTTGGCTCTGTATGAAAATGGTTCTGTAATAAACTGAAAAAAAATGTATACATTTCCATCTCTCTTTTATTCAGCTGATTGCTAGGCCATACAACTGTGCTGGACACAGTAGTTCAGCCCTCTATCTTCATGTCAAAAAATCCACCCCACACGTGGGATTCACAAGCTGGGGGTTTCAACACTCAACCGAAAAACCAAGCCAATACAAGGGGATCTTTAAATTCCATTACCATTACGCCAGTGTGGGCCACTGAGCAGAGTTGCCCGGAATCTGGGCCTGGGTGGCTGCCAGGTGACTGTGCATGGCTCCCAGCTTGGTATGATAGACCCTTCAGCATGAGATTTGTTTCTCTCTGTCACTTTGTGGGTTATGTAGCTCTAAAAATTTTTGGAGTCATATTTTATAAGTATCAGAGGTCACTGGATCAGGAGCTGAAACAAGTTTCTGCTTTTACTCCACTATCTTGGCTCCTCCCTGTCTTCACCATTCTTTAGAAATGGCAGGCATTAATTTCTTTTTTTTTTTTTGAATGATTGTTTATTTACTTTTAGTTTACAAGATTCAATTCTACAATCACCCGAGTTTCAGATTTTCTCCCCTCTCTCCCCCCTGCCCCATGATGGCGTGCAATCATGTATAGGATCTGCAAATACTTTCACATTGTACAATAGTTTAGTTATATAGAAGGGTTGCAACCTACGAATGATCACTGGGGAAAAAAAAAAAAGCAAAACCAAACATGAAAAAGAACGATAGCATGTTATGTTTCAGTCTCCATTTAAAATGTAGTCTTTCTAT
>CM053585.1:79067885-79080221 GCA_028646515.1 Pseudochirops corinnae
CTATCTGCAATTATTATTATTATTATTATTATTATTATTATTATTATTATTATTATTGACTACATCCAACTGGAACTTGAGATACACAGGCAATGTGGTTGGAAGATCCATCCTGCCCTACCGAAAAGTGACATAGGAGAGAATAGAGTGGGGGAGGGGAGCCACACTGGGATGGCTGTTTTGGGGTGGTGGGTGGGGGAAAAAGGGGGAGAAAAATATGTAACTCAAAATCTTGTGGAAATGAATGATGCAAACTAAAATAAAATTTAAAAAAATAAACATAGCTAGCGTGGAAATACGTTTTGCATGACTGCACATGTATAATCTATATTAAAGTGCCAGCCTTCTCAAGGAAGCTTCAGGAAGGGAGTAAAGGAAGACATTTGGAATTCAAAAATTATTTTTAAAATGTTGATTGTTTTTTACATATAATTGAGAATAACAAAATTTTTAAAAAACCACTCTTTTAAAATAAAATTTGAAAAACAGACATAGCAGTAGGTATAAATTTTAATAGACATTGTCATTGTCATGCTGGAGTCTAATAGTCCTGTGGCTTGCTCACTCTGGGATATTATTCTACAAGATGCAGTCCTTCTTCTACATCATGATTGGTGAATTTTTCACAGAGCCTAGACTTTTTATGGAAGAACACAAGGCAGTCTGGCTTTATTACCTTTCTTTTTTTCTTATTGATTTTATGGACTTCAAAACCACTCCCTACTCTTTTTTTTCACTGCTCCCTCATCCCTATACTTTTTGTTACCATTTGTGTTTTGTCTTCCCCAATTACAATATAAACTCTTTTATGTGGGGGACATTTGGCTTCCATTTGTATATGCAGCATTAAATACTGTACTTGACAAATTGTAATCACAATAAAATTTCATTTTCTTCCTTCCTTTCCTTCTTCTTTCCTTCCTTTTGCTCATTCCATAACAATATTGTTATAGAAATTTATATCTATATGATATCACTGCCAAGTTGAACTTTTGAAACATCAAAATAAATGAGTGATTTACGACATACATACATTTACAGAAAAAAAATGTATGTGTGTGTGTATATGGAAAGGTTTTTAAGATAACGAAATAAAAGCAGATCATAGGTATCATGAACTATTGCAAAGTTATACTTACATAACCTGGAACTATTGATTGGTTTAGATTGTGGAAAGACATGATTAAAAATCTGTAACAAACTGTTGTACTGGAATAATAATTGTTTTGACTAGGGTAACACAGTCAGGGCACACAACCTTGACTAGGGCAAGAGTCACACTTGAATTCAGGACAACTTTACTTCAACACTAATCTGCTATTTACTATGGTATATTAACTTTTGTAACATAAACAAACCCACAAACCACTGATGTTGCCAAACCATACACCGTGCTTATATGTTCTAGGTTATACTAACAATTAAAAAATGTTTTGTTAAGTATATAGAATTAATTGTTGGCTCATTGACTTAGTGGAGTGTAGGGGGCTCAGAGAAGGCTAGTATCTTTAACATAAGCACTGTCAAGCCCTTTTCTAGACTGTTTTCCACCTTTGGTATCCACTGCATTTGCTAAACTCTCACTTTTGGCTCCAAGATTCTGTGGCATGCTCAGTGGTCCCACCCCAGGAAACCATTTCAGAAGATAGGTTAAACCAGGTCAAGAATAACTGAGGGGTGTCCAACCTGTCAGTCAGTTATCTAAAGACACCTAAAAACTTCCCCCAGTGGAATAGTTAGATGAGAAAAATTTGTTCCAGTGGCTATAAAGACAGCTGAGGCAGACACTATGAGGCACTTGAGTTTAGTTTGACATCAAAGACACCAAGGTCATCCAATGAATTCCAAGCCATTATCAGTAATCCTGACTTTTGTCTTGCCACTGGACTCTAATGACTGGAAGACACAATAAAACTGATGAATTTGTACAGTTATCCCTAACTTAAATCCAATTAAATCCAAAATGTGGTGGCAAAGAGTAAGTGACAAGTAACAGCCATGGATACATTAGGAGCTCTAGTCACAACCTTGTACATAGATGGCCAAGGCCATGAGGTCATCTTTTCACTAGACTGAAGCAGGAATTGGATTCAGCAGCCCCTGGGTATCAGAGCAGCCTCTTACAAAGACAATACTGTTCACTTCCTGCAATGAGGAAAGGAATAGAAAAGGTGCCAGGGAGTGGAACCAAGATGGCAGAATAAAAGAAAGGACTTGTTTGATCTCTCCAACAAACCCTTCCAAATAACTGTAAAAATGACTCTAAACAAATTCTAGAGCAACAGAATCCACAAAATGACAGAGCAAAACAAATTTGCTGCCCAACACAACCTGAAAGTTCAAAAGGAAAGGTCTGTTGCACCAGTCTGAGAGAGGAGTGCAGTCCAGTGAAAAATGTGCCAGCACAGACTGTGCCCCAGCATATATGCAGCAGACCTCAGGGGACTGAATCACGGGTAGCTATGGTAGTTTCCAAAATTCTCAAACCACAAATGCAAAAGGAAACTTAGAATATCAGTCGGAAAGGTCTGTCTGGCCTGGGTGAGAGAAAAGCAGTTTGGTCTCAGCCCCAGGACTGTGGGACTGGCTGCAGCTGCTTCTGGAGCCCTCAGCCCACAGATAGTAGGGACAGCCAGTGGCTGATCAGAGAGTTATGGCAGGGATCTCATTTTGAGGAAAAAAGGATCAAAACATGGAACCAGAGGAAGTAAATGAAGTCAAAACTCCTGCATCAAAAGCTTCCAAGAAAAATATGAGCTGGTTACAGGCCATGGAGGAGCTCAAGAAGGATTTTAAAATCAAGCAAGAGAAGTGGAGATAAAATTGTAAAGACATGAGAATGATGCAAGCAAATCATGAAAAGCAAGTCAACATCCTGCTAAAGGAGATCCCCCAAATAGTGAAGAAAATAACATCTTAAAAAATACAGTAACTCAAATGGCAAAAGAGGCCCCAAAAGCCAATGAGGTGAAGTATGCCTTAAAAAGTCAAATTACCCAAAAAAACCAGAATTTCAAAAACTCACTGAAGAGAATAATTCTTTCAAAATTGGATTAGAGCAAATGGAAGCTAATGACTTTATTAGAAATCAAGATACTATAAAAACAGATCAAAAGAAATGAAAAAAAATAGAAGGTAATGTGAAATATGTCACTGGAAAAAAACACTGACCAGGAAAATAGATCCAGGAGAAATAATTTAAATATTATTAAATTACCTGAAAGCCAGGATCAAAAACAGGAGCCTAGAAATCATCCTCCAAGACTCTAAAGGAAAATTGCCCTGATATTCTAGAACCAGAGGGCAAATTGGAAATTGAAAGTATTCACCAATACCCAAAAGAAAACTCCTAGGAATATCATAACCAAATTCCATTTTTCCCAGGTAAAGGAGAAAATATTACAAGCTGCCAGGAAGAAACAACTAATTTGAGTATTGTAGAAACACAATCAGGATAACAATAGATCTAGCAGCTTCTACACTATGGGATCGAAGGGCTTGGAATATGATATTCCAGAGGTCAAAGGAGCTAAGATTAACACCAAGAATCACATGCCCAGAAAAACTGAGTATAATGCTTCTGGAGAAAATATGGTCGTTCAATCAAATAGAGGACTTTCATATATTCTTGATGAAAAATCCAGAGCTGAACAGAAAATTTGACTTTCAAATACAAGAAGTAAGAGAAGTATATAGATGTAAGTATAGAAGGGTGTATGTGTGTATAAATACATTTTTGAGTGTGTGTACTTGTATACATTTATACATATAGGGCACAGCATCAGTTGAATAGGAAAGGATGATAGCTAAAAAAATAAAATTTCACAATATAACTACTGTGGAAACGTTTTGCAGAACTACACATGTACAACCTATATTTAATTGCTTATCTTTCCAGTGGTGGTGGAGATGGGAAAGAATCTGGAGGTCAAAGTTTTAAAAACAAACATTTAAAAAATTGTTTGTTTGGTTTTTTTCACATGTGACTGGGAAATAAGATATACAAGCACTGGGATACAGAAATCCATCTTGCCTTACTAGAAAGTTAGAGGGGGTATGGGGAAGGCTATAAGAGAGAGCAGATTGGTGGAAGGGGCATTCAATAGGCTTGCTATCTTGGGAGTGGGGGTAGGGGAAGACAGAGAGAAAATGTGTAACTCAAAATCTTGTGGAAATGAATGTTGAAAAGTAAATGTAAATTTTAAAAAAATTAAAAATTTTAAAAATTAAAAATTTTTTAAAAATTAAAAAAAAGAAATGTCTGGACTTTTTCCTAATCTATTCAGTAAGCTTGTATGCCTCTCAAAAGTGGTGAACAAAAGGTTTTTAAACATGTAAATGTCACTTGCAGGAAAACACAATGACACCATCATCAAGGCTATGCTCCCACCATGACAAATCCTGATAAAATCAAAGAGAATTTTGTGAACATCTGGAGAACCCTTATTATCAATGTGCCAAGGAGGACATGCTTATAATTCTAGGTGACATTAATGACAGAGAAGGCACAGAGTATCTGAGAAGGCAATGAAGCCTTCGGAGGAATTGAGTTAGATACAATAGCAATGGTCACATACTGCTGAAGACCTGTGAATTTCATGACCCAACATCACCAACAATATCTTCCATTTACCTAAATGGAATAAAACTTTATAGATACGCCCTAACAGAATTTAATAGATATGTCTTGGCATTTGGTGGACTATGTAATTATAAGAAAGAGAAAACAGGATGTGGGAGTAAGGAAGTTGATGTGTGACACAGAATGCTGGACTGATCATAGACTTATCCTCTCCAAGCTAAACATTCTCATCCAAAAAAAGTGGCAGCCCCAAGGCAGGGAAATTACAAGAAAACTTCCTGTCAGTAGATTAGAATGTACCTCTGAGTGTAAACAGTTCCTTGCTAACTTGGAAGGAAAACTCAGTCAAGGCCTGGTGGGCAACTGCAAAGTAGAAAATGATTGGAAATCTCTCCCTTCTCCACTCTAACTATTGACAATGATGGCTTCCTCTAAGTCCCAATTAAAATTCCATCTTTGGCAGGACCTAACTGTTCTGAATTATAGTACCTTCCATATGTCATTTCCTATTTGTCTTGTATATATCTTGTTTTGTGTATATTTGTGTGCATGTGGTCTCCCTCATTAGACTGTAAACTTCTAGAGGTCAAGGAATATGTTTTGCTTCTTTTTTATCCCCAGAACTTAGTGTGGTTCCTGATTCAGTAGGGTGCAAATAAGTGTTTATTTACTGATTGAGCCTCGGTCAGTCACTTTTTGCCTATTTCCTCATTTGTAAAATTAGCATTATAGTAACACCCGCTTCTCAGTGTTGTTAAAAGTATCAAAGAGATAACAATTATAAAATGCTGAACACATTGCCTGGTACTTAGTAAACACTATCTAAATATAATCTATTATTGTTATTAATTATTGTCTAATCTGTATCTCTTTGCTCTGAGTGAGCAGCAACATGATCTAAATGCTTTGGACAAGGAATAGAAGAAAATAATGTAGTTTTTAAACTGCAGGGATCTTGAGACAAGTGTATCCATTTCCTAAATATAAGACCTTTCCAAATTTAAATAATTTTATACTATAGTCACAATAGACTCTAATGTGTATTTTCACTGTCATGTTTTTATCTTCATTGGCTTCAGGAGATCCATGTTATGATTTAGTCAGATATAAATTACCAACTTTATTAGAGTCATAAATGGACTTAACTTTCATATGAAGCATGCAGATGCACTGGTTGTCTTGCCAAGCTAGCTTCCTCACCTCATAAAATTGGCACAGCTGCCACCTTTGTGAGATAACTTTTGATTTCATGTTGTAAATCACCCTTAGGTATGCAATACTATGACACCTTTATGAACATTAAAACTGTGATCTGGGGCACAGATTTGATATTTTAGCTGACAGGTTAGGAAGTATCCATAAGAGTATTTCTTTTTTTTTCTTTGTTGTCTCTGTGTGCATATTTTATATGAAATAATAAGATTGGACTGGACCTGTAATCACTTTGCCCTAGTGAACTCTCAGAATGAAGTAACAAATGCAGATCAGCACTATCTCTGCAATTTACAGTTTTAGAGAAATATTGAATGCTCAGCAAAGAATGCTCCATAATTTTACAATGGCAAGACTGGACAAGTCTATAATGTTACACAGCATGCCATAGGCATTCTTGTAAACAAAGAGATTAAAGGCAAAATTCAAGCCAAGAGATTTAATGGGTATAAGGACCATATTTAAAACTCAAAAGCTAGTGATGACTCCATGAATTTCAGGAAGTAAAATGATCTGAAGAAATTCTCAAAGGAAAAGTCACTTGGGTTCAATTGAAGGGTTTTCTCATTCCACCCAGCAAAGTCCACTTGATTAGAGATGATGACAAGACTTGAACTATTGGAAACAATTCCCTATGAATTAATGGTATAAAATAGCTACATCATAATAAAGGTTTGGGGATTATGGAAAAATTATAAATAAAAATATATGAATTATTAGGCTTTCTATGACTAAATTTAATTATCTCATTTTACTTTTGAACATTTAAAGTTATTTGTAGTGGTCACCTTATAATTCTTCCCTGAAGAATAATTTCCTATAAGCCTATTTTTAAACCTTTTAAAGCTGTTCATGTCCTAGGGCATGGGCAATTTTTATGATTTATTTTGTTTAATGCTCACACAGCCTTTGTGTGTTTGTGGTGGGTAAGATGTTTAAGGTACTTTGGAATGTTGATTCAAATTCTATTGAGATTACTATAGAAAATCTTGTCCTGGGCATCAAATATTGACTATATCAATAAGCATGATGAAAATACAAATTTTTGTAAATGCAAATTTAAGGTAACATCAACAATAATTTTAAAATAAAGTGGCATGGAGCTTCATATTGATTTCGGGAGGATGGAATCAGCATAAGCCTTAGGCACAAAATAAAGAAGACACTTTTTTCCCCTTTGACATTCAAAAACCTTTACAATTGAGCTGCTCCCACCCCTTTTATTAAACCACCATTTATTAAGTGCTTACTGTGTGTCAGGCACTGTACTAAGTGCTAGATTCAAGACTAATGATACATCGCTAGACTTCACACACTTGACACAATTAGCCTTCTTAACATTTGGATTTTTCCCATGCATGAAATTCATTGCTTTTTTTTTTTTTTTTTTTTTTTTTTTTTGCTTTTTGGAGGGGAAAGGGTAGGGTGATGGCAGTTAAGTGACTTGCCCAACACATACTTTTTGTGTGTTAAGTGTCTGAGGCCAGATTTGTACTCAGGTACTCCTGACTCCAGGGCCAGTGCTCTATTCACCGCTCTACCTAGCCACCCCATCCTCCATTTCTTATAATTCATAATTTCTTCCAAACCTCATCTCAAATGTGATTTCCAAAATGAGACATTTCCTGATCCAAAATTAAGTGATGGCTCACATGCTCTTGCAAATTTACTTTGCATATATTTGCATATTCCTATATGAGCTCATTTGTTCTCCAAATCATATCCAAATCTTTGTGACTCCATGGACAATGCAGTTCATGAGATTTTCTTGGAAAAGATACTGCAGTGGTTTGTCTTTTCTTTCTCCAGTGAATTAAGTTAAAGAGAGCTTAAATGATTTGTCCAAGGTCACATAGCTAATAAATTTCTCAGTCTGGATTTGAACTCTGGTTTTCCTGATTCATGGCCTACCATTCTTATTTGTAAAATTTATCTCTTCATATGTTTTTAAATTTTAGCATTCATTTTTATAAGATTTTTAGTTATAAATTTTCCCCCTTCCTCTCCTCCTATCCAAAGACAGCATGCAATCTGATATAGGGTATACATGTACAATCATCTTAAACATATTTCCACACTAGTCATTTTGTGATAGAAGAATCAAACATAAGGGAAGGATCACAAGAAAGAATGAATGAAAAACAAATCTTTAAAAAGGAAAAAATAGTATGTTTTGATCTGCATTCAGACTCTGTAGTTCTTTCCTTCAAAGTGGATAGCATTTCCTATCATGATTCTTTAGGAACTGGCTTAGATGATTATAATACTGAGAAAAACCAAGCCTATCAAAGTCAGTCATCCCACAATGTTGTTATTCTACACAATGTTCTCCTGGTTCTGCTCAATTTGCTCAGCATCAGTTCACACATAATTTCTTATGGAAAAATAGTATTCCCTTATATTCATATACCACAACTTGTTCAGCCATTTCCCACTTGATGGGCATCCCTTCAATTTTTGATTCTTGGTCACCACAAAAAAAAAAAATACTGCTATAAATAGTTTGGTACACGTAGGTCCTTTTCCCTTCTTTATGATCTCTTTGGAATACAGACTTAGGAATGTTATTGCTGGATACAAGGATATACATAGTTTTATAACCTTTCGTGCATAGTTCCATAGTATTTTCCAGAATGGTTGGATCAGTTCACGACTCTACCAACAATGATCAGAATTCCAATTTTCCCATATCTTCTTCAGTTTTTACATTTTCTTATTTTGTTATGTTAGCCAGTATGAGAGGTGTGACGTGATGCCTCAGAGTTGTTTTAATTTGCATTTCACTAATCAATAATTATTTAGAGCAATTTTATATGACCATAGGTAGCTTTAATTTCTTCATCTGAAAACTGCCTATTCATATCTATTGACCATTTATCAATTTGGGAATTAGTTCTAGTCTTGTAAGTTTGACTCAGTTTTCTATATATTTTGGACATGAGGTCTTTACCAGAGACACTGATTTTAACACTTCTTTCCCAACTTCCTGTTTCCTTTTTCATCTTGTTTGCATTTGCTTTGTTTGCGCAAAGAAAAAATTTAATGTAATCAAAATTATTTGATTTTTCATTTCACAATGTTCTGCATTTCTTGTTTGGTCATAAATCCTTCCATTATCCATAGATCTGACAGGTAAACTATTCCTTACTCTCCTAATTTGCTTATAGTATCACCTTTTATGTCTAAATCATGTATCCATTTTGTCCTCATCTTGCTATAATGTGTTTGTATATATGTGTGTGTGTGTGTGTGTGTGTGTGTGTGTGTGTGTGTGTGTGTGTGTAAAATGTTGGTCTATGCCTTGTTCCTGTCATAGTATTTTCTAGTTTTTTAGGTGGCTCTCTAGGATTTCTTAGTATACCATCATATCATCTTCAAAGAGTGATAGCTTTGTTTCTTTGTTGCTCATTCCAGTTCCTTCAATTCCTTTTTTTTTCTCTTATTGCCAAAGCTAACATTTTAGTATAAAATTAAATAACAATGGTAATGATGGATGTACTTATTTTAGCCCTGATCTTATTGAGAATATTTTTAGCTTATCCCCCTTAAGTATAATGCTTACAGATGGTTTTAGATAGGTATTACTTATTATTGAAGGAAAACTCCACTGATTCCTAGGCTCTCTAGTATTTTTAATAGGATGAGAGTTATATTTTGTCAAAGATTTTTTTTTCTGCATCTATTGAATCATATGACTTCTATTATTTCTGTTATTGATATGGTCAATTATGCTAATAGTTTTCCTAAAGTGGAAGCAACCCCCCCCTTCCTGTTATAAATTCCCCCTAGTCATGCTGAATTTATCTGGTGAAAAAAATATGTAATCCCTTTGTTAATATTTGATTAAAAAATTTACATCCATATTTATTAGGAAAATTGGTTTATACCTTCCTTTTCTATTTTGGCTTTTCCTAGTTCAGGCACCATCTCAGTATTTGTATCATAAAAAGAGTTTGGTAGACTCCTTTGTCTATTTTTCAAAACAGTTTATATAGTATTAAATGCACTTTTTCTTTAAATATTTGATAGACTTCACTTTCTGGCCCTGAGATTTTTTCTTGGGTACTTCATTGATAGTTTGTTCAATTTCTTTCTATTTTTTAATGGGGTTATTTAAATATTTTATTTCTTTTTCTGTTAATCTGGGCAATTTATATGTGTTTGTGTAAATATTCATCCATTTCACTTAGAAACATCACTTTTAATGAAATATAGTTGGGCAAAATAGTTCCTATTTGCTGTTTTAATATCCTCTTCTTTGGTGGGGAATTCATCCTTTTAATTTTTGATATGGTTAATTTGGTTTTCTTTCTCTATTTTAAAACTCAAATTAACCAAATGTTTATCTTTTTTTGTTGTTTTTGTTGCTTCATAAAACCAGCTTCTATTTTTATTTATTAGTTCAATAGTTTTATTATTTTCAGTTTTATTAATCTCTTCTTTCATTTTCAGAATTTCTTATTTTATATTTAATAGGGGATTTTTATTTGTTCCTTTTCCAATTTTTTTTTTTAGTTTCATGCCTAATTCATTGATCTCCTCTTTATCTATTTCATTCATGTAAGCATTGAAGCATATAAAATTTCCCCTAAGAACTGCTTTGGCTGCATTCCATAAGTTTTGTTATGTTGTCTCATTATTGTCATTCTCTTTGATGAAGTTATTGATTGTTTCTATGATTTGTTGTTTGACCCACTCATTCTTTAGGATTAGATTATTAAGTTTCCAATTAATTTTAGTTCATCTTCCCATGGCCCTTTATTGCATGCAATTTTTATTGCATTATTATCTGAAAAAGACACATTCAGTATTTCTGCCTTTCTGCACTGGGTTGTGAGGTTTTTAGACCCTAATACATAGTCAGTTTTTGTGTACTGCTGAGAAAAAAAAAATGTATTTTCCTTTCTATCCCCCATTTAACTTTCTACAGAGGTCTGACATACTTAACTTTTCTAAGATTCTATTCACCTCCTGAATTCTTTTCTTGTTTATCTTTTGGTTAGATTTATCTAATTCTGAGAGGTGGAGGTGAAGGTCCTACATAAATATAATTTTGCTGTCTATTTCTTCCTGTAACTCCCAAAACTTCTACTCTAAGAATTTTGATGTTATACCACTTGGTACATATATGTTTAGTATGAATATCACTTCATTGTCCATGGTACCTTTTAGCAGTATGTAGTTTTCTTCCTTATCGCTTTCAATTGGACCTGCTTTTTGCTTTTACTTTGTGCTGCCCCTGCTTTTTTTTTTTTTTACTTCAACTGAAATAAGATATATTCTGTTCCATCCTTTGGCCTTTACCCTATGTGTATCTCCATGCTTCAAATGGGTTACTTGTAAATAACATATTGTAGGATTATGGTTTTCAGGCCCACTATTCTTTTTTTTTCCCCAGGGGGGAAGGTGAGGCAATAGGGGTTAAGTGACTTACCCAAGGGCACATAGCTAGTAAGTGTGTCAAGTGTCTGAGGCCAGATTTGAACTCAAGTCCTCCTGACTCCAGGCTTGATGCTCTATTCACTGCACTGCCTGGCTGCCTGAGGCCCACTATTCTTATCCACTGAGCCATCTACCTGCCAGTTGATCTCATGACCTACATGTACTCATGTAGTCTCTACCAATAGAATATAAAATCTTAAATTTTTTCTGTTGTTTCTCTAGTACTTATCATAGTATCTGGTGATTAATAAGTGCCTGTTAACTGATAGGTTAATTTTCAACATGTTCATATTCATTAATATGAGCTAGCCATATAATAAAAGTAAAATGCTACATTCTGATCTGAGGAAGACATTTTATGAAGATCACTGTTAAAATGAAGAATGTCCAGAAGGAAGGTAAAAGGTCTTCAGTTTATATCATAAGTGATTCAGATGTAGGAAACAAGTACTTTATCTAGACTAGAGAATACATGTTTAGCAAAATATAACACCTTATTTTCTTTTTTAGTATTTCAGGGTTGATAATGTAGGAACAGTTTTAAAACTGTTATGTTCGGCTTCAGAGGGGAAAATTAGAAGCAATCAACGGGAATTTTGAAAGTGCAGATTTAGGTTTGATGAAAGCAAAACTTCTTAGAAATTGTTGTTTTTTGGATACTCAGTCATGTCCAACTCTTCATGACCTCATAAACAATAGCACACCAAGATTATTCATGTGGCTATCTTGGCAAAGATACTGCAGTGGACTGTAATTTTTTTTTTTACATTGGATTAAGACAAATACAGTTCAAATTGTCCTGAATCTATGCCCTGGACTCTATCCATTGAGCTGCCTAGCTGCGTGGAACTTAGAAGGGTCTACTTTTGATTATGTTGTGGAGGGGGATCTTGTTCAAACATGGATTCAGACTCCATGGTCACTGAGGTCCTTTCCACTCCTGAGAATTCAATGTTCTTTAATCTATGCTTATGGAAAGGTAACACTGTGGAATCACTTAACAACTTTCTTACTTGATCTTCCATTAGTATATTAATTTAGAAATATTAATTACTCTGTAGTTTTTCAATTTATATAAATGTAGGTTTCATATAGTATAT
>CM053585.1:79080321-79135887 GCA_028646515.1 Pseudochirops corinnae
TTGCTGATGTAACAGGAAGGGGCTGAACAGGGATGGGGCAATACTGTATATAAGGAAAAGCCCCAGAGAGGGAGAGACAGATCTTCTTGAAGCAAGTTTCACGAGGCAGAAGCTGCTGCTTCCTGGGAGGTTGAAGAGGAGAAGAAAAGGCTGAAGAGGAAAGCCCCCCTCCCCAAGGCTGAAGAGAATGATTTTGATTTTATTTGGAGAACCTGGATGAAGTGATTTTGATTCTGGGAACCAGCTGAAACTTCTGCTGAATCTAACGGCCAGCCAAGAGCTGCTGAGGAGTTCCTTAGGATTTCTGAGGGCCAGCTAGAGCTGCCCAAGACTGAGGAAGCATGACTGTGATGCTGGTACTTGCATGAACCTATTTGTGGCTTTGTTAAGCCTTGTCTTCCTAAGAACTGAGATTGTGAAGGATTTGATATGGACTGGACACCGTGAGCTCAAATGTGGAGGAGGAACTGCACAGAGAGTTGGACAGAGACTTGGTAGCTGTCTGCCTTTGAAGCCAGGTGACAATTTGGTGAACCCAGGTGACAATTTGGTGAATTCAGGTAGGATCTGGGACCATGGAAGGGGATCCAGGGAATCTGAAAAACCACCCTGACTCAAGCTGAAAGAAGACTTTACTTGGATACTGTGTATTGACTGAGAAATTGTAAATTTACTAGTGACCTGGAGGTGGAGGATCTATGTATTTTCTGATGATTGAATAGTGAATGATGAAGGATGATTGAATAATTGAGTTGATTGAATGATAGATGTACTAAATGATTGTACTTAGTGATTGATGACTGAATAAGTGACTGATTGAGTTAACTTAGTGTGCCTCATGAGTGGAGAACTTTGATTATTGTACTTTGTGTTCCTTGAGGAGGCAAATCTACTTAAGGATGATTGAATTACTGAATGATTGTTTTTTTGTTGAAAACTTTGTGTGATCACTGTAATGGAAACTCTGTGGCCATTTTCTGTGATAAGTTGTTGTGAATGCTGTATTTTTATTATCCGTGAAAACTTATAACATTGTGAATGCTGTACTTTGATTTACTGTGAATGTATTGCTTTGATTTGTTATAGACTAGAATGTTCGCTATACTGTGTAATCAGAACCTTAAAAGATGTTCACAGCAGCATTCTTCTGAAAAACTGCTCATGTTTGGCTTTACATTGTCATAATTGTCATTGACTTCTTGGGGAAATAAAGTCTATCAACTTCAGCATGTTGAGATTGACTTAGATTTTTAGCAATGGTGAATAAGAAAATGGAGAAAGCGGTTATTTCAGAGAGTCAGTGTGACTTCACTAAAAACACATTCTAGAATGATCTGACGTTTTGGGAAAGGGTTACTAAACTAATTAATCAGAACACAAAAGGCACAGATTTTTTTTAATAGTTTAGCCAATTATTTTATAAAATTTCAAGCTATTCTTATAGAAAATAAAGAGATAAGCAATAAAAATCAATATATTACATTGAAGTAAATGAATGAATGACTCTAAAGGATAAGCATTAATAGAACTATATCAATTTAGGAGACATACAGAAGCATTTCAAAAGCTATAATATGTCATATTATGGTTATCATTTTACTCAATGCCCTAAATAAAGATATGGTTGATATACTTATCAAATGTTTTTTCATGCGTACAGATGACACAAAACAACAAATTATTAGTTGACAGTCAGAATTAAACAAAAGTTCTTGATAGTATAGAACAGAGTTCAAATCAAATAACCTGGAATTTAATAAATAAAAATCTTTATTTTTCATTTGGTTAAAAAATTAACTTCAAAAGAATCAAAAGGAATAGACATGGCTACATAGTACATAGGTGGTCTTTAATCCTTCAATTCAAATTGTTTTTACACAATTAAAATAATTATTTTAAGTAAGCATGATAATAAATGGAGTCTTAACCTTTCCCACCTTCTACTCCTAAGCTTGATTTGAATATTGCTGTATCCAGAAAACCTAATGGAGTGGGTATGGAAAAGCTGAAACTCCTAGGTAGCTCTTCAGCAACTTGGGGATGTTCTGTATTATCCTGTTTAAATGTCTCTCCCTCCCCCATAATTTTTTTTTTACTAAGAAGTCTCATGAAAAGTCTATATGATATAGTTAATTATTACATTATTAATTACCATTCTTCTTTCTCCAGAAGATTTAAATTTCTACTGTAACAGGAGGAGAAAAGGAAATGTTTTACTCCATATCAAATCCTGAGGTAGTTTCCTCTCTTCCCCAGATAGGAAGAAAAATAAGACTCAGGGTTTTTTTAAATTTTATTTTGGTTTTGTGATTTAGGGCCTCTCTTATAAGCTACATGATCTCATTCATTCAATAATGATTTTCATTAGTAGTTTTAGAAAATATATTGTTTACATACTTAAAATACTAAACATCATATTAATAACCATATAATGCAGATATTGTGCTCATAAAAGTAAAGATGTTTATGAGAGGAAAAGAGTGAAACAGGAACTGATAGGAATTAACATTTGCATCAATGAACACATAAAATTCCATGCAAAGAGCATATTGAATGGGTAAATACTACTTCCATTTTATAGGATTCCAGTCCAATTATTTCCCATTTCAATCTTGAATATTTAAGTCAGTCTTGTCACTGATTGAAACCTATAATCCTTTAATTCCATGATTCTGCCTTCTTTGTCCCCCTGTCCCCCTGCCAAATATTCTTATTCTCAAACTCTTATAAGAAATCATAATGATCTTCAATTTCCCTTTAATAGTTAGTACAATTATTATTGAAGTGTAATATTGTTATTTTTATATTAGAAATGCAGGCCAGAAGAGCTTCTTACTTTGCCTAGCATTGAATGATTGGTATCAGAACCTGGACTAGAACCATAAGCTTTAGATTTCAAGTAAAATCTTTTTTTCTTTCTATTTCAGTGCCTTACTAGAAGCTATCATTTTTTTCCTCAAAAAAAAATCACAATTTAAGGGGAGCCAAGATGGCAGAGTAAAAGCTGGAACTCACCTGAACTGCTTCATGAATTCCTTCAGCAACTTCTAAGAAGTGAATCTGAATGTATTTTAGAGTTGCAGAATCCACTGGGAGAAGAAGCATGGCAGATTTTCAGTCCATGAAGGTGTGCACATGGGACTGGCTATGGAAAGTCCAGAGCATGGGGGCTGCACTAGTGCAGGCCCAAGACCTGACCACAATGGAGCAAGAGAGAGTCTTGTTGCAGTGTTTCAGCCACCACAGGGGTGATTCCAAGACCTCACACCACAGGACAGAGGATCTGTCAGAGATGGGTAAGAAAAAGTGCAGGGCCTGTGGCAGCAGCAGTTAATCCTGGGGCTACCAACTCACAGTCTGGATGTTTAAAAATTAACTACCTGAACCCCTGGGAATGAAAATGGTGGAGTAGACCATAGCTGCTCTAATCTCCCTCTCTGTCCCTGAAAACCCAGAGAATATTGCCCCAGTATAAAATCCTGAAATAGTGGAACCAGCCACAGGCTTAGGAGTCCTAGAGGAAGGGCATGAGTGTAGCTGTGCTGAGGCTAAGGTGCAGGGTAGGTGTTCCAAAAAAATCCATCTCAGCTGACCAGCAGGAGATCCTGAACACCAGGGGGTTGGAGCCAGCAAGCACCAACACAAGAATGCACAACCAGAGGAACCCTCAGCCTTGCCACCAGCAGCTGAGCCTGCCTGAGTTTTAACCCAGGGGCTAGGGAGGCAGAATCCTGAAGCAGCCAGACCACCCTTCCCCCACACCTTACACTGTGAGCTTCAGAATAACCCTGGAGCAAATCAGAAAGCCCTGGCCTTGGCCTCAGTCTAGATACCTAGACACCACAGCACACAAAGTCAATAACCAGAAGCATAATTCCCAGCATAAGAAGTGTGGGTCAGAGCCCTCTGTACCCCAGAAGCAGAAATCCACTTTAAAAGTCAGGAAATAGGTAACCACAATGGGCAAAAAGCAAGGTGGAAAAACAAAAAAAAAAAACCCCAAAACAATGACATCCTTTTATAGTGAACACTATGAACCAAATGCACAAGAGATCAGCATTGATTCTAAACCCAACTCTGAAACCTCAATGGGGAATATGAACTGCTCTCAAGCCAAGAAAGCATTCTTGGAAGAGCTTGAAAAAGGATTTTAAAAGTCAAATTAGAGAGTCAGAAGATAAGCTGACTAATTGTTTTAAAATCACAGTTGACAAAAAAAAAAAAAAAAAAGAAGAATATTCCCTGAAGAAAACAACTCCTTAGAAAGTAAAATTTGTGAAATTGGGAAAGAGTTGCAAAATCTAACTGGAGAAGAGAATTCCATAAAAACAAAATCTGAACATATGGAAAAGGAACTTCAAAAATTAATCAAGGAAAATAATTCACTAAAAATTATAAGCAGTCGATTTAAAGCTAATTACGCTATGAGGCATCAAGAATCAGTCAAAAATCTTAAAAAATGAATAAAATAGAACAAAATGTAAAATATCTCATTGGAAAAACAACTGACCTGGAGAACAGATCCAGGATAGATAATCTAAGAATTTTTGGTCTGCTTGAAATACATGAGAGAAAAAGAGCCTGGACAACATCTTCCAAGAAATCTTCAAGGAAAATTGCCCTGAGGTCCCAGAACCAGAGGGTAAAATAGTTATGAAAAGAATCCACTGAACACCTCCTGAAAGAGATCCCAAATTGAAACCTCCAAGAAATATTGCAACCAAATTCCAGAATTATCGAATAAAGGAGAAAATACTGAAGGTAACCCGAAAGAAACATTAAAAATTGTGGAACTACAATCAGGATCAGGCAGAACCTGGCAGCTTCTACATTGAAAGATCAGAGTGATTAAATATGTATTTCATAAGGCAAAAGAACTCAGACTACAGCCAAGGATGAGCTATTCAACAAAACTGAGCATAATCTTTCAGGCAAGGAGATGGTCATTCAATGAAATAAGGGACTTTCAGACCTTCTTGATAAAAAAGCCAGAGCTCAAGGGACTATCCAATCTCCAAATACAAGGCTCAAGAGAGACATAAAAAGGTAAACAGGGAAAACACATACAAACACAAACACAAACACATACACCACACTTTATGAGTAAATGATTAATATCCCTTTATGGGAAACTAACACCTGTCAATATTGAGAATTGTATAAACATTGCAACATATGAAAGAGTTATACATAGATGGAGGGTGTGGGTATAAATTAACCAAAGTGATGATTAAAAAGAAAAAGTGTATTAAGTTGTGCAAAGGAACTGTAATGGGAGAAGAGGAAAGGAGAATGCAGAAAAGGGTAAATTATGTCAAGCAAAGAGGCATAAAAGCATATTATAATAGAAGGAAAGAAGGGTGGGAGATGAACATTTTATGAGCTTTACTCTCTTTGGTTTTGGTTCAAGGAGGGAATAACATAATCAGTTAAGTATAGGACACAAAAACTTATTATAATAGAGGGAAAGAAGGGAGGGGGAGTAACACTATGGGATTTACTGCCATCAGTTTTGGTTTAAGGAGGAAATAACATACCTTGTTAAGTATAAAAATCCATCATGCACTACAAGCACTAGGAGGGGAAAGAAAAAAGTGGGCTGTTAGAAGGGAGGGAAGAAGTAGTAAGGGAGAAGGGAAGGAAAAGGGAGGGAGGTTGATAGGGAGGAAAAACTGAGGGAGGCAGTGATCAAAAAGAAAATTCTTAAGGAGGAGAAGGGAGTAGGGAGAAATAAAAGCATCAACAGGTGAGGGAATAGGATGAAAGGGAAAGACACAGATAGCAATCATGACTGTGATTGTGAATGGGATGAACTCGCCCATAAAATGACAGTAGATAGTACATTGGATTAAAAATCATAAACCTACAGTATGCTGTCTACAAGAAAGACATTTGAAACAGGGGGATAGACACAGGGTAAAGAAAAAAGGCTTTAGCAGAACACATTATGCTTCAGCTAAATTTAAAAAAGCAGGTGTAGCAATGCTTATATCAAATAAAGCAAAAATAGATATAATTAAATGAGATAAGGAAGGTAACTTTATCCTCCTAAAAGGCACCATAGACAAAGAAGTAATATCATTACTAAATGTATGCACCAAGTTGTATAGCAACCAGATTCTTAGAGGAGAAGTTAAGGGAGTTAGAGGAAGAAATAAATAGCAAAACTATACCATTTGGGGACCTCAGTCTCCCCCTCTCTGAACTTGATAAATCTAACCTCAAAATAAGCAAGAAAGAAATTAAGGAGGTGAATAGACCATTAGAGAATGTAGATATGACAGAACTCTGGAGAAAACTGAATGGGGATACAAAGGGAAATACCTGCTTCTCAGGGCTACATGGCACATACACAAAAACTGACCATATACTAGGGCACAAAAACTTTAAAATTCAGTGCAGAATGACAGAAATATTAAAAGTATCCTTTTCAGATCAAGATGCAAGAAAAATTATATGTAATAAAGGGCCACAGAAAGGCAGAATAAAAACTAATTGTAAACTAAGTAATTTAATCCTAAATAATGAGTAGGACAAACAAGAAATCATAGAAACAATCAGTAATTTCATTCAAGAGAATAAGAAAAATGAGGCTACATACCAAAACTTGTGGGATGCAGCAAAAGCAGCTCTTAGGGGAAGTTTTATATCTCTGAATGCATATCTAAATAAAAAAGAGAAAATGGAGTTCAATAAATTGGACTTGCAACTGAAAAAGCTAGAAAAAGAATAAATTTTAAAATCCCCAAATAAATACTAATTTAGAAATACTGAAAACCAAAGGAGAGATTAATAAAATTGACATCAAAAAAACCATTGCACTTAGAAATAAAACTATGGGAAAAAACAAAAACAAAATTGAGAGACCTTTAGTCAATTTGACAAAAAAAAAAAAATTACTGATATCAAAAATGAAAAGGGGGAATTAACCTCCAAAGAAGAGGAAATTAAAACAATAATTAGGAATTATTTTGCCCAATTGTATGCTCATAAATTTGATAATCTTAGTAAAATGGATTAATATGCACAAAAACATGAATTGCCCAGATTAACTGAAGAGGAAGTAGAATACTTAAATAATCCAATCTCAGAAAAAAGAAATTGAAGAAGCCATCAATGAACTCGTAAGAAAAAATCTCCATGACCAGATGTATTTACTAGTGAATTCTATGAAATGTTTAAAGAACAATTGATTCCAATACTCTATAAACTATTTGGGAAAAGAGGAGAAAAAGGAATCCTACCAAATTCTTTTTATGACACAAATATGCTACTGATACCTAAATCAGGAAGAGACAAAACAGAAGAAAAATTATAGACCAATTTCCCTCAGGAATATAGAGGCAAAAATTTTAAATAAAATATGAGCAAAAAGACTACAGGAACTTATCATGAAAATAATAAATTATCATCAGGTAGGGTTTATTCCAGAAATGCAAGAAAGTTTCAATATTAGGAAAACAATCAGTATAATTGATCATATCAACAACAAAACTAGTAAAAAACCACATGATTATCTCAATAGATACAGAAAAGGCTTTTGACAAAATACAGTACCCATTCCTATTAAAAACATAGAAAGTAGAGGAATAAATGTAGTCTCCCTTAAAATGATAAATAGCATATATCTAAAACTATCAGCAATTATTATATGTAATGGGAATAAACTAGAAGCATTTCCAATAATGCAGTGAAACAAGGATGGCAACTATCACCCCTCTTGATCAATTTGGTACTAGAAATGTTAGCTGTAGCAATGAGGGAAGAAAATGAAATCAAAGGAATTAGATTAAGCAAAGAAGAGACTAAGCTAATACTCTACTTTTTTTTTTCTTTTTGCAGGGAGAAAGGCAGGGCTGTTGGGGTTGAATGACTTGCTGAAGGTCACATGGCTAGTAAGTTTTAAGTATCTGAGGGTGAATTTGAATTCAGATCCTCCTGACTCCAGGACCTGTCCTCTACTCACAGAGCCACAGAGCTGCCCCAAAACTATCACTCTTTGCAGATGATATGATGATATACTTAGAGAAGCAAGTAAAAAAAAAACTATTTGAGATAATAAATAAATTTAGCAAAGTTACAGGATATAGAATAAACCCACATAAATCCTTGACATTCCTATATATTTGTAACAAAGTCCAAATACAAAGAAAAATTCTATTTAAAGTTACTGTGGACATTATAAAGTACTTGGGATTTGACCTGATGAAACAAATACAGGAACTATATGAACACAATTACAAAACACTTTTCAGACAAATAAAGTCAGATTTTTTTTTTTACGTTTTGGAGAGGAGAAGGCAGGGCAATTGGGATCAAATGACTTGCCCAAGGTCATCTGGCTAGTAAGTCGGTCAAGTGTTGAGGCTGGATTTGAACTCAGGTCCTTCTGACTCCAGGGCTGGTGCTCTATTCACTTTGCCACCTAGCAACCCCTAGTCAGATCTTAATAACTGGAAAAACATCTGTTGCTTGTGGCTAGGTCGAGCTAATATAATAAAAATGACAATTTTACCCAAATTAACTTACCTATATATTGCCATACCAGTCAATCTACCAAAAATTATTTTATAGAGCTACAAAAAATAGTAACAAAATTTGTCTAGAAGAACAAAAGGTCCAGAATATCAAGGGAATTAATGAAAATAAATGTTAGAGAAGGTGGCCTAGCCATACCAGATTTTAAATAGCATTACAAAGGAGCAGTCATCAAAACTACTCAGTATTGCCTGAGGAATAGAGTAGTGGATGAGTGGAACAGATTAAGTACATGAGACATAGCAGTGAATGGCTGTAGTAGTCTACTGTTTGATAAAACTAAAGATTCAAGCTTCTGGGATAATAACTCACTGTTTGATAAAAAGTGCTGGGAAAAATGAAAAATAGTATGGCATAAACTGGGCATAGACCAATATCTTACACTGTATACCAAAATAAAATCTGAATGGGTATACAATTTAGATATAAAGGCCAACAATGTAAGCAATCTGGGAGAGCAAGGAATAGTTTACCTGTCAGATCTCTGGAGAAGGGAAGAATTTATGTCCAAACAAGAGGTAGAGAGCATTACAAAATGCAAAATGGATAACTTGAATTATATTAAACTGAAAAGTTTTTGTACAAATAAAATCAATGTAACCAAGATTAGAAGGGAAGTGGAAAATTGGAAAAGAATTTTTATAACCACTGTCTCTGATAAAGGACTCATTTCTAAAATAGACAGAGAACTGAGTCAAATTTATAAGAATACAAGTCATTCCTCAATTGATAAATGGTCAGAGGATATGAACAGGCAGTTTTCAGAGAGAGAAATTGTAGATACCTATAAATGTATGGGAAAAAAATGCTCTAAATGTCTATTGATTAGAGAAATGCAAATCAAAACAACTCAGAGGTACCACATCTCAACATTCAAATTGGCTAAGATGACAAAACAGGAAAATGAGAAATGTTGGAGAGGATGTGGAAAAATTGGAACGTGAATGCATTGTTGGTGGAGTTGTGAACTGATGCAACCATTCTGAAGAGCAAATTGGAACTATCCCCAAAGGGCTCTAAAAAGTGTATGTGCTTTGATCCAGCATTACCACTTCTACAGATGTATCCTAAAGAGATCATACAAATGGGAGGAAGACCCATAAGTACAAAAATAGTTATCATCACTCTTTTTGTGATGGCAAAGAACTGGAAATTGTGGGGATGCCCATCAATTGGGGGAATGGCTAAACAAGTTGTGGTATATAAACATATTGGAATACTATTGTGCTATAAGAAATGAGGTACAGATGAACTTCATAATATCCTTGAGAGAGTTATATTGTGTGATGCTGAGTGAGGAGAGCAGAACCAGGAAAACTTTGTACACAATTATAGATACATGATATCTGTGATGACTAATTTTGATAGACTGGGCTCCTCTCAGCAATGCAAGACCAAAAGACTCATGATGGAAAGTGATATCCACACCCAGAGAAAGGAACTACATAGTTTAAATGCAGATTGAAGCAAACTACTTGTTCTCTCTCTTTTGTGTTTTGTTTTGCTCTTTCTTTCTCATTGTTCCCATCATTCATTATAATTCTTCTTTACAACCAGATTCATTCTTAATGTGAAGGTATTTGTAGAGCCCATATTGGATTGTATCCTGCCATGGAGGTGTTACAGGGGAGGAAAGGGAGGGAGAGAACATTTGGAACTCAAAGGATTGTGAAACTGAGTGTTGTTAACTAAAAGTAGATAAACACATTTAATAAAATATTTTTTTTAAATCCTAATTTAGTTTATTGACGTGAAAAATTTTATTGACTCTAAAGAGCATGTGCTATATGCCGATGAACAGAACAGGGCATAATTGCTTTAGGAGATTTATTAAGGTTTAAAACCCAGTAAATATCATTAATCCTATGGATATGTCAAAAATTTATGGAAAATTTTCTTATTTCATAGAGATTGAATCAATATCATATTTGTTATGTTTATACATATACATTATATGTATATGTATCTTTCTCTCCACACACACAGACACACACACACACACACAGACATATACATGTTTCAATTTCGCTAATATCTATTGTAAACCTCCAAATATAAAGGATCATGGACAGTGACATATCTGTTAAAGGACATTTACCACGGGACCAATTCAAGTAAGTTTTAAATATTGCAAATAGTGATATGATCACAGATAACTTTAGTGATGTAATTATTGCATCTTCTCACCTCCTTATCAACCCTGAAAACTTCATCTAGCTGTGTAGAGGTAGTCCTATGTTTTTTCATCATACTCTAAAGAGAACAAAAACCCCAAACATAAAATTCTTGGTCTGAACATCACATTGGATTTTTTTTTTAACTTAGAATTCCATTTGTCCCCATGCCCACTCTCTTCTCCTTAAACATCTATCATATCTAATTTCAAAACAGTATGTTTGGACTGGCCTTGCCCTCTTTTTACTCATTGGATCATCAGAAAGCTATAGGTTATCTAAATATGGCAGAAGTTTTATCATTTATCAGACACAATAATGGGCATTTTTATTTGAAGAATACCTACGGTGAATTCTGTTGTAAAATGAGTCTCACTTTTATTGATTGTTTAAATTATAAAGTTGCATGTTTCTGTATCAAATTTCTTTAAAACCCAGAACACACAAACATATATACTGCATAGGTACAGATAGCCCATGAAAAGATGAACAGAGTAAAATTGCAAAATAAGTGATACAATTGAATGTTTTATGCAACACAAAGCTGAGTAAACAATGACCGTATTTCTCATAAAGATGTCAAATTTCTATATTAGATAAGCATTTGTTACATGTATGTATTGTTGACTTAGTAAAATTCTGTGAATGTTCAGAAAGTTGAAGCAATTTGAGAGCAAAAATACAATTTTAACATAGAGTCTTATGCAAGTTTGTCTTGGGCAATTTATAACTCAAATTACAAACCAGGTTTAGTAATATTGTGAAAGGATGAATTTTTGGGGGAGTGGGGAGTATACAGAACAGAGAACTGATAAAATGTTCACTTTTAAAATTTTCTGGTCCTTTTGGAAATGTCAGACCAACATTTTCTTGTTCATATTAACTGAACTGTCAGCTAAGCATATTTTTTAAAATAAATAATAGCGGGGGCTCAGTGCACTCTAGGTATTTTTTAATACAATCTTTATTGCATTTACCTCAACTTGCTATATTCTCAAGAGCTAGCATCAAGAAATACATGTTAATATCAAGGCAATTACTTTTTTCCTACATGATATATAGGCCTAAGCCAACTTTTGTAACCTTGAGCTGCTGTCTTCATGGGACTTCTAAGTACGGAAGGGGGCACAAGGCATAAGGGTGGGTTCTGTTTTCAGTTTGTGATATATCCTTATATCTACTAGTACATCCTCATGGTTAGTAGCATGGAAGGGGTATTGAGTGAGGTATTGAGGTGAATATCAGTGAATGAATTTTTTTGGATTTAAAAGGATTTATTTAATTTTTTTTTATTAATTTGTTTTTACCTTCTTTTAGAATCTGGATGCCCTAGATCATGGAACTGCTGAAGCAGATTTATTATCAACAAATAATTTCTGTTTTGGAGAGTTCTGAGAGGTCATAGGGATCAGAGAAAATACTTTACCAATCATTTTGCTGTTCTTGTAACCTGAAATTACATGAAATAGCCTGGCAATGGTAATATTTTTTGTTTAAGTAGCATGGGCCTCTACAGTATCGCAGTCAAATTAAAAACAGATGCTATGAATTTGGGCAAAGATTTCACACTGCCTTTTGTAAACTGTGTATTCATATTCAAGCTATGGGACATGTATTTTGGATCAAATTAATAATAGTAATATAGATTAAATGAAAATATAAATTTGGAAGTTGCTGAAGTCTGAAGAAGAAAAAGATGAAGTCAAAGTCTTTGAAAAATTTATTCTTAGTACAACCTCCAGAAGTGTTACCTAATAATTAAATGGATGGTAAAAAATAATGGTGTGATTAAAAGTTATTCTGAAAAGGTGATACAATATGTAAGATGGATTTTAGATGTTTAATTTTACTGCATAAATACAACTTAAAATATAACTAAACATATAAATCTAAAAATCTGGCATCTGTTATACACATCAATAATATATACAATAATACATACAAATATATAATACTTTTAAAGTGTAAAAAATGATGTCAAGACCTAAACACAACAAAATATATGGCCATAAACATGGTAAAGACTATAGTAAAAAATGTAGAGCTACATAGGCTTCTCCTAAGGAAAGTTCTCAAATAATACTGTGCATTAGAAAATTATTTAAGAACTATGGAAAGATACTGGAAGTTTGTCTTAATATAATGACAGCACACATGGCAGAAATCATGAATAGGAGCTTAAAATTTTAGGTGACATAAGAATTTAAAGTGGCACAATATATAAAATCAACAATTTAATCTCAATCCAATCATTAATATGCAGATGTGATTAACCAGGGTTTCATGAACATTTTAAAATAAATATTTCAATAGAATGGGATTATTTTATATTTCAAAGAATTTTATTTTATGCATTTAAGACATTCTGAAAGCAGCCTATAGATTTCATAAGAGTTCCAAAAGAGTACACAACAGAAAAACAACTGAACAACTTTTGGTTCAGAAGCTTGAGAAACTGTGTGAAAGAATCCATAAAAAAGAAGGAAAATTTGTGGTCCACCCTATATGGTCACTAAACATCCTACACAATGAAAGCAAAAGTTAGATTAAAGTAAAATCTTTTTAAAAACTTGCATACTAACAGCATTAATAACAGAAAGAAGGTGACAAACTCTAGCTTCTCTGTAAAAAAATAGAAGGAACTAGAGCTAGATGAAATTTATAATTATTAGCTTCAGTCCTTCACAGTGGATCACTATATTATCAGCTATCTCTCTGATCCCATTTTTCTTTTAAGAAGGAATTTATTACCAGAAGATGAGACCAGTCACCCCTCCCAGCGTAGGTCAATTACACATTTATGTACTGTACACAAAGCATTTGTGGTTTTAGCACTCAAAAAAATCTATAAACATTAAAAAGGAAAAAAAAAATATTGGCTGATGAGTAAAAAGGGTGTGCCAAAAAGTCTCAGGGATATAAAGAGCAACTCATTATTGATGCAATAATGATTGAAGAAGCTACTCAAAAGCTTCATCACCTTGACACTACCATTATCGATTATTATAGAGTCTTTGACTAAAAAGGGCAAAAATCTCAAGGGAAATAAGTTTTTAAAAATGTGAAAAGGAAGAGGGTCTAGCAGTGTCAGATCTCAAACTATATTGTAAACTAGTAATCATTGAAATGACTTGCTACCATTTAATAATTAGAGAGGTTGGTCAGCACAAGAGATTAGGTATGCAATTTATAGAAGAACAAGAAATTAATAACTTAGTGTTTGAGAAGCCACAAAAGCCCAGCTACTGGAATAATCACTATTCCACAAAACCTGATGGAAACCCTGGAAAAAATTCTAAAAGACATTCTAAATGGACATATGATTTTCATACAAAAGATCACATTATAAATTCGTTAAAGGAGTAAAGAAAAAATAACTTTTGGATATCAACATGGGGAAGAATTTAGGATCACATAAGGCCTAAGGAGGATCACAAAAGGCAAAATGGACAATTTTGATCACATATAATTTTAAATTGAATAAACAAACAAATGAAGCTGAAATTAGAAGGAAAGCAATGAGGGGAAATGTTTACAGCACATTTCTCTAAGAAGGATTTCATTTAAAAATATATGAAAAATTGATTCAAATGTATAAAAATGAGAGGAATTCCACAAAAAGATCAATAGTCAACTGATGTGAACAGCCAGTTCTCAAAGGATAAATTCCAAGCTAAGAGCTATTTGGGGGGGAAAAATGCTTCAAAACACTAAGAAATAGGGGAAAAAAAACAAATTATTGTAATTTTGAAATTCTACATCATAGCCATCAGTTTGACAAACTTTGAAGAATAAAGGAAAAATAACATGTTGGGGGAATGTAGAAAAACTGAGAAAATATCACACTATGAATTAATCAATCCATCATGGAAAATTAATTGGAACTATTCTCAAAATTTTGCTAAATTTTGCTACTTAAGCTTGTTACTAAATTGCCCTACACCCAACATGTTGCCACTTCTTTCTTATTTTACCTTCATGAAATCTCTTGCACATGCTTTCTTCTCTTTCATGACACTCTTTCCAGCCTGGGGAAATCCCTATCACTTAATGCTGGGACAATATTTATATCTTCCTCTAGCCATTGTTTTTCAGTTTCCTTTTAAAATCTTTGAGAGTCAGGACTGTCCTTTTTTTAGATAGATGTTTATATTTATTATACACACATATCCCTACATATGTATATATGTAAGCATGTGTATGTGTGCATGCATGTATGCACACAAATTTAGACATTTGTATTATCAGTGTTGGGGCAGGTAGGTGGTATAGTAGATAGGATGCCAGGCCTTGAGTTAGAAAGGCTCAAGTTCCTGAATTTAAATTTCACCTAAGACACTAGCTGTGTGATCCTAGATAAGGCATTTAACCCTGTTTGCCTCAGTTTCCTCATCTGTAAAATGAACTGAAGAAGGAAATGGCAAAAATCACAGTATCTTTGCTAAGAAAACCCCAAATATGGTCCCAAAGAGTTGGACATGACCAAAACCACCTCAGAAACAAAAATCTTGAACAAAAATCACTATGGTGCCTGTCACATAAGTGCTTAAGAAATGTTTTTGGACTACCTGGCACTATTAGACCTATCATTTGATAAAAAAATGAACATTGCCTACTGTGTGTCAGGAACTGTGTTAAAGTACTGGGATACAAAGAAAGGGCAAAGATAGTTCCAATTTTCAGGTTAGAACCCATGTCTCTGTGTACTGCCTCTTCCACTGATTTCTATAATGGTACCCATTGTAATAACCACTGGAGCCCATGCCACTGCACGCTGACCCTTCTGTTAAGTACAGCATCCTTGTCATCTTATAATGGAGTTGTGTGCTATACTACACTATGGTCTGACTGAAATAACAGGCTGTAGTTAGGGATTCTTGCTTACACAGGGTTGTGCATTTCCCTCAACCCCTTCTCCATCCCTGGTTTTCCTGTGCCATATTCTGGGGAATAGGTGCAGATAGGTGGAAAAGTGGAAAGAGTATTGAACTCGTCATCAGGAAAACCTGAAATCAAGTCCTTTCTCAATCACTTACAAGTGGAATAAACCTTGACAATATGTGTAAAATCTTTAAGCTTCAATTTCCTCACCTGAAAATTAAAGATAATAATACTAAACTACACGGAAATGTGAGCATCAAATAAGATAACATATAATTCACTTTGCAAACCTTGAATAAATATATATTGTTAATTATTAGAATTACCCTAAGTTGGTCTGCCATATTGACAAAGTCAAGAACAGTCCCATGGGAGAGCTCCAAAAACTAAGTGGGGATATTACTATCAAGGCTTTATTTAAGCTTCTTCCTCCAATAAGTTATCATCCTCTCCAATTCAGCAAAGTCCTCTTGCTCACAGGCAGCTTTTATTGATAAAGCCAAGATATTTACATGGCTTGAACTCACAAAGTTGCTCCCAAGGTGAAACAAACAAAAAGTAAGCCACAAAGTCATATAAACTTATTTAAACCTATATTTATTTTCTGTTGTGTTTAAGGAGTAGCCAATTCTGCCAAGGAAGGGGAGAGCGCTTGGAGCTTGAATATCTAAGGAGCACCTTGTCTAACCATCTCTCCATCAATGGCCAACCTAGAAAAAGAAAATCTTTACAGTTCTAGAGCAGTCTCTGCCTTTATTTTTTTTAAATGTTTTCAACTGAAGCAATCTCACTTATTTTGAGATATATTTTTTCATATCATCAGTTCCAGAAAATCCTGACACTTTCTGGAGACAGTCAAACTCTGTCCTGTCAACTGCCTCATATCAGCAATGTCTTATACCAAGCTGTCAATAAATTCCCATGGAACCCTTCAAAATGTCCTTCAGATGACTAGAGAAGTATCAGCCCTATATTTCAGACCTATTTGAATTTGTAGGCTTTCCCATACCAAAACAATTTTGTTTTGTTTTAATTTACCCATTCATAAACAAATCTCCCCATAGGGTCTAAAATTCAAATGCCATCCCAAACGTATTTTAATCTTGGGAGGAGAGACTTCATCTTTTTTTCTTCCTTTTTGCTATAGAAAGCAACCCATAAGTCAAATTTAATGCTCCCTGGCCATTTCAAGGATAAGCTGAGTTCTGATGAAATCCCATAGCAGAACTTCAAGGAGGCTTACATTAACAGATGAGAAGGTCAAGGACCAACAAGATGGTGTTCCTGAAGAAAAATATGAGTCCCAAATGCACTTTATGTATATCTTTTGGATGACAAATTATTTTTTTCAGACTCCACAGATTTAGAGACTTTTCCTCATTTGTTCTAAGTTGCCTATTCTCTTATTTGTCTCTTTAAATCTGTCTTTGAGAGGTCTAATTAATGTCTTTCTTTCTTTAATATTTTTATTATCCTAAACAACTATGAGAGTTCCTTCAATTGCTTCATTTTGCTTTGTGCGGGTATTGTGCATTTTATCTTAATAGTATTTTTCCTCTTGAAAAGTTTTTTCTTCACTTAATGTTACTCCATAGGATCTATTCACAATGCTGAGGGATCCTTTTGGTTGTTTCCTCTATGTCATTTATTTATTTATGGAAACTTTTGTGAAATTCACCTTGTCTTGTGTTACTTGCTCCTTCCTTTGTATTCTCTTATATGGAGGTGATCTGAACTTACCACAAATTATCACTAAGTCACATCTTTCCAGAAGTTGCCTTATAATCTAGTTATAAATTCAATATTTACGCATTAAATAGCACAAGGTGGTAAGCATATAAGTTCTCAATAAGAAGGATAGGCACTGAGTACTATAGGAATTCAGAGGGAATGAAACTATTACTTTGGGGATGTACTTGTTAGCAAGGCTTCAATAGGGTTTGATTTGGACCTTGAATGAAAGATTGACCATCACTATTCAAACACTGAAAACCAAAGAACAAAGAAGGCATAGATCTATTGAGTCAGATTTGAGCCTATGTCGGCACAACTTAAATGACAGGTCTATGTCCTTCTGAACAAATGAAATGATCACCAAGTGATCTATTATAAAAATACTGGAATAGCTGAATAGACCCATGCTTCAGTAGACTTGACAACCTTGTGTGTTCTGAGCTTTAATGGCATGTTTGATACTGGTGAGGAAATTTCAAAAATATATGTACTGAAACCATGGCTGACACTTGCCACAGACTCTAAGCAACCCCTCCCCTGTAAAAATAAGTGAAATATTTGAACCTCAAGATAAATAAAAGAAAAAGGAAAATGTCAAACAGATGTGGAAATTTTGTTAAAAGAATTTATTCTCTTCTTTCTGCTGGGCATATGCTGCTTATTTTTTTTCCTGGAAAAATGAAATGAGCAGACAGCTTGGTCCTGAAAACAAATTGTTAAGGTTGCACAGACTTTCCAATTTTATTTCACACTTTTTCTCTTTCCATTAGATTTATTTCAGTATTCTCTTCATTCCTAAACTGTAACTATTCACAAACATTATAACTATGGACTATTTCTGATCTTTCAAGAAGTTACTGAATAATTTCTCAGAGGCCAAGCCAACATTCTATCATGACTCAACGAAACTTGCCTTGGTCTGTCATTTAGATCTTACTTCAATATCTCTCTTTACCAGTACTTTGGCATTCTTACAAAGAACTCAAAGGTGATGCCATCATTTTTAAAACACTATAATCTATGTGGAAGTGGATGAATGAAAACATTGAGTACTACAGAAAGGTTTATAGGTGATGAGGAAACAAGTCATTCAGGGAGGTACAAGAACAAAGAGAAGCAAAAATCTGACCCATATGCATTTACTGAAGAATACTAGGCCTGTTTGATGAGTTGTTTTCTCTCAGATTAATTACTTAATGTTGCAACACGTATTGGAATCAACTATATAATGAAGTCAATTGACAGCAAAGCGTGGTCAAAATGAGACCAACCCTGTTGTAAACCAGGGTAACTTAGTGGTACAGTTACAGTTCATAACAGGTAATCAAATTCTAGAAAAAAATAGTAGAGATTGAAAAACAGTATCTCAAATCAAACTATCTCCTATGGATCCACAATTCTGGGGTGGGACAAAGCCAGAGAACAAAACAAAACAAAACAAAAAAGGATATGGGGCATTTGAAGATGGAAAAAAATTCTATTATTACCCATATTTTTGTATGAGGACATATGGGGAATGTATTTTCTCTGGCTCTTCATATGTCCTGAATTCGTAAGTGGTTCCTAAATTGCAAATTCTCACCTTCTTCTTTTCCATAGGGAAATATAGTATTTTTTCAAAGAATTCAAGTCATGGTGACAACAGATAAAAGGAGAGAAAGTAGAACAAAAATCAAGGCTATGTGAACTTGAAACAAAATGATTCATTTTTTTGGACTCTCAAGAAGAACACTAATGAAAAAGCAATACTATAATTCTCCCTATTTCTACAGCTCCTCAGCTCACCATCTCAGTGTCATTCTTGACTGCACCCTGTTTTTCACGCACAGCCCAAGAAGGCTACATGATTCCAGGGAGGATTTCTTTAGAGCCGCTCTAAATGATATCCATTACTCTCTGGCACAGTTAAACACCCTGCCCAGGTTGTGTCTTTTCACTTGATGACTTTACTTTCCCTCTAAGGAGAGCCAACCTCAGCTGTCTTTAACTAGTTAGCTTCTAGGTGCTGGAAAGGATTTCTCCAGCAAGAAGGTTGCTGAAAATTTTAGGCATATGTATATAGACACACATATACACACATATCCAGACAAATGAATACATACACATAGAAACAAATACAAATATTATAAATATATATTCCATATTTTGCATTGTTTTTAGAATGTCTGGTTAGAGTTTATGAATTCTGATGGGTTTAAGAAAAGAAAACCCCTTCTCACCTGATATCTGATGACTGAAAATCCCCAAAACACACATCTGGCTAAAGGACAGGAAGTGTAAGAGTATTCATGTCCTTTTTTTTTTTTTTTGGAGGTAGAAAAGCAGGGCATTTGGGATTAAGTGACTTGCCGAAGGTCACACTTAAGTGTTAAGTGTCTGAGGCCAAATATGAACTCAGGTCCTCCTGACTCCAAGGCCAGTGCTCTATTCCCTGCACCACCTATACTCAAGTGCTTTTTGACCAAGTCAAGCAATACCAAAATATTAGGATAGACATTTGATTTCATTGGCTCTCATGGATATCATGTAAAAAGGATAAATTTGAATTATGGTTCAATCATATCTTCTCAGAATTTGGCAATATTACGTTAAGCCTTTTATGTCACAGGAATTCACTACTTTGCCTTAATATTTTTTTCTCCGTGAAATTGAAATGGGGGTGGCACATAGTCAATATTTAATACACATTTATTAATTGATCAACTGACAATGAAGTGACATTCTTTTCTAAATATTCTCTATCCTTTCTTATGTATTTGGCATCTCTCTATCTTTAAGTATTGAGTAGCATTTTCATGCTAAGTTAAAAAACAACAATAAAAACAACAACCCAGCATTTAGATGAAAGGTAACTGAAATGAAAATAATTTTACTGATTATTTACAGTATTATTTGCAAAGTAAGACTATCAGTCTAAGAATCTGTATAGTGTCTCATTTCATGTACTTTGTCATTACATCAAAACAAAACTAGAAATTCTTTTTTCTTGTTTCAAATTCTGTGACAGAAGAAAAATGTTTCCTCCAAATGATAAGGTAAACTTTTTCATTTGAAGTTTAGGTGTCAGACTAAAGTTCCACAGAACTACTAGGAGAAAATACCATTTGCTAGTAATTGACATTTGCTTATTGTTTCTACTTGCTTTAGTTGACAAAATTTACATGTTAAGCAAACTGCACACAAATTTACATCTTAGACAAAAGAGAAAGGACACACAGGCTGCCAAATGGATCTATAAAGAAGCAGAAATGATGAAGGTTAAGGACTCTTCACCTTGATTTCCCAAGGTGTCACTTTTCATTAACCTTTTGGTATTCTCTCCTCTGTTTTACTGAGGAGTTCAGCCTCACAGGTAGACCTCAGGATTCTGTGTTGTTTGGAAATATGTGCCCTTTGCACAAAGTCACTTATCAAAACACATGATCTAGTTAATTATAGAAACACATGGCATCTACCTAATGATAGAGTTAGCAGTTCTGTTCAGACGATGTAAGCCAAGCATGAGAAGCTTTCCAGAAGACAAGTGCTGCTGTGAATAGTTCTAAGTTTCTGATCACATAGTATAGTGAACTCTCTATTTATTCAGCATTAAACTAAAGCAAAATATTCACAGAAACAGAAGTACAGTATTCAAAATGTTATAACATAACAACTTATCACTAAAGTGACCACATAGTTTTACACAAAACATATCATTCAGTGAGTCCTTAACTCAATCCTCCTTAAGAAACAGTTCTCCTTAAAGGATACAAAGTACAAAGGTCTGCTATCCCCTAGGTCACATTGTCTTAATCTTTTCAAAAAGTCTTCTTTCTTCTTGATTGGAGTTTAGTTTCCAATCATCCTTAAGGGATACAAGGTACAAAGTACAAAGTTCTCCTACTCCTAGATTGAAGTAAATCATGATCTTATCAGTCAGCACTAAGTACTCAAGGAGAGGTCTTTTCATCTTAGCTTGAGACTGGCTCCCAGATTCCACGATTCCTCTTCCATGGCCTCAGACTTTGCCTGAATTCACCCAACTGTCACCTGGATTTAGAGGCAGGCAGTTCTCAGCTCCTTATCCAGTTCCTTATCCAGTTCCCATTCCATATTGAAGCTCACAGTGTCTAGTCCACTTCAAGTCCTACACAGTTTCTGTTTCTGGGAAGACAAATGTTAACAGAGCCAAAAAAACATTCATACACATTGCTGGTACCATCATCAATTCACTATTTGCCTGAAAAATGAACAAAGACCCACAAAAAAAGTCCAAGAAGTCAACACAAATCATCAGCATAGTCCCCGGACCTCTGAAGCCCTCCCTCCAAACTTCTGAAAACAGACAACAAGAAAATCCTCTTTCAGAGCTTTGAGTAAGGTCCCATGGATTCTGTACAAAGTATCACAAACGCAAATCAACACAGAAAAACAGAGTGTTGGCCGCCACAAGTGTTCCCTTCTCAGTTCTGCTCAGCCCCAGCTGTGCTCAGCTTTTCGTCTGTCAATAGCTCTTCCCTATTATGCCCACCTCTTATATCCTTTGTTTCGTTCTTTGGCAAGTCCCTCCCATTGTGGGATTTACAGGTTCTGTTTCTTAACTTGATATAATCAGGGCAAGACTCAAAGACAATTGAACTGACACAAGGTTCTAAGTATTAATTTGCTTGCCATTACATATCATACATTTACTAAATACTTTCAATATGCTTAACACTATTCCAGGCACTGTGGGATACTAATATACATATACATATATATTTATATCTATATCTATCTACATATCTATATACATATGTATATATATATGTGTGCGTATCTCATTATTGAATCCACAAGCCTGTCCACTTTGCTTTGATTCATGCCCAAATTCAAAAAGGTTAGTAAAAGTTATGGTTATGGGATTTGAAGATCTTCCAGGTCCCTTGAACTTGCTGATGTAGCAGGAAGGGGTGGGGCAGGAGGAAACTAGAGCCAAGCTGGAGCCAGTTTGGCAATTGGAAGTGTGGCAGTGGACAGTGGCATGAACTCCTTTTTTTGAGCCAGCCAGAATTTCTACTAAGGACTTCTGCTGAGGACTACCAAGGAGGGAAACTAAGGGGGGCTGGAGCTGCTGGGAGTGATCTGGTGTATGTTGAGCAGTTCCCTTGAGGGAAGAGAGGAGGACCTTTGCCTGAGGTAGCCTGTTTTGATTTGAAGGCTTGAGAATGTGAATGTTTACTGCATTAACTACAACTCTATAGCTACTGTGATGGCTTTGACTTTCTGGTTTTGGGACTCCGTTTTCTGGTATTTGAATAAATGTTCTATCTTTGTCCCCCATGTAGAGATCCTGTTATATTTTGTGATTAATATCATATAAGCATATTTATAGTTACTCTAGGCATTGTGAATACTGCATTGTTGATACAATAAAGCAACAATTATCCATTCAATGCACTTAAAGATGGAGTAGGAGGTGAAGTTGACTTATAAAAGTTGTCAAGATATATTTGTCAATATATTCAAGACTAAATATGGTGACATTCCAGGAAAACTAGTATTAAATGGAAAGAAGTACAGGGCAAATAGGAATCTATAATAGTTGGTAATATTATGAGAGACCAGTCAGAAAAAAAATCCTTATGACATTTACTATTATTGGTTAAGAATTTCATTTCTGATTCTCCTACCCTCATATGACTGAATGCAAAACTATTTAAAGCATATTTCAAGTATATTGAAAGGTCTTAGAAGGGAAATTATATGTTTGTTTATATATACACACATATATATGTATATCCACATATATCTCCATACACATCTATATCTATATCTATATATATCCATATATATATATATATATATATATTCATATAGATATATATATACACACACACACACACATGTGCTTATATCTTTAGTTTGTTGTCACTGTTGAGAGATTAAATATAATTATCTGTTTTGGTAATCCAAGGGTTTATTGCCCATTTCCTTTTCATTCGCAGTATTCATGTTGCCTATAATTAGGTTCCATATTACCATTTTCAAATCACAGACAGAGCCATAGAGAAGGTCAATATTAAGACCAATAATTTCTGTAATTGGTTAGCAACTGTTTGAAATCTTATGGGCAGGAAATTGACTTAAAATGATTTTGGGATTTCCTGAGGAACTCTTTTATCCTCAAACCTAAAATAAACCTTTCCCCCAAAACTTTCTAATACATTTGTTTTATATAATATATATTCTTTAAGCACATGTAAAGAAAATATGTCTTAAATAAAGAATGTGTCTCTACTAGGGCTCATCAAAGTGGTTAATGCTATAGTAGAGTTCCAAACTTAAAATTAGTTTCAAACCTGGCTCTCACACATATTAAATTGTGGACCATGAGCATACTGGCTAATGTCACCAAGCCTCTGTTTCCTCATTTGTAAATTCTGGATAATAATATCCATACTAGTAACCCTCTCACAAGGTTATAAGTGATTTTGGGAAGTTGAAATTTTATAAAATATCAGTTATAAATAAATGCTAGTTGAGTAGATTATTTAATCATTTAGATGTATGTTGCCAGCAAATGCCGTTTTTAAATTTTCTCTCCTTTTGCTGCTTCTAATGCACTATACTTCATCTACTGACTGCATGCATTTTCACTCTTTCCCATGCCTGAAATGATCTCCTTCTTCATCTCTGTCTCCTGGCTTGCCTGGTTTCCAATGATAGCATCAAATCCCATTTCTTTCAATGCTTTCACAATTGTGACCATTGTTAGTGTATTCCCTCAGAGATTAAATTCCATTTACTCTGAGAGATAAACTTCCATTTACACTGTCCATGGGTTCTGAGAAGCTGTGGCATGCACACATTGTAAAATTATCTTGACAGACAAGCTAAAAGAGGTTGAGAATAAGCACCAAACTTTAAACCCAGAGATGAAGTAGGGAGAAGTCTACCCCAAGCATATAAAGATTTCCCACAGCATAACAGGTAGATGAGAAAAATCTGTTGCAAAGGCCATGAAAGTAGCTGAAGAAGGTGGTATGGAGCACTTAGAGTATGTGTAGGCATCAAAGACATAAAACATATCCAATGCAATCTTGACCATTACCTGTCATCTTGACTCTTCTCCTGCCACTGGAATTTGAGGACTCTAGAAGCGAGACTGAAGCTGACAATTTTGTGTAAGTCTGACTTGCTTAAATCAAATTCATGAGTAAGTCAAGGAATCACTCTATGATGTCACTGGCCTTCTTTGAAAATGAAGGACAAACAACATCTTATCCTTCAGACATTTGGGAACACTTGATTTTTTAAAAATTTACTTATTCATTTTTAGTTTTCAACATTTATTTCCACAAGATCTTGAGTTACAAATTTTCTCCCTGTCTCTCCCCTAGCCCCACCCCAAGATAATGAGCCTACTGAATACTCCTTCCCCCAATCTCTTCTACCTTATATAAACCCCCATGCCTCTCCTAACTTTCTAGGAGGGCAAGATGAATATCTATACCCCAGTGCCTGTATATCTTATTTCACAGTTGTATGTAAAAAACAATTTTTTTAAACATTTCTTTGGAAAACTTTGATTTATAGATTCTTTCCCTTATTCCCTCCTCACCCACCCCTACTGGGAGGACAAATAATTCAATATATGTTGTATCTGTGTAGTTATGCAAAACATTCCCATAGCGGTTATATTGTGAAAGACTAAACTGTATTTCCCTCCGTCCTATCCCACACCCCACTTATTCTATTTTCTCCTTTGACACTGTCCCTTTTCAAAAGTGTTTACTTCTCACTACTATCTCTCGCAATCTGCCCTCCCTTCTATCATCCCCCCTCTTATCCCCTTCCCCCTTACTTTCCAGTACAGTAAGATACACAATTGAATGCGTATGTTTCCCCCTCCTTAAGCCAAATTCAGTGAGAAAAAGGTTGACTCATCCCCTTTCATCTTCCTGCCCTTCCCCTCCATTGTAACAGTTTTCTCCTGGTTCTTTTATGTGAGATAATTTACCCTCTTCTATATCTTCCTTTCTCCCTTACCCAATATATTCCTCTCTCACCTCTTAATTTTATTTTTTAGATATCATCTCTTCATATTCAACTCATCTGGTGCCCTCTGTCTATGTATACATGTATACACATAAACAAACACACATCCATTTCTATACATATACACCCTCTTATACATACATATATATATGTATGTATACAAACATATACATATACACATATATGTATGTACACACATATATACATATACATGTATGTACACACATATATGTATGCATGTTCCCTTCAACTATCCTTTGACCAAGAAAAGTCTAACTTATAATTATCATTTTTCCATGTAAGAATGTAAATAATTCAACTTTAATAACTTCCTTATGATTTCTTTTCATGAAAAGCAGATAAAATGTCCATATCCTTTGATTCAGAGATTCTTCTCCTATACATACATCCAAAGGAGATTATTGATATGAGATAGGCTCCATATAAGCAAAATATACACTCTATATGGTAGCAGATAATTAGGAAAAAATATTCATCACTAAGGACAATGGTTAATCAAATTGTGATGCTTAAATACAACTGAGTATTACTTAAATATAAACTATTAATGTAAGAAATCACAGATACAATGAATACAAAGATCATCAAAAACTTACATGAACTAATGCAAAATTAAGTAAAGAAATGCAATATCTTCTCATGTTTCTCTTGCTTCTTGAATTTGAAAGTCAAATTTTCTGTTCCGTGTTGTTTTTTTTCATCAAGAATGCTTGAAAGTCCTCTATTTCATTGAATATCCATATCTTCCCCTGAAGTATTATGCTTGGTTTTGCTGGGTGGATGATTCTTGGTTTTAATCCTAGATCCTTTGACCTCTGGAATCTCATATTCCTAGCCCTTTGATCCCTTAATGTAGAAGTTGCTAGATCTTGCATTATCCTGATGTGTTTACGCAATACTCAAATCATTCCTTCCTGACTGCTTGTAATATTTTCTCCTTGACCTGGGAAATCTAGAATTTGGCTACAATATTCCTAGGAGTTTTCTTTTTGAGATCTTTTTCAAGATGTGATTGGTGAATTCTTTCAATTTTTACTTTGCACTCTCATTGTAGAATATCAGGGCAATTTTCCTTGAGAATTTCTTGAAGGATGATTTCTAGGCTCTTTTTTGATCATGGCTTTCAGTAGTCCAATAATTTTTTAATTATCTCCCCTGGATTTATTTTCCAGGTCAGTGTTTTTTCCAATGAGATATTTCACATTGCCTTCTATTTTTTCATTTGTTTGAATCTGTTTTATAGTATCTTGATTTCTCATTAAGTCATTAGCTTCCATTTGCTCCAATATAACTTTGAAGCAATTATTCTCTTCAGTCAGTTTTTTGAAGTTCTATTTCCATCTGGGCAATTTCTCTTTTTAAGGCATTCTTTTCTTCATTGGTTTTTTGGGCCTCTTTTTTTCCATTTGAGTTAATCTATTTTTTAAGTTGTTATTTTCTTCAGTATTTTGGGGAGGTATCCTTTAGCAGGCTATTGACTAGCTTTTCATGACTTTCTTGCATCATTCTCATTTGTCTTCCCAATTTTTCTTCCACTTCTCTACTCGATTTTCAAAATCCTTCTTGAGCTCCTCCATGGCCTGCAACTAGTTCATATTTTTCTTGGAAGCTTTTGATGCAGGAGTTTTGACTTCGTTGTCTTCTTCTAGTTCCATGCTTTAATCTTCTTTGTCCCCCCAAAAAGATTTTATGGCATGATTGTGCTTCCACTGTTTGCTCATCTTGCCAGGCAATTACTTGACTTTTGGGCTCTTTGCCATGGTGGAACTCTGCTTCCAGAGTGTAGAGAGCTGTGTCCCAAATTGCTGTGGTTTTGTGAAGCTGTTGTCAAACCTATGAGGATGGCGCCCTTTCTACAGCCACCATAATCTCTGGCACTCTAGCTGTCCTCACCTCATGACCACCACCCAAGACTGTGACCCAGATCCAAGCAGGTCAAAGCAATAGCAGTTACCGTCTGAATGGCTGCTTGGATCCCCTATGATATGCCAGCCAGGTGGGTGAGGAGCTCCAGAGGCAGTCACATGGCAGCAGCTACAGCCACTGAATCACTAACACCTCTGCTGTGTGGGGGGTGGGGGCAGGCCATGCTCTTCTCTTACCCAGTTCCTACAGAACTTCCTGCTGAACTAAAGGTTCAGTCTTTGGTCTTTATGGGTTGAGAAGTCCGGAAACTGCCACAGCTGCTGGTGATTCGCTCTTCTGAAGTCGCTTTGGTCAGTCTGGGTCATGAGTCTAGGCCAGCAAGGCTCATCCAGGACTGTGCTCAGTTCCCTGTTTGGTGTGATAGACCTTGCCTGTCAGCCTGCCAGGCTGCCTTCAGCAGATTTGTTTCTCTCTATCACTTTGTGGGTTCTGTAGCTCTAAAATTTGTTAGAGCCATGTTTTTCTACAAGTATTGGAGGTGGTTGGAGCAGGAGCTCAAGAAATTTCCTACTGTTACTCTACCATCTTGCCTCCTCCTGAATACTAGATTTTTGAGTAGAGAAGTGATTGGGTCATAGTTGAACTATAGGGATGTCAGTTTTAGAATCTATGAAGGATTGATTAGAGAGCCTGGAAGCTGAGACCATTGCTACAAGGTTATTGCAAGAGCACAGAATAAAGGCGATGAAGGCTTGAACTAGGCCATTAACAATGTCTCTGTCAGTTGATATTTAAATTCCTTCAAAATGCAGATACACTCTCTCTTTTTAAATGAATCAAATTTTCCCCCTACACTCGTATGTTTGATACTGTTCTTTCCTGAACTCAACATTCCATCCCAGCTATTCTTTGCATAGACTATGCCTTATATATGGAATACAATTCTTCTTTAACCTTACTCTATCTTCAAGGCTTCCACCATATGTCATCTCTTACAGAAATTGTATCCTAAATTACCTTGGTGAGTAGTTCATCCTGCTTAAATGATCAATTTTATTCCCAAACACCCTGCCCAGTCAACTGGCCAATAATAAGCCCAGTAATTATATTTCTTTGTTTCATTTATGTATCTCCATTGTGTAGCTCATAAGCTCATTGGATAAACACTTCTTGTTATATATTGGATTATACCCTATGTAATCTGGCTCTATATTATCCATGTACAAAATATTTTTATGCTCATAAACTGTAAAATGGCAAAATCTGAGAAAATATGGGTATCATTAATACTTGATAAAGGAATTTTAGGAATAGGGGCACACTGGAACATTTTTGGTGGAGCTATCAGTTGATCCAACTATTTTAGGAAACAACTGGAATCATGAAAAGCAGATAAAATGTTCATATCATTTGATTCAGAGATTCTTTTCCTATACCTACACCCAAAGGAGATTATTGATATGAGATAGGCTCCATATACACAAAATATACACTCTATGTGGTAGCAGATAATTAGGAAAAAATATTCATCACTAAGGACAATGGTTAACCAAATTGTGATGCTTAAATACAACTGAGTATTACTTAAATACAATCTAGTAATGTAAGAAATGGCAGATACAATGAATAAAAAGATTATCAAAAACTTACATGAACTGATGCAAAATTAAGTAAACAGATGCAATAGGGAAACATAAACATTGCCTACAACAATGTAAGAAGAAAGAATGTTGAGCACAAAACAACTGAAAATGAGTATTGGCTCTAAAGGAGAAATATAGGACACCTCCCCTATTCCTCTCTGTAGATGAGATGCTGATAGATGTGGAACACTGCATAGTTTACACACACACATATACACACACACACATATACACACACACACATACCAGATTGGTGGGATTTTTTTTTGTCTTATTCCACTTTATATTTTTCTTTTAATGATTTTTCTTTGTTTTGGCGATACTGGTATAAAGAGAAAAATGATATTCAATATGTAATAGCCATTCAATGTGAGGAGACCCAAATATGAAAAGAGAAACCAATTTGAACAACACAAGAAAGAGGTGTTACCAAAGTCAAGCAGTTGGAACTATGGGGCCCCAGCTAACATAGGCTTTATCATTATGGTTACCAGAGGAAAGAGAATGGAGAGAAATGTAACGCTATTCACCTGTCTCTTGGAGAACTAGAGAATAGGAAATTGATCCCATCTGTTAGAGAGTTGTGCCTTTAATAGCAATAAGGTACAGCTGAGTTGAAGTTGTTGCAAGACACCCCACAACACCTTCTGAGAGTAGAACAACAATGAAAGTTGTGAGAAAAGTCATGATGCCTTCAGGAAGTAGAGGCCAATAAAAACAGAGTGGTAGAAAGACTGGAAGGGATCAATAACCAGGTGAGAACTAGCCAAAATGTCCAATAGGATCCAAGTGGGATATAGATATTACCAATTAAGGAAAAAAGGAAAGATTAAAGAAGAAAGTTATATGTGAATTGAATCTTAACAGATAGTTATGAATTAAAGATATATTTGGTGGCATAGTGGATATTTTGCTATATTTTAAATCGGAAAGTCTTGGCTTACAGTTCTATCTTACATACTATTTGTGTGACCTTGGTAAGTAATTTCTGACTTGGTCAAGTAATTTCTGACCTCCTCATCTTAGTCATTTTTAAATAACAAGGATATCTACCTCCCAAGGTTGTTATGAGGAAGATGTGAGATAATATGTGCCAAGTGCTTTTCAAAGATTTAAATGCTATATAAATCTTAGGTATCTTTGTCATCATTAATGGGGACTGAGAGAAGGGCATTTCAAGCATGGAATAAGAAGCAGTGATTTGGAGTCATTAGGCCTGTTTTAAAAAGGCTTGATATTCCACTTTCTAACGATTTGTCCTTGGTCAGGTTACTTTTTTTCAATGGGCTTCAGTTTCTTCATTAATATTATCGGCAGGGGGGGTGGTGTTTAGACTAGATAATCTCTGATGTCATTCTCATCTTTTATGATGATGAAGAAAACATAAATGGAGTATATAACACTTTAGTTCCTGCATGCATGTCCTAATTTCCTTAGCTTAGATTCATGATCAGTATGGTAGAGGCATAAAAACATATAGTATGTGATTGGAATATACAACATACAAATGCAAATGATTGGAATATATGACATACAAATGCTAATATAATAAGTTAGTGAATTAATGAACAGGCAATGCATGTGATAGGGATGCAGAAGAAGACTAGAGGCTTTTATGAAATGAAAAAAGAAAAGGAAGGAAATAAGATAAATCTTAAAGGATAGTCATGATGCAGATAGATATATAGAGAATAAAGAACTGGCCTTGAAGTTTTGTTTTTTTAACCTTAGTTTAAATCCTCCCTCTGATATATCCTAACTGTGTTACTCACCCAGAGTAAGTCATTTAACTTGTCAATCTTCTAAGCAACTCTCAAGAACTAAATTTTCTGAAGGTACCAATGTATTTCTCTAGATATCTGTTTTTTTAAACACAATAAAATCAGGTCCAGTCCCTATCTTTGCTCCATCTCTATGAATCATATAGATTCAATTGGCAGAGAGGATATATTGGTAAATGGGGGCATGGAGTAGGAGGGTGAGCATGTTAGGTGATGAATATAATATGTCCTCAGGTGTGTAGACAAAAATGAGCAATGTGGCACATGAAATAGTCTAGTACAGAAGTGTCAAATATGTGGCCAGCAGATTGACAACACTCAAGTGAAGCCCAAAGCAGATTAACATGTAATTGGGAAATATTCAAAAGAATAAACAAAAATACAAGAAATCATAGAAAACATTGGATTTTAAAACTAAGTCAAAACGTAGCCCACAGAAATCTTTGTCTATGTCATAGCAGCCTCCATCTCTACTTGGGTTTAACATGACTTGCCTAGTACATGGATCAAATATGATAATAAATGCAAAGTATTCTGCAAACTTTATTATGTATATGATTATTAGCTGGCATTATTATTAGACCAGGTACAAAATAATACAATGAGAGGTAGTTTATAGTGAGGAAAGTATTAGGTATAAAGTTGGCTGTGATGTGAAAAAACCCAGAATGACATGGTAGCTGTGGGAATGGAAAGGAGAAGAACAAACAAAGCTCTGAGGATATATTAAGTATGAAATCAACTGTCTATGTGTGGCCTCTCTAGAAAGAACCAGCTGATTACTAAATGCAATTTATATACAATCTGCACACAGAAGTTTCTCACCTATCTATCCATCAGATTTTGATCATGAGTTATGATTTGACTTCTACCTTATTTGATGGCAGCATTACACTGCAAGAGTTCCTTTATTCATCCCATCTTTAATTCAAACATTTAAAACAAACCGGCATAGCCCTTGGAGAGGTTGAGGTATAAAATATTTTTCCTGGCAACGTGGACACTAATTTTTCTAAGAATTTAGTTTACTAACAGTCATCCACACATAAAAATGAAAAATGGCTCCATTTTAATATATTTTTATCATGTCCATGGCTAATGCAAAGCCCAGACTTCAATGAGTCCTTTTTATTTACTTCGCTTTATATTTTTAATTTCCTGGCACATCCTTGTTTGCAAAATACCTACAGTTGTTTAAGAAGAGTCATATATTTTGTTGTTCCTTGATATCATTCAAAGACATTGTTCACCTGCTAGGAAGCTGGAGTATTTAATGTGAGTTAAAGGGAACCATTTTCCTAATATCTTAAGGAGTCTGCTTGGATATTCATCATTGTCACTATCACTAGTCACTCTGTTGAGTACCAAGAAAGCTACATATTAGTCACTCTGAAAGCTGTGAGGGTAAATGATCCATCACCCCTTTGCTTTTTAATAGGTTTTTAAAGTGGCAATGGGGGTTTGGGAAGACAAAAATGGAGAATTGTTTCCTACGTGTTTGGAAAAGTTTGCTAAAGCTCACTCCCAAAATGGATATTTTACTTTGATGTCCACAGAAACAATGCTATATAGATATACATATCATATTTAATTTATCATTAACAGTAAAGTATGGCATCTGTTAATTGACATACACACATATCTGTGCGGACAGATGGATAGATAGATAGATAGATAGATAGATAGATAGATAGATAGATGGATGGATGGATGGATATAGATATATTTTTTACACTTACAAAGCATTACCACTTCCATTATACATTTTTAGCATTACAACAACCTAGTAAAGAAGGTAGTACTAGTATTATCATCCTGAATTTTGTAAATGAGGATAATTCAAGGTCAGAGTGGTAAAGTGTACTTCCAAAAGAAACACAACTTTTCAGTGGCATAACTGAGTAGGTTTTTGAATTTTGTATTTAGAACTTTTTGTCCTCATTGAACTTCATGGATAGTGTCCATAACAAAAAAGTTTCAGGCTATTTTTTGCATAGATTTCAAACTGCCTAGAAGCTCTGAGGCTTTGTGTTCATCAATATTGAGGAGATACATCTTAAATTCCATGTAGGCACAAATGATCTCATTTTTATTATTGTTTCATAGTGTCCAGCATATAGTAGGTAATCAATAAATATTTGTTAATGTGAATTGAAATTCTATAAATGTTGAACATAATTTAATTGGATTTTATCTGTTATTGTATTTATAAATAGTAAATTGTGAATTTATCTTAAATTTAATCCTCGTCAGAGATTTACAAGTCACCAAGATATAAGATGTACAACTTCCAATTCATACATTTTAATATCACTTAAAATTTATTCTTGTTAGAGTGTTAATTTTCATTCATAGGCTAAGGTCTTGAAGCTTGTCCTGGTAAGTCAATAATAATTTAGTGTATGGTACTTTACTGAAGATGTCCCAAGGGGAATGGCCTACTTCATAGACCATTGTCTGAAAAAAGCCTCCTTGATCTGTGCAAGAGTGCTCCATATCCTTAGAATTTTGTCAGGTGTTGCACTTTTCCTTTGCCAGAAATTCCTTAATATTTGGAATATCAACCAGAGACTGATAATGAACTTGGATCCCCTTCCCCCCTCCCTATCCTGTGTTCCTATGCCTGCTGATTTCCCCTTTAGTTGGTATGTGACTAATGGACAGTTACAGTAAAAATAAAAATCTTTCATATGCAATAGTAGTAGTGTATTCAGGCAGAGAGATAATTGCATTAGTTTTTGACAAAAAAAAATGGTTACTTTCTGCATCCAAGTAGAATGTCAAATGCGAAAACCCTCCCATTTACATGTTTCTCATGTTGACCTCCTGGAGTACTAAATAGCAAGGCATGCTTGATTCTAAAATTTTTTTCTCTAAAATGTTTTTGATAGGAGAAAAGTAGATCTACCACTTAAAAATTATCTCTCTCTGTCAGAGAACACTCTGGATTTTGTAATGACTCTCTGAAAGTATCCATTCTGTTGAAATGAATGGACAGAATGGTTATCACCAAAGCCTGTTTTAAGGCCTGCAAATCTAATTCTAAATGGATTTTGTTTTAAATAAATAACAATGGAAATAAATAGAAATATTCACCTGTGTTAAGATGGCAAGTGCCAAAATGCTGCTTAAGACTTTTTCTGGGAAGAAAAAAAAACAAAACACCTCACCTTAAACAATGGATGAAAATTAAAACTTCCCTAAGAATAAATTTAATGATATTCAAATGCCCTTTTTGTAAGTCATACAACCTGTATTTTCATCAGTAAATCTCCAAAAAGGAAAAAGAAATTAGGACTCATTTATAACATATTATTTATAATTGTTATATCTTTGAGTTAAAATTCAGTTCAAATATCTTCAACATGCATTAAGCTTCTCTTTTGCGTAGGATTGAGGTTGCAAGGACAACAATGAGAGAGATTCTACCCCCAAGGAGCTTCAAGGAGTTAAATTCCCTCAAGGAAGAAATTGGGGGAGGGGTGTACAGATAAGCAAATGCAACATAATTTGAGAAAGTAGAGCACTAAAACAAGGGGAAATTGAGGTGTTAAGTATTTGTATAGAAGCTTATACCTGACCAGAGTCTTGAGAAAAACTAAGCCTTCTCAGAGGTAGAGGTGAGGAAGAAGTCAATTCCAAGCACTAGAGATAGCCTATGTGAAGGTATAGAACTGGAAGATTAAATGTTGAGTTCAGAAAATAGTCAGAAAATTTGCCTGAAAACAGAGTAAATGAAGAGGAGTAATATGGAATGTTTGGGAGAGTGGGAGAGAGCCAGTAGCAGAGGGCTTGTCAATGCCAATTGTCAACTTGTCTAGAGTCATTATCTAAAGGTATTTGGAGAAGGTTGGGGGTGAGCTCAGACTTGCCCCTGCCTTTATTCTGTCATCTTGATTCTACTTCTTCAACTGCCAGATTGCCAACAATGTCAACTTGAGGAGTTTTCATTTTATTCTTGAGGTAATAAGGAGCTACTGAAAATTGTTCAGTAAGGAAGTGACACCATTAGATCATTGTTTTGGAAATAGTGATTTAGTAGGTTACCAGAAGGTATAATGTGGAAGGGATGGACTGAAAGTAGAGCTCCCAATTAGAAAGCAATTGTCATGTGTGAGGAAAGGACACAAATTTCAAGAGATGTTATAAAAAAAAATCAAGGAGACTTGAAAATTGGATATGAAGGAAAGGAGAAAGTCAGTAACAATTAAGTGCTAGTAATCATAAAATATGGAAGGAAAAAGATACTGTCAACAACAAAAACAAACAAAAAAGATCTTTTAGTCATAATAGGTTTTGTGTAAGATATAATGAATTCCATTTTAGACATTTTGTGTTTGAAATGCTTATCTAGAGAGAGATGTCCATTAGGATGTCAGAAATTTGGAAGTGCAGATCAAGAAAAATATTGTGTAAATTTGAAAGCAATATGTGATTTTGTCAATATCATGTATTCCCATGGAAAAACGACTTCTTTTGCAAATGCCAACAATAACTTGGTGTATGATTCCTAGATTTTCGCCAAAGAAGAATAGATTTTTAAATGACTTTCCCAGGGAGACCCAGCTAGTATGAGAGGTGGGATTTCATCAAATATTCTTGACTCCAATTCCATCATTCTACTCACTACACTATATTGTTTCAGTTATAAACTAATGTAATGTCAAGCAAAATGGTACTTAGCTCCTTGTTTAATTATACAAGTTTCTTTGAGCCTTGCCTGTGATTATATCAAGTCTTTATTAGAAACAGAACCTGTGAAGCCCACAGTAGGAGGAACTTGCCAAAGATCAGAATAGGAAGGACATAAAAGGAAGGATGGAACAGGAAGGAGCTAAGGATATAAAAGCTCGAGCACAAGCTGAGACTGAGTAGAACTGGGAGGAAGAAGGTCTGTGGTGTTGGCACTCTCTCTGTTTGTCTGTATTGATGTTACTTTGCCAGACCTGTCTGCTGACAGAGGATGTTGCTGTTGTTGCAGAAGCCCTGGGACACTACTGCTGGTTCAGAAGTCCTTAAGGACTTTACTGCTGTCCATTTACAGAAGTCTTGAAGGAGGGTTTTACTGTTGTTTTCAAAGGTCCTGGGATTTTACTGATGATTTGCGTTTGGTTTCACAGACAGAAGCCCTATTTGTCTGTGTTAATTTCTCAGACAGAGGCCTTATTTTTTGGTCTGTGTTGATTTCACAGGCAGAAAGTCAATTGATGATAGTGCTAGCAATGTGAGTGAATATTGTTTTAACTCTGCTAAGTTTGATGTGTATAGCTGGAGCAGGAACTGGAACAGGAACTGGGAGCTGCCTACATGTGAATCCAGGTGACAATTGGGTGAATTCAAGCAAGAGCTGGGAGCATGCAAGAGGAACCACAGAGTTTGGGAGTCAGTCTTGAGTCAAGATGAAGGGACCTTTACTTAGGTACTGAGTGCTGGACGGTGAGATTAAGACTTTCAATGGATATTTTATATTGATTGATTCAGATTGTGACTTAGTGAATGATAACTTTTGTTTAAAAATATGTGGTCACTTTAGTAATAAGTTGTTATGTTATATTGTTGTGAATGTTTTGCTTTAATTTATTGCTGATAAAATAGAGGGTTCATAATACTCTGTGATCAGAATCTTAAAGTTATTCATAGCAGTAGTCCTCAGGATTGCTGCTTGTGCCTGACTTTACAACAACAGGGCTGACTTTTAAGAAGATATAGGAAGTCATTAATTAAAGATTACAATTGTACACAAGCAAACTTATGAGATCACAAACATATACATACATACATATAAACACATACATATATACACTTATACACACACACATATACCTAAAAGAAAAATGAAGGCTTCTGAAATGTAACTCCATTGTAACTATTTAATACTAAGAACACATTCTTGACATTCAAAGGAATATAATAATTTTCAAACACAACTCAAATTATGTAATTAGAACAACAATGGCAGTGATATTCACTGTGTTGTAACAGGAAGAACAATGGACTGGGAATCAGAAAGTCTATGTTTAAGTGCTGGCTTTGCCATTATCCATGATTTTAGCCAAGGCTCTTTGAGCTTCTTTTGCCAGCAAAATTATAATAATAATATTTTACAACAAATCTCTTATTGTAAAATAAAAACCTATCTCAGAAAAAGAAATTGAACAAGCTACCAGAGAGCCCCCTAGGAAAAAATCCCTAGGACCAGATGGATTTGCTAGTGAATTCTATCAAACATTTTAAAGATCAATTGATCCCAATACTCTACAAACTATTTGAGAAAATTGGTGAGGAAGGAATCCTAACAATAAAACTAGCAGAAACCATATGATTATCTCAATAGATGCAGAAAAAACCTTTGACAAAATACAACATCCATTCCTATTAAAAACACTAGAAAGTAGAAGAATAAATGGAGTTTTCCTTAGAATATCACTCTTTGCAGATGATATGATGATATACTTGGAGAATCCTAGAGAATCAAGTAAAAAACTTCTTGAAATAATAAATAAATTAAGCAAAGTTGCAGAATATAAAATAAACTCACATAAATCCTCAGCATTCCAATATATTTCCAAAGAAAGTCCAACAGCAAGAGATAGTAAGAGAAACCCTATTTAAAGTTACTGTAGATGTTATAAAATATTTGGGAATCTACCTGCTAAAACAAACCCAGCACCTTTATGAATACAACTACAAAACATTTTTCACACAAATAAATCAGATCTAACTAATTGGAATTGCTAACATGATAAAACAGAAAAATGTCAAAAATTTGGGAAATATTGAAGATATGGGAAAATTGGAAGTCTATTGAATTGTTGGAGTTGTGAACTAATCCAACCATTCTGAAAAGCAATTTGGAACTATTCCCAAAGTCCAACCAAACTGTGCATAGCCTTTGATCCAACAATAGCACTATTAGGTCTATATCCCAAAGAGAACATAAAAAGGGGAAATGGTCCACATGTACAAACATGTTTATAGCAACTCTTTTTGTGGTGGTAAAGAATTGGAAATTGTGAAGATGCCCATAAATTGGGGAATGATTGAACAATTTGTGGTATATGAATTTAATGGAATACTATTGTTCTAGAAGAAATGTTAAGCAGACTGATTTCAGAAAAATTTGGAAAGTGTTACATGAACTGATGCTGAGTAAATTGAGCTTAAACAGGAGTACATTGTACATAGTAAAAGCAAAATTGTATGACCAATATTGATAAACTCTGCTTTTCTCAGAAATACAATGAGCCAAGACAATTCCAAAACACTAGTGATGAAAAATAATATCCACATCCAGCTATGGAGTCTGAATGCAGATTGAAACAGCCTTTTCTCTTTTTCATTTTTATTTTGTCTTTCTTGTAGTTTCCCCCTTTTATTAACTGATTCCTCTTTCACAACATGGCTAATGTGGAAATATGTTTAATATGATCATAACTTATAGACTATGTCAGATTGCATGCCATCTAGTGGAGGAGAGTGGGGGAATTTGGAAATCAAAATTTTGTAAAAGTGAATGTCGAAAACTAGAAATAAAATTATTAGAAAAATGCTTTATCTATCTAGCTATCTACTTACCCTCATTAAGAACATATCCATCTCAATAATCACATAGGTCCCCATTTTTCTTTCACTACATTCATTGTAATTTCATCAACTGAAAATTTTGATTATTTTCTACACACAGATAATTCCCCTTTTCAGCTCTATTACTACATAATAAACAATGTTTTCAACACCTATATCTGAGTGTCCTGTGGTATCTCAAACAACTCATCCAAAAGGTAAGTTACCATTCAACAAGCTCCATTTTTAAAATTTTTTGTTTTTTATTGTCATTTTAAGATTGTTCTTACCTTTGCCTTCTCATTTATTCAATACTTCATGGATAAGAATCCATAGTTTTACCTGACATGATTTATTTAACTGGGAAGCAAATCATTTGAGTCTCAATAGTTAACAGTTCCTCTCACATCAGGGTTTCTCCTACTTCTCTCAGAATGAATATTGTGGCTCATTTCATATACTGATACAATGTGTTTATTTTGGTCAAGGTTTTGATGAGTGAGCAACCCCCAGCATAAGGGCAATCCACTCTAAAATGTCACACATACACTACATTTAAATTTATTATCTTTATATATGATGTAATATATAATGATGTAATAATAATTGGAGTGCTGGTACTATTTTTTGACATTGTGCTTGACATTATGCCTTGCAAACAAGAAATGTTTAGTAAATGTTCATTCAATTTCATATAGCAGAGTTATTAACTAAAAGTAGATACATATTCCAAAATCTCTTATAAAAAATCCATGCTCCCACCATTTTCCCCAACTTTTATACTCACTGCAGCAGCCAGTTCCATTTTTGGAGGCTATTAAATTAATGTACTTCTTCACAAATTCCAGGAAGGCTGAGTGCTGCAGACGGGATGCTATCAACTTAGGTTGCTAGAGAAGACTTTTGAGAATCCTTTGGACATCACAGAGATGAAATAAGTCTATATTAAAGAAAATAATTCAGATTTTCTCATTGGAAGGAGAAATGTTGAAGATAATGCTAAAATTCTTTGGCCACCTTATGAGAGGACAGGACTCATTGGAAAAGAGCCTGGTGTCAGGAAAAAGTGGGAACAGAAGGGAACAACAGAAAATGAGATGGATAATGTCATGGAAGCAATGAACATGAGTTCGAACACATTTCCAAAGATAGCAGAAGATAAAAGGGCCTGATACCTGATGTACTATGGTCCATGGTACCATGAAGAATAGGAATGAATGAACAGCACAGTAACTTCCATCCATATGCTTGACATATGGGATCATATATCTAGACTTTGAATGGGCCTTAAAAAGTACTCAGCTTAACTCCCACATTGTACAAATGAGGAAACTGAGCTCAGGAAGTTAGTGTGATTTCTATGCTACTCAAGAATTTGTTAAATAGGGCTAAACAGGTGTAACAATAATTTAATATTCACAACACCCACAGTTACTACAAATATGCTGGTGTAGTTGTGAATAACAAAATGTAAAAGGCTTTCCACATGGAGGACAGAGACAAAGCATTTATTCAAATTCCAGAAAGCTGAGTCCCCAAACCAGAAAGTCAAAGTCATTACAGTAGCCATGAAGTTGGTACACATAGTTAATGCAGTGAGCACCCACATTCCCAAGCCTTCAAAACAAAACAGACTCCCTCAGGCAAAGATCCTCCTCTCCTCACTCACAGCTGCTCAGCATCCATACTGCTTGCTCCCAGCAGTTCTTAGCAGAAGTCCTCAGCAGAAGTTCTGGCGGTCTTTCAGAAGAAGTTCTGCCACCACCAGTTCTGTTCTCAAAATCTCTTCCCTCCCTGGTCTGGGTCTCTTATTAGCTCCTCCCTGCCCCACCCCTTCTTGCTGTATCAGCAAGTTCATCCCACTGTGGGATTCATAAGCTCTGGCTCTTAATACTTGACACAATTAAGAACTCGAAACTAAATTAGCCTGTCAATACAGGGTGGCATAGAAGATCTTCAAATCTCATTACCATCACAACAGAATGAGTCTTTTCCCCCCACATAACAATATTTCCACTATTTTTTAAAATTTCCTTTGCCTGATATTCATAGAGCACAATTTCTACTTTCCTTACCAACCTAATTTCCTTCCTTTGGACATTATCTCACATGTCAACATCCCACTCAAAACATGATTGTTATTCATCTCACCTTAGTTTCATCTGAAATTAAATAAAAATCATAATAAATGTTTGCTTTCTTTCCCCATTAGTGACCATTGAATTATTTTTCTGAGTCTTAATCAAAATCCCCAAATAATAATTTAAAAAGAAATCCTGAAATGAGGCAACCAATATTAATCATCATGACGTTCAGGGGTGAGGGGAATCATGGGCAATATCATGTAAGCTTTTGGTTTCTCTACCTATTTTATATCACTACTTCTATTTTTTTAATGGTTGTAACTGAACCTAAAACTCTATATACTAATGTATTTCATAAATAATAGCTTTCATTAAGAGTTCTTTAAGAAGCATTTCATGCATGATCTCATTTGATCATCATAACATCCATATGAGGAAGAGCTGGGAAAAATGATATTATCTCTTTTTAATTATGGGCAAACCAAGTCTCAAAGACCATATATATCACTTTTTTTATACATATATAGTCAAATGGCTAGTAACCGCCAGAGCAAGATTTGAATCCTAGATTCTCAGACTCTAAATATATTGCTTTCCCCACATAATACATTTATGAATTTGGTAATAAAAGTAATATTAATCCAATTTTGCAAATAATGAAAATGAAGCTTAGAGATATGTAATACTTATTTGCTCAAAGTCATAGAATTAATAAATGAGGAAATTAGACTTTTAAACCAGGTTATTTGTCTCCACTACATCATTCTGTTACTTTTCCTTCCTCCAAACTCTGTCGCTTCTTTTCCTTTGAGCTGTTAAACAAAGGCTAAGCCTAAGTAAGACTCTAAGGACTTACAACTCTCTAGATCAATTGAAAACAAAAGCTAAATAGTCACTAAATATTCTTCCTTGCCTTGAGAACAAGGTGATTGATTGATTCTAGGAGTTCCAATTTCTAGGGAAACCCTAATGAAAGTTTTAATGAGGTGCCACTGGATACATGATGGGTTTGTGCTTTGATGAAACTATTAGGAATCATATCATCCCCCTTCAAAGTAAAGTGATTTAAAAGAAAGGTTTGTTCATCATGAATGATTGGCACTTTGGGAAAATCTATGTAACTCTTCTGAGAATATTTGTAAATAAATTAAGCAAAATATATGACATTACACAGGAAGTCAATCATACTGAAATTCAATTATCAAAACATTTCTAAAAAACCAAAACATATATATATATATTTCATAGACCCCAGGTTAAGAACCCCTACTCTAAAAGGATGGTAACACACCTCCAAAGTTGCCTACTTTTATAGAACACTCTTGTGTTCAACCTTGGAGTCATACAATTTGCTCCAGAATATCAAGGAAATTTATCTCCTCTATACGCATATTGTCACTACTTTGGCTTATTACAATAGTCAACCTACTGCTCTCCCTTATCATCTGTTTCTTTTTTTCTCCAATCAAAATCCTTCATAACTATCACAGTAATATTCCTAAAGCACAGTATGACCATGTTACTTCCCCACTCAATTAACTTAAGTGGCTTCCTGTTACCTTTAGAGTCAAATCCCAATTCCTCTATAAATAACATTGTAGGGGCCACTGGCATACTCAGGGAAGCTTCTAGCATAGGTTCTTGGATCTGCTTTACTAAAAATGATAGCAGTTTAATGGGTCAACAATATTTTTAATTACATTCACTAGTTCAGGGGAAAAGTCAGCACCCTGAACTCCAGATAAAATATAGGCAGAGAAATAAAGAGCAACAGACAGGGCTCTGATTGACTGAATCAACTACACATTTTACCTAAATTCCTAGATGGAAAGAGCCGTTACATCTAAGCAGTCAGGGAGCTCTGAGCATATGGCCACTCAGAATCTCAACCATGGTCTCAAAAGATCCTTTTCATAAGCAAGTCCCCAAAGCAAAATACCAACTCAGAATATATATACACTTCTCAGAGCCAAAAGGCATCACAACCCTTCTGACTCAGTGTCCAACTGGAAATTAGCAAAAGGTGTGAAAGATTTCCTACATGCAAGCCTCCCCTAAGCAAGCTTCATTGAATGGGCTCCACATGAGGCCTATTAATTAACAGGAAAGATCTTAAATCCCATTAACATTACAAACATTTAAACTCCTTTTGCATCTTGCTCCAACTTACCTTTCTAGACTTTTATTTTATTCTCCTTTACATACTCTTTAATACAGCTAAAATTTTCATTTTTTGTTCTTCACACATGATGTTCTTCTATCTCCATTCCTTAGGAATGTTGTTCAACCTTCCAAGAAGACATTACCATCTGACTCTCACTTCTTATAATCTATAATTCCATTCACTCACAGCTCAAGTGACATGAGTTTCCTATAAGACACTTTTCCTGATCCTTCTAACAGCCCCTGATACCCCCAAGAAATTACCTTGAAATTTTACTATATGTATTTATTACATATGTAATTATAGATGTGCATGCTGTGTTGAGAAAAATCAAGTGCTGATTTTATATTTTATACTTGATTGTTTTCTGTAACTGGTTTTATTCTATAGTTATTTGAGTCATTTTTTTTTTCTTCTCTTGGCTCTGATTTAAGAGACATGCAGAAAAATAAATGAATCTAGAATTTCATTTTTCCTCTCTGAGTTAAGTTTAAAAGTTAAGTTTTCCTATAAATCAATTTAATTGAAAGAAAACTTATCTCTATACAGCCTTGCATGCCCATGTACAATTAAGGGAGATCTGCTATCCTACTAACATTTTACCAAATATATGTGGGTGCCAAGAAATCTGTTATCTCTGATTGACTAATGAGCAGATGGACTCCATCAATCAACCCTTACTGACAGCAGGATGGAAGGGGAAATTGTTGCTAGCGCTAAATGTCCATCCAATCACATTGTTTTTGCTGCCTAAGATACTTCAGACTTTCCTATCATTTTTTTCCCCTTTATGATTCTGAAGGATTTCTACAGAGGAGCCCTGAGTCATCCCACCCCTAGTTTCAACCTTTGCTGAGCTAAAATAAACCCCCACAGTTGGGGAATTTTTTTAAAATAAATTAATTTATTTTCTTGTTTACATCATTAATTTCCATAAGATTTTGAGTTACAAATTTTCTCACCATCTTTCCCCTACCCAACACCTCAAAACAGCCATCCCACTGTATAACCCCTCCAACAATCTGCTCTCTCCTATGTCCTCCCCCTCAGCCCTCTGACTTTCCAGTAGGACAGGATTTATCTCCACATCACAGTGGCTGTATATCTTAATTCCCAGTTGGATGTAGTTAATACTACTACTATTCCTACTATTCCTAATATATATATATGTGTGTGTGTGTGTGTGTGTGTGTGTGTGTGTATTTTTAACATTTGATTATAGAACTTTAAATTCTAGATTCTTTCCCTTTCTCCCTCATCACCCATCCCCAGTGGAAGGACAAGCAATTAATTACAGGCTGTACATGTATAACTACACAGAACCTCTCCACGGTGCACATATTGTGAGAGACTGATTATATGTCCCTCCTTCCTATCCTGCACCCACCCTCCATTCTATTCTCTACCCTGTCCCTGTCCCTGACTCTTTAAAGAAATATGTGCTTCCAGCAACCCTTCCCACCCACCCTGTCCTCCCCTCCATCATCCCACCACTCATCCCCATCCACCCTATTCTCCTGTGTGGCAAGATACTCAGTTTAGAGTTTATATCATTCCTTCCCTAAGCCAAATTCAATGAGAGTAAGGTTGACCCCTTCCCTTTTGCCTTCCTGTTCTTCCCCTCCATTTTAACAGTCATCCCTTGCCTCTTTTATAGGAGATGATTAACCCCATTCTTTCTCTCTCTGTCTCTTCTCATTCTAATCCTCTCCCACCTCAAAATTTCACCTTTTAGAGTATCATCCCTTCCTATTCAATTGATCCTGTGCCCTGTATGTGCTCATATATACACCTACTCAGATATGTGTTCACACACATATATAAACCCTCTTATACAGACATATGTGTATGTATATGTATATATACATTTGTATTCCCTTCACCTATCTTAATACTGAGAAAAGTTTCATAAGTTACAATTATAATTTTTGCATGTTGACATGTAAATAGTTCAACTTTGATAAGATCCTCATGATTTCTTTTCCATGTTTACCTTCTCATGCTTCTTGTATTTGAGTGTCAAATTTTCTTTTCAGTTCTGTTTTTTTTCACCAAGAATGTTTGAAAGTCCTCCACCTCACTGAATGACCATATTTTCCCTGAAACATTATACTCAATTTTGCTAGGTAGGTGATTCTTGGTTTTAATCCTAGCTCCTTTGATCACCAGAATATCATATTCCAGGCCCTTCAATCCATTAATTTAGAAGCTACCAGATCCTGGTTTATCCTAATTGTGTTTCCACAGTATTCAAAATGTTTCTTCTTGGCAGCTTATAATATTTTCTCCTTGATCTGGGGACTCTGGAAACTGGCTATAACATTCCTAGGATTTTTCTTTTTGGGATCTTTTTCAAAAGGTGATTGGAGAATTCTTTCAAGTTCTATTTTGCCCTCTGGTTATAAAATATTGGGGCAATTTTCCTTGAGAATTTTTTGAAGAATGCATTCCAAATTCTCTTTTTGATCATGGCTTTCAGGTATTCCAATAATTTTTAATTTGTCTGTCCCGGATCAATTTTCCAGGTCAGTGGTTTTTTCAAGGAGATATTTCACATTGCCTTCTATTTTTTCATTCATTTGGATCTGTTTAATAGTATCTTGATTTCTCATATAGCCATTGGCTTCCATTTGCTCCACTGTAATTCTGAAGGAATTATTCTCTTCAGAAAGCTTTTGAGATTCTTTTTCCATCTGGCAAATTTGACTTTTGAAGGCATTCTTCTCCTCATTGGCTTTTTGGGCCTCTTTTGCCATTTGAGTTAATCTATTTTTAAGGTGTTATTTTCTTCAGTCAGGTTGTTGCCTCTCTTTTCATGATTTTCTTGCATCATTCTCATTTCTCTTCCCACTTTTTCCTGCACTTCTCTTATTTGGTTTTCAAAATCCTTTTTAAGCTGATCTATGGCTTGTACACAGTCTACATGTTTCTTGGAAGCTTTTAGTGTGGGAGTTCTAATTGTGTTGTCTTCCTCCCATTCCATGTTTTGATCCTTTTTGTCCCCAAAGAAGGAAACTAAATTTCTGTTGTTCTTCTTACTTTGCTTCCTTTTCCTGCTCATGTTGTTGCCAGTCAGTTACTTGACTTTTTAGCCCTGTGGAACTCTTCTTCCAGAGGGGAAAGCTCTGTCCCAAATCACTGAGGTTTTGCAGCTGCCAGAGCTATTAGGAAGCTACTGCAGTCCCCACCAGCTTTGGCTCACTGAAAATGCATCCCAGGGCCACCACCAAAGACCGTGATCTGGATCCAGGCCTCTCAATGCAAGAGTATTTGGCCTCTAAATGATCTCTTGGACCTCCTGCAGTCTTCAGGCTGGGAACTCTGAAGCAGCCATGTGGAAGCAGCTGCCCACCACTTCTGCCACTTCCTAGTCCTGCAGGCAATTTGGCCAGACTGCTTTTCTCCCCCAAATTTAGCTGAGTTCCACTGATCTTTCACTTAGTCCTTGTTTCTTATGGTTTGATAATTCTGGAAACTTCCACAGCTGCTGCTGATCCACTCTCCTGAAGGCTCCAGCTGCAGCTTATCCTGGCCACCCCAGGGCTAAGCCGTGGTTTCAGGCTGGGCTGGTTTTGGCTCCCAGCATTCTGTGATGATCCCTTCCTACTGAGCTGCCTTCAGTGGGAGATGTGGTTTTCTGTATTTTTGTGAGTTTTGGAGCCCTAAAATTTGTTTAGAGTCACATTTTATGGGTATTTGAGGTGGGTATGTGGGAGCTGTGGAAGCTTGTTGCTCTTGTTGCTTCCATGCCATCATCTTGGCTTTGCCCCAGTTGGGGAAGTTTCAACTGTGTGTGTGTATGTTTTTTTTCTGTCTTCCTATCTTTATTAAAATATGACTAATTCGTCATAAGTGATTATAGAAAACTTATTAAATTTCACTAAGTGATTGATGTCCCTTTAGGTGATATTGAACCCTTGGAGACATTGCATACCTACATACATGTACATGTGTAATACATATACACACATATACATATATGCATACATGCATACTTACACACATACATATGTATGTATGTATGTATCTGTCTGTCTGTCTATCTGTGTATCTATCTATCTATCTATCTTTCTATCTATCTATCTTCCTTCAAATGGAGCTCGTACTTCTCACAGAGAGGGATGTAAGGGCAAATCTAAATGCTTGGGGAATTTTCTTTTTCTTTTCAATGAATGCTCACAGTTTAAGTTGTATGATAAGAAAAGTCTCTCTTGTCATCACCAGTGTCACCTTTACCCAAATTATTCCATGCCAGAAGGGTTATTGAATCCTTGGGAAACATTTATGACTTCAAAGAGGCCACTAGTTCAAGCCAAAAGGAGGCATTTTGAAAGGGGTGGGTAGAGCCTGGAGACAGGGAATCTTCCCAGTTGTCAAAAGGGGGCAAATAAAATTAAAGGAAAATTACTCTAAAATATACAGGTCCCAGAATTTTACCTAAGAATGGAACTTTACTTTGTGCACACTGATATTATTTAGTATGTTTCTATCTGTCCTGTCAAACCTAGGGCTTGGTCATTGAAAAAATTATCCCTCTAGAAAAAATGTTTCTCTTTGTATCTTTTATCTTCAGCCAAATTAGAAGGTAGACAAGAAACACAGATAAGGAAGACAGCAGCGTTTCCCCAATTTGCAGAATTTTATGACTTCATAAACTACCTAGAAATTGAGTTTGTGACTAAAATGTAAGTTCTCTAATGTGAATTTCCAAATTGTTATTTGAATGGTTTTTTTTTTTTTAAATAAAAACTGAACTATTCTAGTGGGTTTTGGGTTAAATTGGGTTAAATTCTTTAGAATTTGTTTTAAGGAAATTAACAAATAGCTGTGAATGTTACTTGAATAGATTGACATTTTTGCATTGCAAAGTGACAGATTTATTATTTTATTGCAGGAAGAATGTGATTTCACTGATTAGAACAGTGGTTCTCAACCTTCCTAATGCCACAGCCCTTTAATACAGTTCCTCATGTTATGGTGACTCCCAACCATAAAATTATTTTCGTTGCTACTTCATAACTGTAATTTTGCTGCTGTTATGAATCGTAATGCAAATATCTGATATGCAGGATGTATTTTCATTGTTACAAATTGAACATAACCCACAGGTTGAGAACTGCTGGATTAGAGAAAAGGGAATCAAACTAGTTTGAATGTGATATCAGTAAAATTTTAAAGTGAAAAAAAAATAGGTTGCAGTTTGAATGATTTTGTTGTTTAAGAACTCTCTCTAGATTTGTGAAAAGGAGAAAAGTTGGTGTAAATCAGGGAACAACTAAAAAGTAAACAACTGTCTTCTGTCTTGACCAAAAAAATAAAAGCTTTTATAAATGAGCAATTTGAGTATAAATATTATTTAATTTGGAAAAATGTTATGTGTTATGTCTGTGAATAACAGAACAAAGCTTACTTGTTATTTGAATAGACCAGGCATTTCTAAGTTGGAATATTAAGATACTCTTTCCTATAGCTCAATAAAAGAGATATGCACTACAAGCTTCCTGCCTTGTAATCTGTGTTACAGAACTATTAGACTTCTTGGTTCTGCCACTCTACTCTCAATTCTTAGTGCTCCCAACATAAAAGAACAAAAACAAAGTGAGGTGGCTTTATAAATATATTAAAATTGAAGTTTTTAACTGAAATGTAATATCTTCATAGTTAACCTCATGTTACAGTTTAAAGGATTTTATAACTGCTAAAACCATATTCTTGGATTTTTGGAAGTTTGCAGGTAATAGGAGCCCTGAGCCCACCCCTAGTTGAGATTAAAAGTGAACACCATAAACCTCTCTCCCCTGACTGAATGTGATAGATTTATTGTTCTAGTTAAGGAGGTAAATTTACCTACTAGAGAATAAACAGAATTGAAGCTAGTTGGAGACATTTGCCTGAGTAAATTAGTATATTAGTTGGCTGAGTTGTGATAGACCTTGCAACTCAAGAAGTAAAAGTTTAGTAATTAGTTGGTTATCTATAAGGAAATCTGCTAAGGAAAAATTTAATGGGATTAAGATGTATTGTGTAGTTTGTGATATGAAAGAGAATTGGAGAGCAAGTAGGGTTTGAGGGAAGTTTTTCATCTCTTGAGATACAAAAAATATGAGAACTCTTATGTAGGTCTTCGTGACATGGAAACTAAAGTAATATATTTGTAATATGAAATGATTTGAAGGTAGTATACTATACTCCTGTCCTTTGGGGACAATTAGAAGAATATATTTTAGTTGTTAAGGGAAAATACAACATCCTAATGGATCCTAAAAAGTGGGATGGGAATAAAAGAGTGTCATTTTAAATCTCTCCCAGTAGACAGAGTAATGAGCCCCATAATGTGAGGTACTTGAAATAAACAGCCCTTGGGAAAATTGAGGTTTTGAGTTTGTGATTGCAAATTCAGATTTGTTGTGTATTGAAACTAAATTATACTGTAGCTAGACACTAAGCCAAAATGTGGAAAGATCACAAATAAAGGAGAATATGATTTAAAGGCCTAAATCTGACTAGATGGGAGGCAGAGCAAAGATGTTGGGGAAAAAAAGTCAGGAAATTGCTTGAGATCTCCCCAGTTTCCATAAGAAACAATGATAAATCAAGGTTCTAAGCATATTCTGCAACAACAAAACTCACAAAAAAGATGGAGTGAAAAAAAATTTTCCAGCTTAAGATAACTTAGAAGATTTCAGAAAAGGTCTGTCTCACTTGGGTAAAAGGGGATTATAACCCAACACACATGGTATCTGCACAAGTCAGCATGAGGCTCTTAGCCATAACATAGATTAGTAACTGAGATCCCTCAGTAATGGCTCAGTAGGCTACAGGCACAGCAGGCTATCCGAGAGGCCACCAGTCACAGTGTAGAAGGCAAATGTTAGCTCAGGACTATGGTAAAACAGGCATGACTAGACTGGGCCACCCCAATTTTGTGAATAAGCTGTGGGTACCCAAAGCTGTAGAGTAGAAAATAGAAAGCCAGTGAGTGACCAGGCACCTGGTCTTCAGCACAAGAAACATGGGAAAGTGTCCCCTATTCCTCAAGAGTATTGCAAAATTTTAAAAATTAGCCAAAATACCCCAAAACAAAAAGAGCCTTGATCAGAGAAATTGACTATCATGACAGAAGATGACAATATGTCAAAATGCCTATATGCGAAGCTTCAAAGAGGAATAAAAATTGGGCTCAAGCCCCAAAAGTCCTTTTGGAAGAGCTTCAAAAGAATTTTAAAAATTGAGCAAGAGAGGTAGAAGAAAAAATGGGGAAAGAAATCGGAACTATGAAGGACAATTATGAAAACAAAAGTCAATAGCATGGGAAAGGAAGCACAAAAATTGATTGAATAATACTATTCTTTAAAAATACAACTAGTCAAATAGAAAAAAACAATCTTCTGAAGGAAGAAGCTCCTTGAAAATTAGAATCAGACTAATGGAAAAGAAGATCCAAAAGTTAACTGAAGAAAATGATTCAATAAATAATAAAATTTGGCAAGTGGGAGCTAAATATTCCATGAAACCTGACAAATCAATCAAACAAAATTAAAAGAATGAAAAAGATATAGAAGAAATTATAATATGGATTATGGGAGAAGCAATTGACCTGGAAAACAGATCCAATTTAAGAATTACTGAACTACCTGAAGGCCATGATCAAACAAAGCCTGGGCAACATCTTTCAGGAAATTATCAAAGAAAAGCTGGCCTGACATCCAAAAACAATAGGTTAAAATAGTCATTGAAAGAATCTAGCAATCACATCCTGATCCAAACTCCAGAATTATCAAATGAAGGAGAAAATACTGCAAACAATAAGAAAAATAAACATTACAAGTATCACGGAGCTGCAGATAGGATGACACTGAATTTAGCAACTTCATTAAAGGAACAGAAAGCTTGGGATATGATAGTCAAAAGAGTTTGTATTACAACTAAGAATTAAATACCCAGCAAAATCGAGCATAGGTTTCAAGGAAAAGTTTGGAAATTCAATAAAATAGGCAACTTTCAAACCTTACAGATGAAAACACAGAGCTGAACAGAAAACTTGATCTTCAAATACAAAATTCAAGCACAAAAAGGTGGAAATAAAAAGCATATTTTGTTGATTTAAACTATTTTCCTTACCTCTTCAGTCCTGTTTCTTTATTGGGGGCAGTTAGAAGGAGTATACAAGGACAGAGAGTATGGGTATAAGTTGACTTTGATATGATATATAAAAAATATGAGGAATGAAATTAAAAGGATTATACTAGGAGAAGACAAAATGAAGAGGCAGAAGAGGATAAATTGCATCATATATTGAAACAAAAAGACCTATTACAGTAGAAGAAAAAAAGATGAGGGGATGAGTATTGTTTGAAATTTATTTTCATCAGATTTAGCTCAAAGAGAATTGGATACATAAATATATTTGCTTCTCTAGGGAAGTAGGAGGGGAAAGGAGAACAAATGGGAAAAGGGACCTGATAGAAGGGAGGGCAGAAGTAGGATAAAAATGAGCAAAGGAAAGGGAGGGGACTGATAGAAGGGAGGCATACTAATGAAACTGATGGTCAGAAGCAAACCTTTGGTATGGAGAGTCAAGGTGAAAGGAGAGAGAAAAATATAAACAGGGAGAAAATGGAGTGAAAAGCACAGTAGGTAATCATAATTCTAAATGTGAATGGGATGAACTCACTATAAAACAGAAACTGATACCAGAGTGGATTAAAAACCAGAACATTTAATCATGTTTCTTTGTTTGTTTTTTACAAAAAACACATTTCTGAAACAGAAACTCACTCAGAGGAAATATAAAAAGCTGTTACAGTATATATTATATTTCAACCAAAGTGTAAAAAGCTGGATTAGCATTCCTTATCTCAATCAAAGCAAAACAAAAGTAGATCTAATTAGAAAAGATAAGGAAGGAAACTATATCTCACTAAAAGGTACTAAAGATAATGAAGTAATATTAACACTAAATATATATATTCACCAAGTTTGTTCAAACACTTAAAGAAGTTTAATGAGTTACAGGAAGAAATAGACAGTAAAACTATACTAGTCAGGGACTTCAACTTCCCCTGCTAAGAGCTAGATAAATCTAACCACAAAAATAAACAAAAAATAAGTTAAGGAGGAGAATAGAATGTGAGAAAATTTAGATATGGTTGACCTCTGGAGAAAATGAAATGGGAATGGAAAGGCATATACTTTTTTTCCTCAGCTGTACATTATATGCACACACACAAACACACACACACTCACACACACACACACAATGCCCATGTCTTAGGTTAAAAAAAACCCTTCATAATCCATTACAGAAAGGCAGAAATATTAAATGCACTCTTTTCAGATCACGAAAGTGTACTAAAGTGTACTAAATGGCCATGGAAAGACAGGCTGAAACTAATGGTAAATAAATAATCTAATGCTAAAAATGAATGGGTCAAACAATAAATAATAGAAAAAATTAATAACTCCATCAAAGAGAAGGACAATAATGAGACAACAAATCAAAACTTGTGGTATACAAAAAAGCTGTTCTTAGGAGAAATCTTATATTTCTGAATGATAACAGGAATAAAATATAGAAAGAAGTGATCAATGAACTGGGCATGAAACTAAAAAAAAAGCTAGGAAATGAAAAAATTAAAAATCCCCCATCAAATACCAAATTAGAAATTCTGAAAATCAAAGGACAGATTAATAAAATTGAAATTAAGAAAACTATTCAGTTAATAAATATAATTAACAGCTGATTTTATGAAAAAAAGAAAACAAAAATATAAATAAAACTTCGGTTAATTAGACTTAAAGAAAACCAAATTATTAATATCAAAAAGGAAAAAGGGTGAATTCACCACCAATGAAGAGGTAATTACAACAATAATTAGAAACTATTTTGCCCAACTGTATGCCAATAAATCTGACAATCTCACTAAAATGGACGAGCACTTTAAACTGTAAATTGTCCAGATCAACAGAGGAGGAAATAAAATACTTAAATAACTCCATTTCAGAAAAAAAGAAATTGAACAAGCCATCAAGAACTCCTTGAGAATAAGTCTCCAGGGCCATATAGATTCACAAGTGAATTCTATCAAACATTTAAAGAAAAATTAAATCCAATACTATATAAACTATATGGAAAAATAGACAAAGAAGTAATCCTACTAAATTCTTTCTATGGTACAAATATGGTGCTGATATGTAAACTAGGAAGAGCGACAAAAGAGAAAAAAATTATAGACCAATTTCCCCAATGAATATATTTCCAAAAATTTTACATAGAATATTAGCAAAGAGATTGCAGCTTCTTATCACAAGGATAATATACTATGATCATGTGGGATTTACACTAAGAATGCAGGATTACTTAAATGCTATGAAAACCATTAGCATAATTGATCATATCAGTAAAAAAATTAACAGAAATCATATGATTATCTCAATAGATACAGAAGAAGCTTTTGACTAAACATAACATCCATTCCTATTAAAAACACTAGAAAGTATAGGAATAAATCGAGTTTTCCCAAATATGATAAGGAACATATATCTAAAACCATCAGCAAGCATTATATTTAATGATGATAAGCTAGAAGCATTCCCAATAAGATCACCAGTGAAACAATGATGCCTATTATCACATTCAATGTTGTGCTAGAAGTGTTGAAGGGATTAGAATAGACAATGAAGAAACAAAATGATTTCTCTTTGCAGATGACATGGTGATATACATATCCTTGATATGATCTATGACAATCAAATAAAAAACAATTTGAACTAATTAACAACTTTAGCAAAGTTCCAGGATATAAAATAAATCCACATAAAACATCAACATTTTGATATATTACTAACAAAGTCCTTCAGCAAGAGATACAAAGAGAAATAACATTTATTCTAATTTTAGACAGTACAAAATATTTGGAAGCCTACCTGCCAAGTCCACTCAGAAATTATAAGAACAGAATTACAAAATATTTTTTCATACAAATAAAAGACAGATCTAAATAACTGAAAAAATACCAAACACTCATGAAAAGATTGAGTTACTACAATAAAAGTGATAATTCTACCTAAATTAATTTATTTATTCAGTTCCATATCAGTCAAAATACCAAAAAATATTTTATACAGCTAGGAAAAATCATAACAAAATTCATCTGGGAGAACAATGTTCCAGTATATCAAGGGAATTTTTGAAATGATATTAAATGGAGGGGGAAGGTAGTCAAAGCATATAAGATCTAAAACTGGATTATAAAACATCAAAACAACTTGATATTGGCCAAGAAATAGAGTGGTAGAACAGTGAGATGGGTTAGATATAAAAGACATGGTAGTCAGTGACTATAGTAATCTACTGTTTCATAAATCCCATAACTCCAGTCTCTGGAATAAGAACTTCCTCTTTCATAAAATGTTGGGAAAATCAGAAAGCAATATGGCAGGAATTAGGCATAGAGCAATATCTTGTACCATATAACAAGTTTAAGGCAAAATAGTTACACAATTTAGACATAAAAGGTGATACTATAAGCTAATAAGGAGAACAACAAATAGTTTCCCTCTCAGATCCATGGAGAATGGAAGAATTTATGACCAAATGAGAAAGAGAACATTATCAAATGGAAAATGGGTAATTTTAATTACATTAAAATAAAAAAGGTTTTGCACAAAGACAATGCAACCAAGATTAGAAGTGAAACTGGAAGCTGAGAAACAATCTTTTTAGCTAGAGTTTCTGATAAACACAAAGTTTCTAAAATATATAGAGAACTGAGTCAAATTTACAAGAATACATGTCATGCTCCAATTGATAATGATCAAAGGACATAAACAGTCAGTTTTCAGATTAAGAAATTAAAGATATCTTTAGTCATATAAAATGCTCTAAATCACTATTAATTGGAGAAATGCAAATTAAAACAACTCTGATGTATGAAATAATACCTATCAGATTGCATAACACACAAAAAAACAGAAAAATGGTAAATGTTTCAGAAGATGTGGAAAAACTGGAATACTAATGCATTGTTGGTAGAATTGTGAACTGATCCAACTATTCTGGAGACGAATTTGGAGTTATACCCAAAGATAAAGCTATGTACACTTTTTATATCTCAAAGGAATCATTAAAATGGGTAACAGACCAAAATGTACAAAAATATTTCTAACAACTCTTTTTATGGTGGCCAAGAATTGGAAACTGAGGGTATGTCAATCATTTTGGGAAAAACTGAATAAGGTGTGGTATAAGAATGTAACGGAATACTATTGTTCAATAAGAAATTATTAACATGCAGACTTTGGAAAAACCTGGAAAGTCTTACATGAACTGATGCTAAGTGAAGTGAGCAGAAGCAGGAGTATGTTTTTTATAGTAATAACAACATAGTGAGGAGACCAACTTTAATAGACTTAGCTCTTCTGAGCAAAGCAATAACCTAAGCCAATTCCCAAAGGTTCATGATGGACAATGCTATCCACATCCAGAGAAAGAACAATGGAATCTGAATGCAGATTAATGCATACTATTTTCTCTTTTTTGTTTGTTTCTTCTTTCTCATGGTTTTCCCCTTTCATACTACCTCTTCTTCACAACATGACTCATGTGGAAATAAGGCATTTTTTTTAAATTTTATTTTAGTTTGAATCATTCATTTCAACAAGATTTTGAGTAACATATTTTCTCCCCCTCTTTCCCCCACCCACCACCCCAAAAGAGCCATCCCAGTGTGTCCCCCTCCCCCACTCTGTTCTCTCCTATGTCACTTTTTGGTAGGGCATGATGGATCTCCCAACCACAGTGCCTCTGTATCTCAAGTTCCATTTGGATGTAGTCAATAATAATAATAATAATAATAATTGCAAATATATATAGATACACATTCATAACATTTGATTATTGAACTCCAGATTCCAGATTATTTCTCCTCCTCCCTCGCCACCCACCCCCACTGGCAGGACAAGCAATCAAATACAGGCTGAACATGTGAAATTATGCAGAACGTCTCCATAGTGAGCACACTGTGAGAGTCTGATTAAATGTCTCCTCTTCCTATACTGCTCCCCCCATCCACTCTCCACCCTATCCCTTTCCCTCTA
>CM053585.1:79136387-79151467 GCA_028646515.1 Pseudochirops corinnae
GACTTTTCCCCCTGAACTAGGTAAATGATATGTTTGATTAAAGTGAGATTGTTAACCCATTTTGAGTTGCTTTCCTTTAGAAAAGCAGATCTAAGAACCTGTGCTAGTAGCCGCCCTAGGTATGCTAGGGTGCTTGCTGTTACATCCAGCCACAGTTGATGATGGTGTATGCAGCACTCTGCCCTGGGCAGTCCCCACCTCTCAGCTGAGAGAAGGGAAGAGGGTGTTCCTCCATCTGACCTCTGGCACAGAGATTGATCATAACATTAATAAACATTTCTCCTTTTTTTAAGTACCAAAAAAATTAAAAAAAAAAACCCACTTACTAGCTGTGTGACCTTGGGCAAGTCACTTAACCCCAATTGCCCTGTCTTTCCCCCTCCAAAAAGCAAAAAAAAAAAAAAAAAATTAAAAAGATTCAATCAATACATAATTTCAAATAGATTTTAGTTTTATACCAATCTAGGAACCAGCCACTCACCTTAGACCTCTATCTTTCCTCCAGTACCATGCTATGCCACCTTTGTTAATCTGAGATTCCATATAAATTTGCCCTTGGTCTGTACTCCTGAGCTTTCCTGGAGAGCTTTGAGAGTTCTATGTCAGTCAACCCATCCATCCACCCTCCTCCAGCCTCAGTCTTTTGTCCAGGGTCTTCCTAGCAAACTCTAACTTTCCTAAAGAATTTTGGAAGCCCTATAACAGTATGAATTCTATTTTTCACCACAGGACCTTCTCTAGTGACAGTCACAAACCAAATCTACTTTCCTTTGTCACCACCTGCCTCCTAAACATACTTCATCAGGTTATACCTTCCTTTCTTCTTGTGTACTGTGAAATAGGCCTTATTTATTTCACAGAATAAAAAAACACCACGTTCCATGAGATTTGCTGCAGATGGAGATACTTGCAAATTCTAAGAGTGCACTTCCCAGTGACCTCTTCCTAACCAGAAATACTCAGCCAAGTTAATTTCTTGAATAGTTTGCATACTTCCAAGCTCCTCATATTTCCCTCATGCCTTTGATTATAAACATTTGGAGACTGATGGGCAAACTCTTCTCCAACCCCAGTAGCCTATAATCTAAATTCCACCCTTCTCAACCACACCCATTATAATCTCTCCAGTTTTATGCATTCATTTTACTGTATTCTCTATAATGCTAGCTCCATAATTAACAAATTTGCTTTCATATTAAATCTTTTCCATTGAGACCTGGGTCCCTTAAGATTACAGTGCACCTTGGTCAGTCTTTCTAGCAGTGGTTGTATTTTCACTTGTATTACTCTGACTCACTGGTTGTGCTGGAGATGTTGAAATAATCCTTGCTCCCCACCTATACTTCCACTCTCCATCAGCAACATATCATCTTTTGATGTACATAGTATTCAAATTTATCAACCAGTCCACATCCAGGTGGTTGTTGAAAGCTAGCATATTTATCTTTCTTCCTCATTGAGTTTGTTGTTTGGCACACAATCTTTCACTCTACCACAAATTCTATCTAGGGGATTTGAAATTATATATTGATGTTCCCCCTACAACTCTAATTTTCCTATTCTCAGTCTACTCAATTCTCAATACCTTCTCCAAAATCTACCTCACCTCCACATACAGTTTGTTGTACCCTTAATCTTGCTGTCTTCCATAGTTATCCCACATCTGTGCTTATGATCTGAAAAACTCTTTATGGGATCATATTGATCCTTTTATCTTTTCCTATTGTAACAATCTTGAATCTTGTTTTTCTTTCTTTCTTTTTTATTTTTTCTTTTTTGCAGGGGGGAAGGTAGGGCAATTGGGGTTAAGTCACTTGCCCAAGGTCACATGGCTAGTTTTGTATTAAGTGTCTGACACTGGATTTGAACTCAGATCCTCCAGACTCCAGGGCTATTGTTCTATTCACTATGCTACCTAGGCATCCCTTGAATCTCATTTTTCAACTTCACCATTACCTCCAAAACCTACACCTCTCAGTTTTTCTCAGGACGTCTTCCTCCCTGGACTATTTACACTTGTTTTCCCTTTCTTATCTCAATTCTTTGGTGAATCGAATCAACTCTACACTGCACTTTACACATGAATCATTTACCTACATAGCCTATTGCTGATCACACCTTAGCAAAGTCCAGCCTTGTAATACTCCCTGCACCCATCCTCCATTCAGTTGTCAAAGTCTATAGCATAAATCTGAAAATATGAATATCCTATACCATTCCATAATCTCCAGATGCTTTCTGTTACCTCTGAGGTTTTGGGTTTTTTTTTTTGTTTTTTATAAAATGCTTATGTTTTCTTTTTTAAAATTTCAAAAATTGGTTATTTCCTACCAATCCAGTCTTTGTATACCTTATTTTCCTCCACAGACTTTATGCTTTAGGCACCCTGGCCTCTAGGCTTCCTTTATTATTCAAATCAAATTCTAATTAAAGCCAAAGATTTTCCCATGCATCTGTTCCTTCATCTATATACACACCCACAGCCACATGGACATTGCTATCACCTTCCATTTGAACTGAATGCATCATATATAATGAAAACTATTTTAATGCTATTTCCCACATTAAAATATGAATTCCAAGAAGGCAGAGACCATGTTTTTGCCTTTCTTTGTTTCCCCACAATTTAGCAGGCTTTCTTTTACTTTGGAAGCACATAATAAAGCTCATTGGCTGATTGTTGGTCTTTTCATATCAAACTGCAATTGAAAAATATTTTGTGGTATGGTTCAAGCACCAACACGATATTCACAGTGCCTACTATGGCTATGAATATACTGGCATAATTCTGCATCACAAAATATAAGTCTCTACATATGGAAGACAGAACCAAAACATTTATTAAACGCCAAAAACCCGAATACCAATACCAGAAAGCCAAATCCATCATAACACCAAAGAAATCTATACACAATAACAATGCAGGAGGTATTGCCATCCTTGAGCCTTCCCCCTGCTAGAGCCTTCCCACAAATGAACACTCACAGCTTGCTGCCTGCTTCCTCTCTGTCGCTCAGTTCTAACTGCTTTCACCAACTTCCTCTCAGCTCTGTTCCACCTTTCCTGCTCCACCCCTTCCTGTTCTACCGACTCAGCAAGCTCCTCCCACAACACACTCATGTGACTTAAGCTTCTATGTGACTCAGTCATGTGTCTTAGACTTCCATGTGACTTAAGCAGGTCACATGCATCTATTAATGGTTGGGAAAGATCTTCCCATTTAGATTACCATTACAAATACAGTAAAGAACAGGCAACATGAGAAGGAATGATTAAAAGAATCACATATGGAAAAGGTTGAACACACAAAAATAGTTATCAGAGTTTAAAGGACAAAGACATAGCAGTGTATCCTTTAATAATAAAACAAAATATACCAACTATAAATTTTAGCTGTAAGTCTATAGGTTTATCTAAATTTGAAAATATTTGTGATAATGGTAGCAATTAATTGGAACAAAATTATTCTCATTAAAGAAAAAACAGGCTTGCTGTTCTCTCTGCTGGCTCTCAGTTTTCCTAACTTAATGAATGCTAAAACATTAACATCTTATCCAGTTTACGATCAAACCATAATTTATAGGAATAAATGCATAATAATACCTTAGAATTCAATGGTACTTTACCAAAAAAAAAAAATGTTCCCACCCAGGATGATGATAATTCACTGACAATTAGCTCAAACTATTTGAATCATTGATTGTTCTATTCTTAGTAATAATTTACTAATAATGATGTTGATTATATCCTATTTTTGGCAGAGGTACTCAAACAGCAATTGTTCATTTTGACTTTAAAGTAGAGAAGCTTACAAACATTCTCAGGATAGCATCTCCTTTGAGATCTGCCTGCCCTTCAGTAGGTTGTAGAAGAGGAATTTAGTTCATTGGACCATTATAGCTGTAAGGGAACGCTATGTGAGTATGAAACTAAAGACCTTCATATGACAGGACTATATTATTGCAAATCATTGTTTGCACCTCTGTAACCTGAAATTTGTTGAAGCATGCAACTAACTAAGAGAATTCCAAAGGGAAAAATATACACAAACACAAAGCCCAAAAGAATTAAAGTCTAATGTTGCATGGTAGTGCCTCTCTTGCATATTAACAAACTTTCTACTGGTCCACACCAGCCTGAAAGAATCTAATGTACTTCCAGTTGTGCTAATAGCATTCCTATGGAGTCTCTTTTACTTTCTCCTATATTTCTCAATATGTATTTTCAGGTCTTTTGAAAGGTCATTGTCATAGCTATTATCCCTTACAGCTTAGCATTTGAAATTAGAAGCAAAATTTTAAAGTTTATAATTTTGTAAAATGTGAGATACCCTGAAAAAAATATCCAATCATGATTACACATACACACACACACATATACACATATATACATATATATGCATATATAAATATATCTATATATACACACATAGATATCTATAGATATCTACATATATACACATACATATATATGTGCATCTATATCTAGAGAAATATATATACATATTTCTGTAAGTATGTATATGTGTGTGTGTAATTTTAATATTTCTGATGTCAGATTCACAAAGAAGTTTACATAATTCTATTATTTTTTGTGAACAGAGAAAACTGATTATGGGAGTCAATATTTAAAGGGTTTGCATTCAGCTAAGTCTCTCACTGCTTTATACAAAAATATTTTTCTTTCCTTCCATTAGGTACCTCCTTCAAGGGCATATTTGGTAATGATGCAGTAAATTTACGCAACAACAGTTTTTTTTTAATCATATTATGCATTCATATGTGCAACAGTAATCAATTTAGCAGATACTTAGCCCTTGGTAACTTAGAGCTAAGTACCCTTTGGTAACTTAGGGCTAAGTACCCCTTGAGAGAGGCAGAGGTGTGAATTCTGTCTCCTGTGTGAAGCAGAAGGTATGAGCCCTGTCTCCTGTGTGAACAGAGGGTGTGAACTCTGTCTCCTGTTGCTGACATGCCAGGAGGGGATTGACTGAGACAAAAAGGCCAGTGTGTATATATAAGAAGAATTCCAGAGACAGAGAAACAGAATCGGGAATTTTCCTCCCAGTGGCTCCTGGTGGAGGCAGCAGAATTTTCCCAGCATCTGGGAGCTGGGCTGCTGGACTGAGAATTGAGTTGGAGTTTTCTATGAGGCCAGAATCTGGTGAAGGCCACCTGGAAGGCTGAGAGGGCTACCTGGAAGGTCACCTGGAAGACCAAGATTTCTACTGGGTCCTAGTGCCAGCCAAACTGCTAGCGGACTAAAGAAGCATGACTAGAATAAGACTTTGTTTGTTCATGGCTTGGTTGATTCTTGAGTTCCTGGCAACAGAAGCGGTGAAGGTTTTGAGATGTGCCAGAGCCTGTGAACTTCAATATGTACCAAGAACTGCCCGGGGGACTAGACAAAGAGCTGGGAGCTGTCTGCCTCTGAATCCAGGTGACTGTGTCTTGGATTCAGGAAGGAGCTCGGACCATGGAAGGGAATCTGAGAGACCACCCCAAGTCAAGATGAAAAAAAGGCCTGTCCTTGGATATAGAATGCCTGATGAAATTGAAGTTTGCTGGACACTGAGGGTTGGAGGGTTTGTGTGGTTTTCTAATGATTATATTTAGTGACATTGCTAGATAAGTGACTGATTAAGATAATCTATGGTTGCCCCATGAGTGGATGATTCATTATTGTATTGTGAATTGATTGAATGATTAAGTAAGGAAGGATTCCCCCTTAGGGAAACCAGATGATTATTTTTTTGTTCTTTGTTCTAAATATTGTGGCATCTATAGTGAAAATTATGTGGCCATTCTAATGTTAAGCTGTTGTGAACAGTATATTATGATTTTCTGTGATAAGATATAATGTTATGGATATTATATTATGATTTGTTATGAATGTTTGCCTTGATTTGTAATGAAATAAATGTACTGTTCATTATACTGTTTAATCTGAACCTTAAAAGCTGTTCACAGTAGCATTCTTTTGGGAAGCTGCTTGTGCATGGCATTATAATATGCCACAACTTGTTCAGCCATTCCACAACTGATGGGCATTACCTCAATTTCTAATTCTCGACCATCACAAAAAATACTGCTAAAATATTTTTGTACATCTGGGACTTTTTCCCTTTTTTATGATCTCTATGGGATACAGACCTAGTAGTGGTATTGCTGTGTCAAAGGATATACACAGTTTTATAGCCCTTTGAGTATGGTTCCAAGTTGTTCTGCAGAATGATTGGATCAGTTCACAACTCTACCAGCAATGCATTAAGGTTGCAATTTTCCCACATCTTTTCCAAAATTTATCATTTTTTTCTGTCTTGTCATGGTAGCCAATCTGATAGGTTTGATGTGTTGTTTTAATTTGCAATTCTCTACTTAATAGATATTTAGAGCAATTTACATATGACTATAAAGAGTTTTAATTTCTTCATCTGCAAAGTCTCTGTTCATATCCTTTGACCATTTATCATTTGGAAAATGAAGTGCAGTCTTATAAATTTGACTTAGTTCTCTACATATTTTAGAAATGAAACCTTTATCAGAGACACTGGCTATAAAAACTGATTCCCAGATTTCTGCTACCCTTCTAATGTTGGTGGAATTGGCTTTGTTTGTACAAAACCTTTTTAACTTAGTATAGTCAAAACTATTCTTTTTCAGTTTCATAATGTTCTCTGTCTCTTGTTTGTTCATGTTTTTTTTTTCCTGTTCTCCATATATCTTGACAAGTAAATGATTACTTGCTCTCCTGATTTACTTTTAGTATCAACTTTTATTTCTAGATTGTGTACTCAATTTCACATTACCATGGTAAACAGTGCAAGATGTTAGTCTTTGTCTTGTTTCTGCCATACTGTTTTCTAGGTTTCCCAGCAGTTTTTGTCAAATAGAGAGTTCTTATCCCAGAAGCTGGAGTCTTTGGGTTTATCAAACAGCAGATTACTATAGCCATTGACTTTTGTGTCTTCTGTATCTAACCTATTCCACTGATCCACACTATATTTCTTAGTCAGTATCCAATAGTTTTCATGATTTGTGTTTTGTTATACAGTTTTAGATCTGATATGGCTAGGCCACCTTCCCTTGTACTTATTTTCATTAATTCCCTTGGTATTCTGGACTTTTTTTTTCCAGATGAATTTTATTATTTTTTCTAGTTCTATAAAATAATGTTTTGGTAGTTTGAATGGTATGACACTGAATAAGTAAGTTGATTTAGGTAGTATTGTTATTTTTATGTTAGAGTATCAGCCTATCCAAGAGGACCTGATATTTTCCAGTTATTTAGATGTGACTTTGTTTGTGTGAAAAGTGTTTTGCAGTTATGTTCACATAGTTCCCGAGTTTATCCTGACAGGTAGACTCCCAAATATATTATAATGTGTCCAGTAACTTTCAATGGAATTTCTCTTTCTACCTGTTACTACTGGATTCTGTTAGTAAGTAGCATATAGAAATGCCAATGATTTATATTGGTTTATTTCATAAACCTACAATTTTTCTAAAGTTTTTAATTATTTAAAGTATTTTTTTAGTTGTTTCCTTAGGATTCTCTGAGAGTCTTATCTTTGTTTCTTCACTGCATGTTTTAATTCCTTCTTTTCTTTTTATCTTATTGCTAAAGCTAAAAATTCTAGTAAATATTGATTGAGTTGTGACAATGGATATCCTTGTTTCACCCCTGATTTTATTAGAAATGCTTCTAGCTTATTCTCATTACAAATAATACTTGTTCTTAGTCTTAGATAAATGTTAATTATCATTTTAAGGAAAGCTCCACTGATTCTTGTGCTCTCTGGTGTTTTTAATAGAAATAGTTGATGTATTTTGTCAAATGCTTTTTTTCTGCATCTACTGAGATAATCATATGATTTCTGTTAATGTAGTTACTGATATGGTGAATTATGATGATAATTTTCTGAATGTTGAACTATCCCTGCATTTCTGGTGTAAATCCCACCTGATCATAGTGTATTATCTTGGAGATTAATTGCTGTAATCTCTTTGGTAATATTTTACTGAAATTTTTTACATCTATATTCATTAGGGAAATTGTCTCTAATTTTCTTTCTCTGTTTTGACTCTTCCCATTTTAGGTATCAGCACTATATTTGTATCATAGAAAGAATTCGTTGGGACTCCTTGTAGCAGCAAGCACCCTAGCATACCCAGGGTGGCTTCTAGTTTCTTTGATCTGCTTTTCTAAAGCAAAGCAACTCAAAAAGGCTTAACAATCTTACTTTAATCAAACATATATCATTTACCTAGCTCAGGGGAAAAAGTCTGTACCCTAAACTTCAGAGAAAATACAAACAGACATTATAAGTAGATGAAAATTAAAGGCAGAGAAACAGGACAACAAACACAATTTCCAGCTGTCTGATCATTACATCCATACCTAGTTAGTTACCACAGAGAGAAACACCAACATTTGGGTTTCCAAAGCCAGGGGGCTCAACGATTGCCTAGAGTCTCATCTGGCCAAATCACATAACTCTTTCCATGAGTGAACCCCAAAGCAAAACCTCACATCAGGGTATATATAACCTTCTTCATGATCAGAGAACATCACAACTTTCATGACCCACTCCCCAGTCGCAAAGTAACAAGGTGTGGGCATTCCTAACAAACAAGCCTCCCACCACAGCTTCCATGTGACCACATTCACCCTATTATTGGGCAGAGTATATTTTCAAATCAAGGAAGATCCTCAAATTCACCTAAGTCTATGAAGGGTCAAGGAAGATCTTCAAATTCTCATTACCGTTACACTCCTTCTCTTCCTATTTTTCTATATAATTTATAGAGTATTGGTTTTAATTTTTCTTTAAATATTTTGTAGAATTCAGTTGTCAATTCTTTTGATCATGGAGATGTTTTCTTAGGGACTTCTTTTACTGAAACAGGGTTAAGCATTTAATTTCCTCTTCTGTTAAACTTAGCAATTGATATTTTTGTAAACATTCATCCATTTTAGTTACATTGTCACATTTTTTTGGCATACAGGTGGGCAAAATAGCTCTTAATTATTATTTTTTTAATTTCCACTTCATTGGTGGTGAATTCACCCTTTTCCTTTTTGATACTGATAATTTGGTTAATATCTTTTCATTTTTAAGAAAATTTACCAAAGATTTATCTATTTTATTGGGTTTTTTTTCAGAAAAGCAGATCTTAATATTATTTATTCATTCAATAGTTTTCTTAATTTCCATTTTATTTATCTCTGCTTTGTTTTTCAGAATTTCTCATTTGGTATGCAATGTATAGATTTTAATTTAATTTGTTCTTTTACTAACTTCTTAGTTGCATGCCCAATTCATTGATCTACTCTTTCTATATTTTATTCATGGAATCATTTGGAATTATAAGATTTCCACTAAACACTGCTTTGTCTAGATCCTATGAGTTTTGGTATGTTTTCATATTATTGTCATTTTCTTGGATGAAGTTATTGATTGTTTCTATAATTTGTTCTTTGACTCACTCATTCTTTAGCACTAGATCATTTTTTTTCAATTAATTTTTAATCTATCTTTCACCAGTCTTTTACTGCATATAGTTCTTATTTCATCATGATCTTAAAAGGATGCATTTAATATTTCTGCCTTTCTGCATTATATTGTGAGGTTTTTATGCCCTAGTATATAGTGAATTTTGTGTAGGTGATATGTACCAGTGAGGAAAAAAAAAACCATATTCATATTCCTTTCCATGCCCATTCAATTTTCTCCAGATGTCTACCATTTATCTACCTTTTCTAAAGTTCTATTTACAACCTTAACTTCTTTCTTGCTTATGTTGTGGTTCAATTTATCTAGTTCAGAGACAGGGAAGTTGAGGTCCTTACTAGTGTATCTTTGCAGTCTATTTCTTCCTGTAACTCACTTAACTTCTAAGAATTTGGATGCCTCACTACTTGGTGCATGTATATTTATTTATTGATATTACATCACTGTCTATGGTACATTTTAGCAGGTTTTTTTTCCCTTCTTTTGTTTTCCTTTCATTGGATCTATTTTTACTTTTGTTTGTCCAAGATCAGGATTGCTAACCCTGTTTTTCTTTATTCTTTCTTTCTTTTTTTTTTTGAGCTGAAGCATAGCCTTTTCCCTTTACTTTGCTGTGTATCTCTCTGCTTCAAATATGTTTATTGTAAACAACATATTTTAGGATTATAGCTTTTAATCTACTCTGCTATCCATCTCTGTTTTATGAAAGAATTCACAATTCCAGTTATTGCCATTTATGTTTTTTCTCTTTATCCTATTTTCTTCTTGCTTATGCCTTTTTTTCTCTCTTTTTCCTCTTTCCTCTTCACCTGTATTTTGCTTCTAACTATCCCCTTCCTTAATCTACCCTCCCTTCTATCAGCCACCATCCCTTTTCTTTCCCATTTCTCCTATTTTCTGTGGGGTAAGATACATTTACATACCCAATTGAGTATGTAAGTTATTCCCTCTTGTAGCCAAATTTGATGAGAATAAGGATCAAACAATGCTCACTTCTCTCTCTTTCACTCTATTGTAATAGACCTTTGTGCTTGTTCCTATGATGTAATTTATCCTATTCTGCCTCCATCTTTCCTCTTCTTCCAGTACAATATTTTTACCCCTTAAATGTTTTTTATCATCAAAAAGAAATTCAGCTTATGCCCACACCCTCTATGCATACTCCTTCTAAATGTCATAATAATGATACATTTCTCAAGTGTAACAAGTATTATCTTCCCATGTAGGGATGTAATCAGTTTGCCATTATTAGTAACATTTTTTTTTTCTTTTCTTTTTAGCTTTTATGCTTCTCTTGGGATTTGCATTTGCAGATCAAATTTTCTCTTCAGCTGTTTTTTTTTTCTTTTCATAAGAAAAGTTTGGGAATCCTTTATTTCATTGAATGTTCATTTGAAAAATTATTCTCAATTTTTCAGGGCAATTGATTTTTGACTGTGATCCAAGCTTTTTTGCCTTCTGGAATATCAAACTGCTAGATCTTGCATAATCCTGACTACAGTTCCATGATATCTTAATTATTTCTTTCTGGCCACTTGCAGTATTTTCTCCTTGACCTGATAATTCTGGAATATGGCTCAGAGTTTTAATTTTGCAGTCACTTTCTGTGGATTCTTTCAATGACTCTTTTACTCTCTGTTTTTAGGATCTTAAGACAATTTTCCTTGATAATTTTTTGTAAAATGATGCCCAGGTTCTTCTTTGATAAATTTTTCATGTAATTAATTTATCTCTCCTGGATCTTTCTTTCCACGTCATTTATTTTTCCGATGAGGTATTTGAGGTTTTCTTCATTTTTTTTTTCATTCTTTTGATTTTGTTTGACTGATTCTTGACATCTCCTAGAATCATTACCTTCCACTTCCCAATTCTAATTTTTAATGAATTGTTTTCTTCAGTTATCTTTTCAATCTCTTTTAACATTTGACCAATTTTCCTTTTTAAGGAGTTCTTCTGTTCAGTGAGTATTTGTGCCTCCTTTTCCATTTGGACAATTCTATTATAAGGAATTGCTTTCTTTGGTGTACTTTTTTTTTTTTTTGCCCATTTGGCCAACTACATTGTTAAAGAGTTGATTTCTTCAGTCAATTTTTGTCCTTCCTTTTCCAAGCTGTTGATTTTTGCATAACTCTCATTTCTTTTCCCAATTTTTCTCATACCTCTCTTATTTGACTTTTAAAATCCTTCTTGAGTTCTTCCAAGAGGGATTTTTGTGCTTGAGACCAATTTATATTCCCCTTTAGATTTCAGATAAGAGTATGTTGACAGTGTTGTCATCTTCTGAATTTGTGTTTTGATCTTCCCTGTCCCTATAGGAAAAAAAAAAATCTATTCTTATTGTCCGTTTCTGCTTTTTGCTCATGATTTTTGCATATTTATTGGCTTTTAAGTTGAGCTCTCCTCCTGGAGCACAGCAGGCACCATCTGAAGCTTCTTGTGCTGGAGGTCAGAGGCCTGGTCACTGCGTTTGTATGCTGATATCTCAGGTGCTGGCCACTGGAGGCCATAGGGGTCTGGCAGCTTACCTGGTGCTAAGCTGGGTTCCTATTGGTCATAGGTGGTTTGTGCTGTGGCCAGCTGGGGTTTTTTAGGTTTTTTGAATTTACATGGGGGTAAAATGAAGCTCTCAGAATCTGAGTGGGTGTCTGGACCCGGAAAAATGCCTACTCGCCCAGGCTGCACTGAAGCATGGAAAGATTAACCTGCTGAAGGATCCCTGCCCACCTGGAGTTGCTTTGAAGTACAAAAAGGTTCACTTGTTGGAGGAACTCCGCCCGTTGGCACATGTTGTGCTTCTCTGAGCTGGAGCCTGACAGTTTCCTTGGCTGGCCTAAGGCACATGAGGGGTCCTGGTGTTGACATTTGCCTGTTCCACTATGCTGTGGTTCAGCATCTCCCACTGATTTGCTGAGGGAGCCCTTGCTACTGGCTTTCCAAGATGCTTCTTATCCACCAGAGCAAATCCTTTCTGTTTTAATCCAGCAAACCTCCCCTGACAAAAGACTGCTGCACCCCATCTTTCTGCTGGCTTTGCTATTCCAGGATTTTTCCTGGGGCAATATTTTCTGGGTTTTTAGAGATCAATAAGGGAGAGTCAGTGTGACTTACTCCCTACCCTGACATCTTGGCTTTCAGAAGAGTAATCTACTGTTTAATAACAAAACTCCATCTTCTGGGATAAGAACTCACTATCTGACAAAAACTGCTGGGAAAGCTGGGGAAAAACATGACAGAAACTAGGCAGAGACCAACATCTCATACCATGTGCCAAGATAATGTCAAAATGGGTACATGTATTAGACAGAAAGGGTGATACCATAAGAAAATTAAGAGACCATGGAGTATTCTATCTGTCAGATATAGTGAGAATGGAATAATTAATAATCAAACAAAAGATATAGCACATTATATAATGCAAAATGGATAATTTTGATTTTATTAAATTTTAAAAAAAGATTTTGCACCAACAAACCAATACAAATAAGATTAGAAGGGAAGTGGAAAACTGGGAAACATTTTTTTCAGTCAATTTCTCTGAGAAAGACCTCATTTTTAGAATATATAGACAACTGAATCAAATTATAAGAATACAAGACATTCTCAAAATGATAAATTGTCAAAAATATGAACAGACAGTTTCCAGAGAAAGAAATTAAAACTATATGTAATTAGATCAAAAAAATGTTCTAAGTGACTACTGATTAGAGAAATGCAAGTTAAAACATCTCTGAGGTACCACTTCACACCTATTTGGTTGGTGAACATGACAATACAGGAAAATTATAAATGTTGGAGAAGATGTGGCAAAACTGGAAAATTCTTTGTTGGTGGAGCTATGAACTGATCCAACCATTCTGGAGAGCAATTTGAAACTATGCCCAAAGTGCTATAAAACCGTACATATACTTAGACCCATCAAAAACACGTCTAGTTCTATATCTCAAAGAGATCATAAAGAAGGGAAAAGGATCCACATGTACAAAAATACTTATCACAACTCTATTTGTGGTGGCCAAGAACTGGAAATTGAGGTAATGCCCATCAATTGTGGACTGACTGAACAAGTTGTGCTACATGAGTGTAATGGAAAAATATTGTTCCATATGGAATGATGAGCAGGAATATTTCAGAAAAATCTAGAAAGACTGATGATGAAATTAACAGAATCAGAAAAACATTGTACACATTAACAATAACATTGGGTTATGACCAACTTTCATAGACTTAGTTCTTCTCAGCAATATAATGATCTAAGACAATTCTAAAAGACTCACAATGGAAAATGCTACTCTTGTTCAGAGAAAGAACTATGGAGTCTGAATGCAGATCAGAGAATACTAGTTTTGCTCCTTTTTTTGTTTTTTTCCTTCTCCTCACATATAGCAATATTGCTATATACTTTACATATATCACTGGATAAAGGGAGTACAGACATCTAAGTACTTGGGGGGTTCTGAACATATGGCAACTCAGAGTCTTAACCAGGAAATCAACTGATCCTTCTCATGAGTGAACCCTTGAAGGAAAACACTAACCTCCCAGAATGTGTAACAAAGACTCTACATTTGATTGGCTGAATGCTGAATTCTATGTGAAGAGTGTGAAAATTCTCATTCCCCAGCATTTAATTGGAAATTTCCTGTAGTCCAGAGACTGATTAGCTGTGGGCCAGGGCTCTATGTGCCTACTAATGGGCAGGGAAGATCTTCAAATTTCCTTAACATTACAAATAGCTACAAAAGCATCTTCAGTTTGGTCTTTCTAAGTAGCTATTATGAAATAAGAATAAAGTATTATACTAAAGACCAAGACATTTATTTTAGAAACCAAATACAACTACTTTAGCTGAGATACTTATCACTAAACAGAGCAGTCAAAAACACTTTTGGATATCCTTTTCTTAATGATTTTAAATCTCAAGTTAGATTGCATATATTTGTAATTGTTTAAATGATGAAAAAATTAGGGACAAGGGTAAACGAGAAGACCTCAAAAGTTTGTGGAATAGTTTAGCAAGAGTAGATATTAAGTAAAATACTTTAATGTTCACAAGATGCATTAACATTGCTTGAAAACAACATTCCATTAAAAATCCCCTGACAATATGCAACACTTATTAGTTCAGGGCATTAAGATTCTATGATTTAAATTACCTGACATTACTGGAGCACTTAGTGACTTAATAAGAAAACTCCCCCTGGAAGATATTAGTGTCGGCACTGATTATCTAGATAGAAATTGATACTACAAGAAAAAAAAAGTCATTTCAACCAAAACGGAGATGTTTGTATTGAGCATGAGCAGAAAACATTCACTAACTTTCCACTGAAAGATTTTTCTGTTAATGTTTCAGAGGGACAAATGAAATAATTGACTTTTTTATATTGCACATTTGTTAGTCAGTGATAGTAAGATTTGTTTGAAACAAGTTAAATAGATGAATAGAATAGACATTTGTAATTGATGTCTGTTATGGGAATCTAAAGATCTTCCCTGCCCCTAGGCCCTTTGCTAAAGTGGGTACTTGACTCTGAGGACCCTTGGATATTTGAAAGTATACTCTGTT
>CM053585.1:79151967-79170261 GCA_028646515.1 Pseudochirops corinnae
TATAATTGGAGATTAATCTCCATTTCAGAAGAGATTTTTGACTGACTAAAAGAATGTACTGTCTAGGGGTGGTGTAGTACCTGAATTGAATTGAGAACTTGCTAAAGGAACAAGTTACACTGTATTTTGACTTTTTCTGTTCTGTGAATGTTTGCTGAATAAATGGGGTTTACTATGCTGGTAATCTGAACCTTGGAAGTTGCCTTTGTTTGGCATTAGTTTCACTACATGAATGAATTCCACCCATTGTGTTATAGTAGACATGAATGTCATTTATACCCAACAAGACTGATTTTATATTTCCCTGATTTGATAATGCTTGTGCTAATGCTTAATATTATATTTTGGTATGTTAAGGACCTGTGATTTCATTAAGATGGTGTGGCTCTGATTCAGACTCCCAAAACCTCCTGACTTATTGAAAAGAGCTGTATCCATAAATGTCATCTTCTAGGACCCAAACTGGAGAGAAGCTTCTGAATTTACTTAGCTTGATTTTCAGATAACAGACATATCTTTTGACAGCAGCTGCAGAATAAAAGTTTTAAGCTTGATATAATTTAACAGAATCTCTCTAAAATATTGTTGGAGAACTCAGAGTTATCTGTTTCTTCCTCTTCACCATGTGGCATTAAAGTCAGGACCAGGAGGGACATAAACATTTATTCAATACTCACAATGTGTTTGGAATATCTTAGTTTGAGTTAATTTTTCCTTTGCATTATTCTTTGCAATTACTTGGTTGTTTGATATTCTGTCACATGAGGGTACTTCCAAAGTATTTATAAAGATAATTAAATGTTGAACTCAACCTGAGTTCAAATTTGGCTTCAGACACTTAACACTTACTAGCTGTGTGACCTTGGGCAAGTCACTTAACCCCAATTGCCCTGCCCTACCCCTGCAAAAAAAAAAAGGAGATGATCTCAAAGAAAGATGTTGAAATAGGAACATGAAGAACTTTAAGGATCATCAACTTCTCAATAACTAATCATAAGATGAATTGATATATGTTCTATGAGTGATCAAATTAATTTAAAAGTTTTTTAAATGTGTTAATGGAAACCAAATGATTCTAAGTGACAACACAGGTCACACAACTACTGCATAGCTAGAACTATAACATAATAGATTTTTAAGCAAGAAATTTTTTTAGTAGCAGTGCTAAATGACTTGTCTAATGATGCTATGTATATATATATATATATATATATATATATATATATACATATATATATATATACACATAGAATGGCATCTATATATATGCATGCATGCATGTATGTATGTATGTATGTATGTATGTATGTATGTAACAATGCATGGGAGGGGAATATAAAGGTATAAGTTGTTTGAATGGAACCTAGAAGTAGAGGTCATCCTTTAGTGAAACCAAGTCAAATGTCACTTATAATTTTATCAATTAAATTTTTCTTTTCTAGTACAGCTAGTTGGTGCAGTGAGTAAGGGCCTCAACTCAGCAAGACCAGATTTCAAAACTAACCTCAGACACTGACTAGCTATGTGACCCTGGACAACTGAACCTCTTTTTCCTTCAGTTTCCTCATTTGTAGAATGGGGATAGTAGTAGCACTTACCTCTCAGATTTGATGTGAGAATCAAATGAAATTATTACAAAGCACTTAACATGATGCCTGATACATAGTATGTTCTATATAAATGTTATCTTTTATTGTTATTTTTGTCATCGTCATCATTTTTGTTTAAACACTCAGTATATATAAGGCACTATACTAAGTACAATATAATCAAAAAGAAAGACTGTTCATACCACTGAGGATCATACAATGTAACAGAGGAAGGTACACTCCTGAAGCATAGGAAGTGGCTACATACCTGCATAATGGTATTGAAGTACAGAGAGTTAAAAGCAGACTCAGAAGAGGAATGAAGGATGGCTGGCCTGAGTGCATTTTCACAATGAACATTTCAGAAGGAATTCACAGCTGAAAGAAGGGACTATCAAGCACAGAAGGGAGTTCTAGGACAAGGACACAGGCCTTGAGTGAAATTCAAAGATGATAAGACCATATGCCTAGAGGAACTTCCAGGGTAAGAAGTGAGCAGAAGAATGATAACAAAGTCCTAAGAGGTAAATGTGGGTCTGGGAGAGGAATGAAGAATAACTGCACTGGGATGTTCTTCAAAATGGAGATTCCTGTGAACTCATCAATGGGAGGAGGGGAATAAGCAGTGAAAAGCTGTTTCAAAGAGAAAAGGCCATAGGTAATGAGGGAACTTGCAAGGTGAGAAGGTAGAAAAGTCTAGAGTCAGAAACAGAGGCAGCTGTTAGGAGCACTGACTGAACTGTAATGATCTTAAGGAGAGATATGGAAAGTATCAGAAGAACAGACAAGAACAAAGAGTTGAAGTACTAGGCAAGCTCAGGAAGGAGAAACCTTTTGAAGGAGGAACCAACTGTCAAGTTATTAGAAACGTGAGTCAGGAAGTGTATTGGTGGAAACAAACCAGTGTTAAGATGTCTGGCTGTCAAGCATGGAAGGAAGTATGGAAAAGTAAGTCTGGATGATGTTCAAATCGATACAGAGAGTATGAGTTTCACACTCACAATTTAACAATCCCTTTACTCGGTGACACATATACAGAATTCAGAGGACACACTGTCTTACACATCAACACCACTCTCTCTTGACCATTATGCCAAGCAGGCATAGCACATTAGAAAATCGTAAACCTCTTTTGATCTTAAGGAGCATTAGCTCTGCCTTGACTTGGTGATCTTTGGTTAATTTGATGATGTCACTGTGTCCAGCAACCAATTTATCCTAGACATCATTAACAACAAACCTGATGACTGCCACAGCTGAATGAATGAGGGAAAATAAAATTCATTGTCTTTTTAAATTTTTTTTGACTACATGTCACTTCTATTTTCACTTAAAATTAATTTTGACTTGCTTTTGCTGTTTTTTTTTCCTTTCCCCTAAAAATAACACAAAACATTGCTATGTATGGAAAAAAACTCTGAAAATGGCTAAGTCGATGTTGTTAAAATCTAAGAAGGCAGAATAAGAATATTAAATTCAGGTATTGTGTTTTGCATCTTTGAATAATTAAATACTTCAAAGATCTGCTATTTTCTCAGTGGGAAAACTCCATCCACTGTCAGAGAGAACGGTCTCTCCATTTTTTTAATGTGTGGGTAATGAGTTGCTATTGAAGGGAAAATCATCCTCTGATAGCTCATATTTTAGCATTAGAGTTCTTAATATTTTATAGGTCTTTGACTGTATGATGAAGCCCACAGGACCCCTTCTTAGAATAATATTTTAAATGTTGAAAGAAAATATATGGGATTATAAAGGAAATAAAATATATTAAAATGCAACTGTTTAAAAAAAAAAGCAGGGTTGCCAGGTGTCATACAATCTGTTTACTTTCCCGTTCTTGATGTCTTTATTTTGGCAAGATATGCAAAAGTCTGTCTTCTTTTGGTAAGGTCTTCAAGAACTCCAGGTCACATCCATGCCACAGCGCTGCAGGAGAGAAGAACCTCAGGGTAAAATTGGAATTATAATACAGTAGAAAGAATACTGGCTCTGGAGGCAGGCAAATAGTCTTCAAATCCAATTAATCACCTTGGTCAAGCTAGGAAATCTCCTTGAGCTTCTGTTTCCCCATTGGTAAAAGGAGGATGTTAAAATGAATTGACGTTAAGGTTCCTTTCAGTTCTATATTTGTGATCCTATGACATAGAAAAGTTTAATTCTTGCTCATGGTCACAGAACAAGTAACCATCAGAGTCAGGACTGAGACTCATTCATAGCAAGTTTTACTTCCATAAATACATTCTGAAGTTTTGAATATTACTCTTTCCTGCAATATGATGGTGTAATTAGATAAATTATATTTCTGCTCCATGTCTAACTTTCAGATTACGCTCTTCTTTTCAGTGAGCATAATATGCCATGGGGTTCAGAAATCCCTAACATTCCCATACAAGGTGCTTCCCTATAGATAAAAAAGAAAGGAAGGCAATTAGTAATGTTGCAGTTTAGTTCTTTGATCGGGGCATATTGAGGTAATAATCTAGGTCTCTCTACTCTCATTAAGGTAGTCTATAATTATTGTTCATATTTCATTTTCAAAGGGGACCAGTGATATCATGGGTGATGTCTTGACTCATGTATGACTTGGATTTGAGTGAGGCAGAGTTGCTTAAAGTCATCAGTCTCACTTGAAAAAAGTTAAGATGACTGGCCATGGCCCAGGATATAGTGGATGACCTTGATGTCTCTGATGTTTGACCAAGTTCTAATCACTTCACTATGCCTCCTTTAGCCATCTTTAAGGCTATTGGGAAAGAAATGTTCTCAGTTGAACATTCTCCATGAGGAAGACTTCACATGTTCAAAGGTAGACATCGCGTAACTGACCAATGGGTTTGGAGCCTATTGGTTACTTTAAATCTGGTTTAGCCAATCTGCCTAGATAATTTTACAGTATAGCCACTGCACATACTACAGATTCTTGCAGGCACAAGTGACATTTGAGTGCAACATGAACACTAAAAAATGGCTGAGCAGCTCCGAAAAGGGCTCACTCAGGAAGCCCTCACACCAGGAGTCTAGTATTCCCTGAACACCACATACATTCTGTTTGTCTATTATTAGTTACTTCCCAGTTGGCATTAGAAACAAGAGGGACTAATGCAGAACAGCTCAAATGTCAACTAATATACAAATATCAGATTAAAATAGCTTCTTTCTTTTTTAATTGATTGCATGTTTCATTCTTGCAATTCTCAGTTAAGGATCTAATCTTAGATTGCTTAACCTGAAACAGAAATATCATAGATAAACCTTATTACAGATCATCAAGTTTCTAGGAGCTACAGTATCACTGGAATAACCACAGAGGATTCTTGAAATGTGATATACAACTTACAATAATGGGGCCCCAGAATAGGACCCTTAGTCTTGGGGATATAGATGGGAGAGTATGCTGTTCCGAGCCAGGGACAGAACCTCCAGGCCTTGGGAAAAGCAGATAAAAATCACATACCAAGGAAAGAGGCCTCAAGTTTCCCAAAACCACATGAATGGTGTCTAGTAGAAGCTTAACAAATGGCTTCATTTCAATCATACTACAAGTTAAATACCATAGAGTAGGAAACCACAGTAAATTGTGATCATCAAATATACGGAAAAATAGGTGAAACCTATTATGTTATGTTTAAAACTCACTATATGCCAGGAACTATGCTAATATATATCTATATCTATATCTATATATCTATCTATATATCTATATCTATATCTATATCTATATCTATATATATATATATAAAAGCAAATGCAAGTAAAAATAAAGACAGTTCATGCCCTTGAGGAACATACAACATAATAGGGGAAGGCACACTCCTAAAACACAAGAACAACAAAAACAAAACCTAAAGCAAATAGGCAGATTATAGTTCCCTAAGACTTCGTATTACTGAAAGCACAACAAGTAGAGGATGTATACCTTTTACTTGAAACCTTGAATGCAGCATAAGGTTTGTAGAAAGCTAGCCTTGAAGTCAGGAAGTCTTGAATTCAAATCCCACCTTTGATATAGACTAGTTGTGATCCCCTAAACTAGTAACAACCTCTCCATCCTAGTTGTTGTTGAATTGTTTCATTTATATCCAACTCTCCATGACCCTATGTGGGTTTTCTTGGCAAAAATACTGGAGCAGTTTGTCATTTCCTTCTCCCCTTCATATTATAGATGAGGAAACTGAGGCAAACAAAGTTAAATGATTTGCCTACATTCTTTCAGATAGCAGATATCTGAAGCTAGATTAGAACTCGGGAAGGTGATTCTTAATGATTCCAGGCCTGACATTCTATTCACTATACCACATAGCTACCCAATTTGTTATAGGCAAGTATTTAATTCTTCAAGTTTCAGATAAATCCTGACCTAAAGAGGTAAGTTTACTCAACCAGTTGCTAATCTATACCTATGAAATCACATATCTCAAACCTCTCCATTTCCTACAGTTTTGTGGGCAGGCTCTACATTCAAAAGCTAGATTCTGGTGAACTTCAATTGGTGCAAACCTACTGTGCTAAGCCCACGTCCAATAACAATGAAAACTTTTAAATGTGAAGATGTTTTGCATAAGGAAATTTTTTCTTGACCTAATTTAATCTAGATAACTACATTGAGACCAAACCTGATACTGTTTGGAGTGGATATTTACCAGGGAGAATTTAGCAAAAAGTTGAAACACAAAGAAGAGTTATTATTAGTACTAGTATTATTAGTAACAGGTAGTGACAGACAACTACCATCAATTTTTAAGAAAACTGAACTAATACATTTTAAAGTGGGGGATAAACAAATATGTACTTCATGAGTATAAATAACCTCAAACCACTTTAGTCAAAAAAACAAGATTTATACAAGTATTTAGCTACCGTAAAGGCTAATTATCCTCAGTATCAAAATACTTTTTAGCTTGGGTAGCCCCAAGAATAAAAGTAAATGTGTGACTAGTGCTTAAGAAATCAACAAATAAAGGAATGGAGCCAAGATGATAGAGAAAAGGCAGGGAAGAGCCTGTGTTAACCCAACTTCTCCTCCCAATAGCTTTATTTTATTTTATTTTATTTAGTTTTATTTTACAACATTCACTTTTATTCAATTTTAAGTTCCAAATTTCCCCCACCTAGCCATGACCCCTCCCCAAGATGGCATGCAATATCATATAGACTATGCATGTACAATCATATTAAACATTTCCACATTAGTCATGTTGTGAAAGAAGAATCAGAACAAAAGGGAAAAAAAATACAAGAAAGAAATAAAACAACAAAAAAGAGAAAGTGATATGTTTTAATTGGCATTCAGATTCCATAGTTATTTCTCTGGAGGTAGATAGCATTTTCCATCATGAGTTTTTTGGATTGTTTTAGATCACTGTATTGATGAAAAGAGCTAAGTCTATCAAAGTTGGTCATCCCATAATGTTGCTGTTACTATATACAATGTTCTCTTGATTCTGTTCACTTCAGTCAGCATCAATTCATGTAAAATCTTTCCCAGTTTTTTTCTAAAATCTGCCTGCTCCTCATTTCTTATGGGGCAATACATTCATAGACCACAACTTGTTCAGCCATTCCCCAATTGATGAGCTTCTCCTCCACTTCCAATTCTGTGCCAACACAAAAAGAGTTGCTATAAATATTTTTGTACAAGTGGGTCCTTTTCTGATGTGTTTGATCTCTTTGAGATACAGTCCTAGTAATGGTATTGCTGGATCAAATGGTATGCATGGTTTTATTGCCCTTTGGGCAAAGTTCAGAATTGCTCTCCAGAATGGTTGGATCACTGGGAGCCAAGATAGCAGAGTAGGAAGAAATTCATTTTCACCTTTCCCTATTGACCTCTGAAAACCCAGAAAATATCACCCCAGGAAAAACCCTGGTACAACTGAGCCAGCAAAAAAAAAAGGATACAGCAGTCTTTTAGCCCAGAAATCTTGGGAAAGTAATGGGAAAGGCCCCTCCTGCTCTGGGAGAGGGGGAGCAGGAAAGGAAAAGAAGCATCCCAGCAAGCCAGCAGCAAACCACAGCTCAGAAGATAAGATCTTACTTTTTTTTTATCAGCATCACAGGGAACTTTTAAATTTATTTTTATTATACTTTAATTTATTTTATTTTTAGTTTACAATATTCAGTTCCACAAGCCCTTGAGTCCCAAATATTCTCCCCCTTCCCTCTCTACCACCCTTACCTCCCATGGCAGCATGAAATCTGATATAGGTTCTACTAATACCTTCACATTAAACATTAGTCAAGTTGTAAAGAAGGGTTATAATCAATGGAGTGAACAATGATAAAGAAGGGACAAAACAAAACAGAACGAGAGAGAGAGAGAGAGAGAGAGAGAGAGAGAGAGAGAGAGAGAACAAGTAGTTAGCTTCAATCTGCATTCAGACTCTGTAGTTCTTTCTCTGGATGTGAATATCTCTTTCCATCATGTGTCTTTTGTAGTTGTCTTCTAACCTTGTATTGGTGAGAAGAACCCAGTCTATCAATGTTAGTCATCACACATACAATATATGTGTAATTGTGTACAAAGTTCTCCTTGTTCTGTTTTAATAAGGAGGAGATCTTAAGCCCCAAGTTGGTGGAGCAGGCAAGTGCCAACATAAGGAAACCTCCATCTCCTGCCCAAGTGCCTCAGCACAGTCAGGGGAACCAGTAGATAAGCTTGGAAAACTATCATATGAGCCTGTGTTCTTTAGCAGCCAATTCTCCCAGTGTTTCAGCACAAGTCCAGGAATTACAACTCCAGGAAGCGCAGCTCCAGTCAGCAGGCAGAAATCCTCCAGCAGCCAAAAATTTGAGCTCAAAGTCTGGGTGAGCAGGAGCCAGTGCAAGACCTGGGTGAGCAAGAATCAGGGCAAGACCTAGGTAAGGATGCATCCCCAGGGACCACACTGTCCATCCCCACCCCCAAAACTCCATTGTTGCTGACCAAAACTCAGCACCAGTAAGCTCCCAGACTCCTCAATCCTTCAGCTGCCAGCACCTGAGGCCCCAGCACAGAAAGCCAGTGACCAGGCCCTGGACACCCAACACAAGAAGTTTGGGTCAGTACTACCTGCACTCTGGCAGGGGAGCTTAACTCTAAAAACCAAGAATTAGGCAAATATCATGAGCAAAATGTGGAAATGGACAATGACCACAGATTCTTATTATGGGGACAGGGAAGATCAAGGCACAAATTCAGAAAAGGACAACACTGGCAATATAGTCACATCTGAAACCTCAAAAAGGAATAAGAACTGGTCCTAGTCTGAAAAAGCCTGCTTGGAAGAGTCCCAGAAGGATATTAAAAGTTAAAAAAGAGAGGTAGAAAAAAACTGGGAAAAGAAATGCGAGACATGCATGAGAGAGTCAATAGTTTGGAAAAGGAAGGACAAAAATTAACTGTCAAAAGTACATCCTTAAAAAGTAGAATTGGTCAAATGCAAAAGGAGGCATAAAAAATAAAAAGCTCTTTAAAAAGTAAAATGGGACAAACTGAAAAGGAGATATAAAAACTAATAGAAAAAAACAATTCAATAAACATTAGAACTGGGTAAGTGGAAGCTAATGACTATGAAATATCAAGAATCAGTCAAACAGAAACAAAAGAATGAGAAAAAAATAGAAGAAAATGCAAAATGCCTCACTAGTAAAACAACAGACCTGGAGAAAAGATCCAGGCAAGAAACTTTTTAAATTATTGGTCCACTTGAAAACCAGGATAAAACAAACAAACAAACAAAGCCTGTATAGCATCTTTCAGCAAATCATCAAAGGAAATTACCCTGAGGCAGTAGAACCAGAAGGTAAAATAGTCACTGAAATAATGCATTGATCACCTCCTGAAAGAGATCTCAAATTGAAAATGCCATGGAATATTGTGGCCAAATTCCAAAATTTCCAGGTGTAAGAGAAAATACTGCAAGATATCAAAAAGAAACAATTTAAATATCATTGAACCATAGTCATGATTATGCAGGACCTTGCAACTTCTACAATCAAAAGATCAGAGGGGGTGAAATATGACATTCTGTAAAGCAAAGAAACTTAGAATACAACCAAGAATCAACTACCCAGGGAAACTGAGCATAATCTTTCAGAGGAGGAGATGAACATTCAACAAAATACAGGAGGACTTCTAAACCTTCATGATGAAAAGATCAGAGATCAACAGAAAATTTGATCTTCAAATACAAGGCTCAAGGGAGGCATAACACAGGAAAACAAGTTATTTAATAAGGGCAAATACTTCACATGCCTACAAGGGAAGATGACACTTGTAACTCTTGAGAACTATATTGTTATTACACCCTTTAAAAAGGGTATACATAGACCTAGAGAACATGGATATAAGTTGACTTTGATGTGATGACAAAATAATCTAATTAAATGGTTAAAAGGGATTGTACTTGGAGAAGAGGAAAGGAGGAGCTGGACAAGCATAAATTTTATCACATGAAAAGGCACAAAAACCTATTACAGTAGAGGGAAAGAAGGGAGGGGGATGAGCATTATTTGAACCTTACTCTCATCAGCTTTGGCTCAAAGAGGGAATAACATAATCTGTTAGATCTGAAATCTAACTTACCCTATAGGAAACAGAAAGGGAAAAGAGAAAGAAAAGGCAAAAGGTATACAGAAGGGAAAGAAGAAGTAGTAAATAAGTAATGAAGGGGAAGAAAAGAGATAGAAGGGAGGAAAGACCAAGGGAGGCAATGGTCAAAAGCAAAACTCTAGTGAGGAAGGAAAAGGGGAAAGGAGAGAGAAAAACATAAATGGTGGATGAGGAATAGGATAGAGAGAAAGACACAGATAGTAATCATAACTGTGAATGTGAATGGGATGAACTCTCCCATAAAACAGAAATGGATAGCAGAGTGGATTAAGTAGCATAATCCCACAATATGTTGTTTACAAGAAACACATCTGAAGTAGAGGGATACACACAGAGTAGAGGTAAAAGGCTGGAGCAGAATATTTTATGCTTCAGCTAAAGTTAAAACAACAACAACAACAACAAACAAACAAACAAACAGGGTTAGCAATCCTGATCTCAAAGTAAATGCAAAAATAGATTTAATTAAAAGAGATAAGGAAGGAAACCACATTCTACTAAAAGGTACCATAGACAATGAAGTAATATCAATAGCAAAAATATATGCACCAAGTGGCATAGCATGCAAATTCTTAGAGTTTAAGTTAAGGGAGTTGCAGGAAGAAATAAGTAGCAAAACTATACTACTGGGAGACCTCAACCTCTCCCTCTCTGAACTAGACAAATCTAACCACAAAGTAATCAAGAAAGAAGTCAAGGAGATAAATAGAATTTTAGAAAAATTAGACATGGTTGACCTCTGGAGAAAACTGAATGGGGATTAGAAAGGAATATACATTTCTCTAAGCTGTAATAGCACCTACACAAAAACTGACAATGTATTGGGGCATAAAAACCTCACACTTCAATGCAGAAAGGCAGAAATATTCAATGCATTGTTTTCAGATCATGCTGCAATAAAAATTAAGTGTAATAAAGGACCATGGAAAGACTAAAAAATAATTGGAAACTAAATAATCTAATCCTACACAATGAATGAATGCAAAATCAAAACATAGAAAAAAATCAATAACTTCTTCCAAGAGAATGACAATAATTAGACAACAACCAAAACTTATGGGTTGCAGTGAAAGCAATTCTTAGTAGAATGTTTATATCTCTAAATGCTTACATGAATAAAATAAAGAAAGAAGAGATCAATGAATTGAGCATGCAACAAAAAAAGCTAGAAAAGACAAAGGAAAAATCTCCAACTAAACACCAAATTAGAAATTCTGAAAACCAAAGCAGGGATTAATAAAATTGAAATTAAGAAAACTATTGAACTAATAAATAAAGCTAGGAACTGGTTTTATTAAAAAAAATAATAAAATAGATAAACCTTTGATTAATTAGATTTTAAAAAAAGAAATAAGAAAACCAAATGACCAGTAACACAAGGAAAAGGATGAATCCACCACCAATAAAGACAAAATTAAAACAATAATTAGGAATTGTTTTGGAGTACAAATGGAAGAAATATTCCGTATAAATGGTGAGCCATTTATATACCATTCTCTGAAGAAAACTGAAAAATAGTATTGCTGAAATAAAGGAGGTAAAATCTCTTAAATGAGTTTTGCTAGCATGCAAAAGAGTTTAACTTAATTATCTCACAGGAAAGAAAAAAATGTGAACAAAATGAATGACTATTGTTAATTCTAGTTAAAAAAAAAAAAAATTACAGTTTGCCGGTGGTGTGTGTGCGTGTGTGTGTGTGTGTGTGTGTGTGTGTGTGTAAGTGCACATGTAGGCATTTGTCAAGATGAACATTCAATTATTAAATGTCTACTTGCAAAACATTGTATTAAGCACTGGGGCTAGGAAGAAAGGAGAAAAGAAAAAAAAAACTCTTCTAAACAAACTCATAGTCTAATGGAGAAAAAGAGCAAACAATTATATCCAAGTGAGATATAGGCAGTGAAGAAGTGAACGCTCTGACAGCCCCCTTGAGCTCTCCTTGAATCTTTGAGGTAGAGCCGCTGGGAGCCCCTTGAGCTTTCCTGGAATCTTCCCATGTAAGGCATTTACCTGAGGCCATGGGCCTTAAGTTGTGGCTCTGCCCAAGTCTTTAGCCCTCCTTTGCCCAGCAACTTCCTACCCTTAATTACTCCTGAAGACCCTCCCCAAACTCATTACTGGAGTCTGACCTCATCTGACTCTTCCTGGCGACCCTCCCCAAGCTCCTCCTCTAGACCACCCCTAGATTCTTCCCACAACATTTCTGTATATAAGACCTCATCTTCCCTCCATGTGGTGTGAGAGCATCATAGAATGACTCTGTGTTAGACTTACTCTGGCCTGCTTGCCCAATGCAAGCATCACAGATACGTAGGCTCCCTAAGAGTCTACTCCATATGAGTAGAACTACAACTTTGGAAGGAAAAAAAATAATCATCTCATAGGTCAAATTTATACTAACATTGTTTTGACAAATGGATAAAAACTGTCTGGTTGAAATGTACTTGTATAGCTTTTTTGTTTTGTTTTTTTTAAGAGGAGATTTGGAGATAGACCACTGACTTCCTCAATTGAGTGAACAGCATGAGAACAGACAAGTGTTGTCCTGAGTGAATTTGCCCTGTGCGTGATACAGAAGCCAAAGTTTGAATTGTGAATGGTTCAGATATAGCATGAGGATTTTTTAGGCTGGGTGGCTTTTTAAAGACTAGATATGAGTGATTTTATAGGTATTTGTTGATCTTTTTTTTAAAAGACTTTGTTGGAAGTTCCTTGAGAGGTCTGGGAGAGCAGCTGGTATTTTGCTAGTTACTTCAAATGACAGGGCAAAGCTAGGCTTTGTGTAGCAACTAGGTCCCAGGGAAAGCTGGAAAGATCTAATAGGAAAATAACAAGCAAGCAAGTTCTCAAGAGCTAGTGAAAAGAAACAGTAGAGAACATTTCAAACATGAGTTTTGTTATTCTTAAAATTAAGACACCATATAGACAGTTGAAACTGCAGAACTATTATTTTCTCCATAGTTTCATCAGATGATCATCACAAAGTCCCTACATTTTTAATGTCTGAATATTACTCCTATTTCATAAAACAAGAGATTGAATTAAGAAAGGACTTTCCTAAGGAGACATAACCATAAGAAAGAGGGTCAAAAACAGACCCAAAATATTTTGACTTAGTTCAGTAGCTTTTGTCCAGAAGTAATCACTTCAGAATTGATAGATAGAAAAATCGCTTAGCTTATAGAGATGAACAATTCTAGGTTCAAATATCAGAGGGTGGCAAATCAGATTCCATGGGTTAGCCAATCTTGAGATACAGTTTTTCTATTATTATTTTGGTTTGATTTTGTACTTTATTCTAGTTCCCTATACTCTGGACTGTTAAGGCTGCCTATGATTCTTGGCCATTCTGTTCCATTTCTGCTTAAGTGACAAGGGTGCTGATAAGAAATATTGTCATCCTTGGCAAGTAAGTACATTTTTCTTAGTAAGTAAGTAAGTACTTTTATTCTTACATGGTCTTTGGACTGACACAATTTCAAAAACTTCTGATGGGCAACTTTGATCCTAGCCCATCTACATTTCCAAAAGCTTTAACACTTTCCCATTGCTTAAACAAGTTAACTACAAATTCCTTAGGTTTGTATTCAAGTGCTCATATAATATAGCTCCGATATCCAACTTTATGCTACTTTCTACTAGCAATTCTGAAAATATTTCAGTGCTTTCCCTCTGAGATAACCCTCAATTCAGTATACCATGTAGCATAGCATATCTATCTTTTTATCTACCCATCTATCTATGCATGCATCCATTGATTTCTCCAACTAGTTTGTACATAACTGTTTTCATGTTGTCATCCCCTTAAACTGTGAGCTCTTTGAGAAGAGGGGCTGATGTTCTTCTCTGTAGAACTATTTTTATTTTCTCCATAACCTACCTCTCTTTCCTGTTTCCTTTTTTATTTATTTTTAATTTTCAATATTCATTTCCTCAAGATTTTGAGTTACAATTTTTTCTCCCCCTCTTTCCCTTACCCCCACCCCAAAATAACAAGCCTACTCAACACCCCTTTCCCCAACGTGTTCTCTGATATATCCTCCTCCTTCACCTCCCTAACTTTCTAGTAGGGCAAGATGGGTTTCTGTGCTCCAGTACTTGTATATCTTTCCTCCCAGTTGCATGTATAAAGCAAATTTTTAAATATTTGTTTTTAAAACTTTGGGTTCCAGATTTTTTTCCCCTTCTTCCCTCCTCACCCACCCCCACTAGGAAGATAAGCACTTCAATACAGACTGTATATGTGTAGTTACCCAAATAATTTCCATAATAAGCTTTAATAAACTTTTCTTTGGCTGAGAGAAGACTTGAGTTGAATTCATTTGGCAGGAGCTGGTGTATTGGTATTTTGAAGTCTTGAGCACCCCTGACCCTCTTTGTAGGTAACCACATCAGCAAGAGGCAGGATAAATTGGAAATAACATTAGAGGAAATTGGTAGCATTAAAGGGAATTGTGAAGGACTTCTTTTAGTTGACCTTTTATCTTGAACTTGAAGGAAGTGAGAGAAGTCAGGAGAGAAAGAGATGAATAGTGAGGAAATTACAAGAATGGTGGAAAGTCAGTTCAAATTTGCAAGTTCAGGAGCAGTATCTTGTTAAGTATCTGTGAGGAGGCTACTGTGAATGGAGGGGAGTAAGGAATAAGAAGACCAGAAAGGTAGGGAGGATACAGGTTATGAAAGACTTTAAAAGCCTATCAAAAATATTACAACTGATCCTAGAGGCATTAGTGAGCTAAAGAAGTTGATTATATTTTAGGAAGACATATTTGACAGCTAAGTGGAAGATGACTTGAAATAAGGAGTAACTTAAGTGCTGTGGGCTACTCAGTGTCCAGCACTTAAGCATGATCAGAGGTGTGAATAAGAAATTATCAGACCATATGGGTAGTTCAAGGAAGAACTATGAATTCCACTTAATGATTCTTTGAACAAAGTTTTTATAAATCAAGCAGACGAAGATTCAAGTACTTTTATCAATAGCTTAGACTGTCATATCCTGGAATAGTCTGTCATATCCTGCAAGTAGCTCAGAACAAGCTAAGGTGTTGTTATCTAGGCTATCTAGGCACCAAAAAGTCTTGGGAAGAGTCAGTTAACTCCTATCAAATGCATTCACATAACAAAGGATGCTCTCCAGAGCAGGATTCAAGGCCACAGGCCAAAGCCACAATTACCAAGGAATCTACATAGGAATTGACCCCCAAGAATCAAATATTTTGGCTTTCTACACTTAATGTAATTAGAGCAATAGGCTATTGCAATAGTTTACACATGAGATGATGAATAACTGTACCAGGATGATGTTTGTGTTAGGGGAGAGAAAGGAGTGCATATGAAAGATGCTAAGAAGATAGGATCCAAAGTTTTTAGCAACTGATTGTATGTGGAGTGTGCAAAAGATTGGAGACAGGAGGACAACAGCTGGGTTGCAAATTTGGGTGACTGGGAGAATGTTGGTGCTTTGAATATTTATCAGAAAGTTAACTAGAGGGGAAGTTTTAGGAGAAAATATTTCAAATGAGTTCAGTTTTGGATATTGAACTTGACATATTTATGGGACATTTAGTTGTCTAATAAATAGTTGGAGATGTGAGACTAGAGTTGAGGACTAATATTCAGGCTGAATAAATAGATTTGGCAATTATTATCTTCATGGAGACTATAATTTAATCTAAGAAAGCATATGAGTTCACCGAACAAAATACTAGAAGAGAAAAGAGGAAAGAGTCAAGGAAAGAGCCTGGGGGACACCTATGGTTAGTGAGCATGACCTGAATGAAGAAGCATCAAAGGAGTGGTCCAACAGGTAGCAGGTGAATCATCATAAAGCAGTGGTTTTGAAACTTATAGAGAAGAGGGTAATAACAACAAGAGCGTGATTAATAGTATCAAATACTATAGAGAAAGCAAGATTGATCAAGATTGAGAAAATACCATCAGACTCATCAGGTAAAAAGTGTCCATTGATAACTTTGAAGAGACCTATTTTTGTTGAATGATGTGGTTGGAAGCAAGACTGCCTAGATTTCAGAAGAGACTGAGAAGAAAGGAAGTGTAGGCACCTATTGTAGACTGTATTCTAAAGAAATTTAGTCATAAAAAAAGGAAGACAGATTTATAGAACAATAATTCTCAGGGATGATTGAATCAAGTGAGAGTATTTTGAAGATGTGGGAGATATGGACATGTTTCTAGGTAGTAGGTCCATAAACAGTAGATTGAGAGATAATGAATATAAGCAAAGGACTGAAAATTATAGAAAGAGGAATCTTCCAGAGAAGATGGGGTATAATGGAATCAATTGAGAATGAAAAGGATTTTGACTTGGCAAGAAGAATAAGAATCCTCTCATGTGAAACAGAAATGAAAGCTACAGTAGGGGAAGTCATCTTAATGATGTAAGATGATGATGAAGTGTTTGCACAAACACACACACACATATGCACATACATCTATGGACATATGCATACATAAATATGTACCTACCTATATGTCTCTGTGTGTGTGTGTGTGTGCATGGTATATATGATAAACAAACACTGTTCATTGAACAGGATGAAGAATATGAGATTGATGGTTTCTGGGAAATTGAGATATATTTTAATGACCATAATTGTCTCAGTGCAACAAAAGTACAGATTATTAACATGTTTCTTCTTATGATGGTACAAATCATAAGATACAACAGTCTCTTTAAAAAATAAAGTTTTAAATTACCCAAATGGAAATAATTACATGATAGATTTGAGGAAAGGGAAATATTATACCAATGATAAAATGATGGGTTGAAAAGGAGAAGCAATATGAAAAATATGCTAAGATAGAGACTGGACTAGAAAATAATGTGAGCCAGTAATGTTGCAAGAGAAAGATGTAGTTAATTAATGTAATGTCCATATGCTTTCTTGATCCAGAAATCTAGATAAACGCTTTCAGGTTCTGTTTGTCCTTAGTTCTCAAAGAGGACCACAATCTTTCACTCTATCACAAATTCTACCTAGGGGATTTGACATCATGGAGATGATGATGTGACTGCAGTTGACTTTAGATTTGAGTGAGGGAGGGCTGTGCAATGTCCCAAGTCTCACTTTCTCCTCCAGAGTTATCTGGGTCCAGTGGTCAAATATTCATGAGGATGACTGGAGATGACCCAGGATGCAATAGGAGACTATGGTTCTTTTAGGCTAATGTCTTTTCAGGTTCTCACCTGTCAGGTAATTTCTATTCAATGAACAGGCATCTTTAAGAAGTGAGTCAAGGGATGACCCATTTAATTTTTAAAAAAATGAAACTGGGAGGGGAAGACCCTCAAGGTTGCTGGCCAAAAAAGAGAAAGTTACTATTTACATTCACTCTGAACTAGGAGGGCCCCCAAAAGAATCATTAAATGGTGCTTGGGCAGGGACATATTGTTGTCTAATCTCTGAACTCGAGAATGAAATGGGTTTAAGGTTTGGTCTTTGAGAAAGAAATCTAGCCAGTAAACCCCAAGATAATTAGGTAGTTTTTGCATTATAGGTTGACCAACTACTCAGTAATAATAGTAACATATGGACAACAGATGTACAGAAAAAAAAAAGTGTGTGCTCTTTTAAGGAATTTGTATTTAATATGATTATGTGATACCTTGGACTATCACCTTGAAATGAAGTTGGTTATAAGAATCAATAAATAGGGACAGCTAGGTGGCACAGTGAATAGAGCACTGGCCCTGGAGTCAGGAGTACTTGAGTTCAAATCTGACCTCAGACACTTAACACTTACTAGCTGCCATGTTGGTATTATGCAAAAATAGCTAGAAAAATAGTTAAGCAAAACCAAGTGACCCAGTGTTATGGGAATCTAAAGATCTTCCCTGCCCCTAGGCCCTTTGCTAAAGTGGCTACGTGACTCTAAGGACCGTTGGATATTTGAAAGTATATTCTGTTCCCTAATAGGCTGAATGTGGTCACATGGAGCCTGTGGCGCCAGGCTTGTTTTCCAGGAATGCCCGTGCCTTGTAGCTTTGTGATTGGGCAGTGGGTCCAGAGGGCTGTGACATTCTCCAAGCCAGGAGAAGGCTATATATACACCCTGATGTGAGGTTTTGGTTTGGGGCTCACTTTGAGA
>CM053585.1:79170761-79188536 GCA_028646515.1 Pseudochirops corinnae
ATTCTTTCCAAGGTCAATGGTATAAAATATTCACTTACAATATTGACATTGACTTTAGCTGTATGAATTTAAGATCAGAGACAATCTTGTTGTTTTGTTATCTCCTGTATTTTGATGGCATCGGATGTTTGTTTCTCCTGATGACTAAACCAATTTTGAAGGTGTGAAGTCTTCATAGTGTATGGTAACTCTATGAACTCAAATATATATGATACATGAAACATGTTGCATACATACATACACACATATGCATTCATTCATTCTGTTGCCATTTTTGTCATGTTCCCAGAATTGGCTGAAAAACATAAAAACAAGGATGCAAAGAGCTTGTATTTCTTTTCTACCTTGACTTCCTTCCAGTTGGGTACAAATTTAGACACATTTATATATTCTGTAAAACAGAAGTTTTTCAAGGTTTAAAATTTAAGTTCAAAACAGCAATGTGAAAGTTATAAAAATCTCTTTAATTTGTGGATTTGAATCAGGAAAATGAATACAGGGAAAGTCTGGGTCATTTCTCTCTGTAATGGCTTGAAACAGCCATTTTAAAGGTGAAAAAAATGTGACACAGTGAATGGTCAAGCAAGTAATAATTGACCACAAGGCGAAATGAAGTCTCCAAACAGTTACTCATAAAAGGTAAAATATATTCTGGCATTCTGTGACATCCTGATACTGCTCAAATGACAGAAGTGGTGAAATTCAAGGAAAAAATAAAGAGACAGAGGCGACTTATGGCATCAGGATGTAGTTCAGCTTTTTTGGTATGTCACTTTAATGGTGAAATAGATTGGCATTAGAAATTGGTGTCATTTAGAGGCTAGATAGTACCTGATAATCAACCAAATTCATATGGATTACTATCAATGTGGCAATTTCATCAATTTTCTATGCAATAGATCAGACTTAAGATGAGTATGATAACCATTGATATGAAAATTTAAAAATTCCTATAAATTAAATCTATTATAGCTTAAGTGCAAAGATGTGTCTACAAAAGAAAAGGGAAAGAATGTATTTTATAAATTTTTATTCATCACACTCATACATGTGTATGTGTATGTTCATCTTATATGTATACTATATGTATAAGTATATAGTGTTGTAATTTAATCATTTCAGTCATGTCCAACTTTCTTACAGAGAATATTTTTGTGATTGTTCAGTCATTTAATTTGTGTCTAATTCTTTGTGACCCCATTTGAGGTTTTCTTGGCAAAGATAGTAGAGTACTTTGCCATTATTTTCTCTAGTTCATTTTACAGATGAGGAAAGTGAAGCTAATAGACTTAAGGGACATGCTCAGGATCACACAACTAACAAGTAATTAAGGCTAGATTTGAACTCTGGAAGATGAGCTATCCTAACTTCAACCCCAGGACTCAATCCATCGTTCCACTTAGCTGTGTCTGTGTATGTGTGAGTGTATTAACATATACATGTGCACACACATACATATGTGAATTTTGTATATTGTTATGGCATACACATATAGGTCACAACACAGTGTGGGGTACTTGTTGTATGAGTTGTCTGATGAGGTAACAGTATAATTTGACTTTTTTTCTAGTCTTTGATACTATCACTCTCAATACAATTTGAAACTTTATTTGCATTTGCTTGTCATAACAAGATAGACAGTAATAACCATGAGGTTATGTGAGGGAGGAAATATCTTGAAATGGTCAAATGCATGAAAAGGAGGATAGCATTTAAAGGGAGGAATGGGTAGATAGTCAATTGAAAACATCCAATACTAAATGAAAAAAATGGGATTGACAAATGATTATCATTTATTGTTTGTACTGCCTAATGAAACTAGACAAATAGTTATCCTCCATTGGTATATGAATAATATACAATATACAAACTCCATCATTTTCATTCATTCTTTTTTAATAAAAATACATTTACTTAGTGACAGACTTGATAGGAAGTTTAGTTATTTGTGACTGGCATATGATATTTTTCTAATATAGGATTATTTGTCTTAGAGATTTAACAGATAGACTTTTAGAATTGGGTGGGAATCTTAGAGAAAATTTGTTCCAACTTATAAACTAAAGGGTTCTTAAAAAATCATTCTTCAAAATCACATATATTATAGACAAAGGAATTGAGGCTACAGAGGTAAAGTACCTTGCCTAATATACTGTAAATGACACAATTACAGCTCAATATTTGCATCCCATATTATTTGCAAGAGAAAACTAGGTTTAGAATCAGGCAATCTAGGTTCATGTTTGAGCTCTGCCACCTACAAGCTCTTTGAACTTATGAAGTCACCTCACCTTCTCTGAGTCTGTTTCCTTAGTTGTTAAGAGGTGATAATAATACTTGCCCACTTTCCTAAAAAGTTACCATAAGGAATACCCTATATGAAATACATAATATCAATGCTTCAAGAATCAATACAGTTAAAAAAAATGTCACTCTGGAGTAAGTCTGGTAGTGAATCTGTCCTAACTACAAGACTGATTCTCAGATGACAGAACAGATTGCAGTCTATCAGAAGACCCATATTCTAAACGTTTTTAGTTTAGGAGAAATTTGTAAAATTTGTGCTGATGAGGAGAAAAGTCATCAGACTTTACCATGTGTCCCGCCTTTGCATGATCCAGATAACTGGCCTTGTCTATGGACCTTTCTATTTTCTATACTTAAGTATTTTTGAATTTTTCAATCTGGCTATTCTTTTACATTGTCTCCCTCAATCAGAGTACTTGGTCTTTGATAGCAATGACAATTAAGCTATTAATAGAAATAAAAAGAGATAGAGATATATCACCAGCTTTTACCATAAATCTTGTGACATAGTAAGTGCTTAATTTTTTTCTTTTCTTTCTGCTATTTTCCTTTACTTCTTTTCCCTTCTTTCCTTCCTTCCTTCCTTCCTTCCTTCCTTCCTTCCTTCCTTCCTTCCTTCCTTCCTTCCTTCCTAACCTTTGGGTTACTAGGATCACCTCCATGCCATCATAAAGTAAGAGATCTGTCTAGCCAGATATCTAGCTATATCCATCTCTAGGTGGATACAAATATCTTTCTGTATAGAAAATATGTCCTGTGAAATATTTAGGAAGTATGGACTCATGAGAAAGGCACGGAAGTCTGTCCCCAGGCTTTATTACTGACTTCTTTACACTTACTCTTAAATGTTTTTATAGTTGAGAAAAAAAGAGTCAGAGAATTGCCAAGATTAGTGCTCCATATTTTTACATGCCATATCTATATAATATTTATAAGTGTGATCTAGATTAGTACAGAGCTTACTGAATAAAAACGTATGGGAAGGGAACATGAATACTTTCTTAATTCTATCTACAGCAAGCTTATAGAGTAGCTTACACAGAACACAAGATTACACTGTGCAAATTATATGATATGAAAAAAGAAATATGATTTGATAAAACAAGTTGCTGTCTTAAAAGCTGCCCTCTAGGAAAATGTTATGATAGGGCATCCTGGTTTTCTTCCTTTGGATGTTCTGCATCTTATCAGATGTACTTCCCAAATGATGGAATTGGAGATGACCACAATATTCCAGCTGTGGTCTGATGAGATAACAGTATGATGGAACCACTTTTCTAGTCCTTGATACTATGACTTTGAATATAATTTGAAACTTCATTTGCATTTGCCTATTATAGCCAACTATTGACTCATATGGCAATAACAGTTCACCAAAAGCTTGGGATTTTAAGAAGAGCAGCTTCCTTGCATTTCTTTCCTATCTTTTAATCAGGGAATTATGATAGCTGATACGAGATTTAGGCAAATCCTCTTATAGCTGATGTCGCAAATTGGTATAAGATATTAATAATGTAACTAACAATTGCTAAAAGTAAAACCTACTTATCCATTTGTAATTGGGAAGGTATAATATCTTGGACTAGACTTAAGCTGGTTTTTTACTTGATACTCAAAACTTTGTGTAAACAAAGGCATTTATAATGCACCTAACAGTTATTAAAGGGAGACAAATCTGGAAAGAATATTCTGATCAGAGATGGGATTTCATCTAGGATAAAGTATAGGAACACAGATTTTTAGGGGTGTTCATGCTGCTGATCTATAGTTAAAAATATCAATCAGAAGCTTCAGTTCATAATATCCTGGCTGTTTTGTATCCAATTGAATAGGAAATATCTATAGTAAAAGCTTAACCCCTTCATCTAAACAAATCTCAGGAACAGTTTCACTATCTTCTAAGAGGAAATAAAAATCCCCCCCCCCCAAAAAAAAATCTAGCTCAAATACAAAACAGCTCATATAGTAGTGAGGGCATACTGTTCTCACAATAGGAGGTTTAGTGGAAATAGCACTGCATTTTGAATTAGAGGATTTGAGTATAAATCAAGGGCATTTCCCTTGTTACTTGACCTTGGGCAAACTGTTTACCTGCTAAGGATCAGAATTTCATTTATGTATCTTCTAATGTGTCTCCAAACTCCAAATCCATGATGGCAAAGTTGCTGTTTTGAACCACATCATTAAATTTACATTTATCCTATTAAATCTGATGATCTTAGATTTAGCACAGGAAAGGATTCTGGGAAGATGGTGGAGTAGATCAGAAAATTCCAAACTCTCAAAATTTTTCTCCACAAAAGTGATAAAACAGGCATCATGGCAAACATAGAACTGGTAAAAATAAATAAAAGAAAGGGTAGAACAGGGGTCCTCCTAGGAAAATCAGAGAAAATCTGAAGAAAAATTCCAGGATGAGGTTTTGTGCCTGTGAAGAGTAAACATTGCCAGGTTAGGGGACACTTAAACAACAAGAAGCAAGCCCTGGGGTTAGCTGGGTTTGGAGCTTTCCTTGGTCCCAGCCAAGTGAGCTTTTACTCCCAGGACAGTGAGGGGAGTTAAGCTTCTAAGATGGGGAAGATCAAGGGGACCCTCTACTGAAAAGATATGCTAGACACATCTGTGCTGCAAAGAAAGAGATAGACAGAGAAGCGGCAGGGGTAAGAAGGAACCAGTACATAGCCAGTGAGTACAAAAGCAGTGTGGAAGGGATGCCACTGATTGTGGACACTTACAAAGGCTGCAGGTCTTGGTTAGCATTCAAGGTCAGAGAGGAGAACTGAGGGAGGATCTGAAGCCAGAGGAACCATCCCCCATACTCCAGGACTAGAGGTGATTACAAAAATTAAGCTATTACAAAGCAAATGCACAAATGAGAAAGAATCCAACCACAGAGAGTTACTATGGGAATAGAGAAGACCAGGATTTATCTTCAGAGGATAGAAAAGGAAAGAACCCTTTTCTACCCCAAAGAGTAATGTCAAATAATCACCTGCCCCAAAAGAATTCATAGAGGAACTTTAAAAAGACTTTAAAAATCAAATAAGAGAGATTGAGGATTTTTTTAATCCAAGAAAAAAAGTTATGAAAAGAAAGTCAACCAATTAGAAAAGGAGATCCAGCATGTTAAGGAAGAAAATGACACCTTGAAAATCAGATTTGGGCAAGGGGAAGCTGGTGAAGTTATAAGAGACTAAGAAATTAAAAAAAAAATAGGAGGAATGAAAAAAAAATAGAAGAAAATGTGAAATATCTCATAAGAAAACAACTTGGGGAAGCTAGGTGTTGCAGTGAATAGAGCACCAGCCCTGGAGTCAGGAGGACCCGAGTTCAAATCCAACCTTTACACTTACTAACTGTGTGATCCTGGACAAGTCACTTAACCCCAATTTCCTTGCCTTCCCCCCACCTATAATAAGAAAAAGAAAAACAACTGATCTGGAGAATAGATCAAGAAGAAAAAAATAAGGTAATCATAATACCTGAAAGTTATTATTTTTAAAAAATCTTGATAACAACAATATCAGAAATAATTTAAGAAAAATTTTCCTGAAGCGTTAGAACAAAAGGGGAAAACAGACATAGAAAAAAAATCCACTGATCACCACCTGAAAGAGATCTGACCAAAAAATCACACAGGAATATTATATTCAAATTAAGAAACTCCCTACCTGAAGATAAAATATTATGAGCAACAAGAAAAAAGCAATTTGCATATAGCAGAGTCACAATTAAAATCACATGAGATGTAGCAACAGTGACACTAAAAGACTGCAGGTCTTGGAACACTTCATATTAAAGAGCAAAAAAACTGAGGTTCCAGCTGAAAATATCATACCCAGCAAAGCTAAGCATAATCCTGAATTAATATATGTATATATATATATATATATATATATACATATATATATGTATATATATATATATATTTAAAGAATTGTTGGATTTTCAGGACTTTGTTAAAAAAAATGAACTTGGAATATTTGACACACGAGTGCCAAGAGAAACATAAGGTACATACCAAAGATCAATTACAAAAGACTCAATAAGGACAGACCATTTACCATTTATGCATGTAAAATGTAAGACATATATGTCTAAAATTGTTATTAGTAATTAGCTAATTCATAAGGAAGATTGGGGTAGACCTAAGCATGATATGACTTCAAAAAGTAAAATTATTCAGGAACAGCTAAAAAAGAGTAATTATCTTATGTAAATGAGGTGAGAAGAGATACAGAGGAATAAAATGGGGGAGGAAGACTGTTAGCTATGGAAACCTAACTTCATTGGGAATGGTTTCAAGAGAGAACAATACAAGTACATCTAGAAGAGTATAAAAGTCTTCTAAATTTAGAAAAAAATAAAATATTAAGGGGATAGGGAGGGGGCAGAGGATAAAGGAGGGGACTTTATAAGGGATGGAGAAGGAATAGGTTAAAAGGCTATATAAAAGGGCATTGAGATTTATGGAAATGTGAGGATAAGGGAGGGATACTTGGAGAGGGGTAGGTTAAGTAATAGAACGGCAAGGTAGTAGGTAGAAATAAAATAGAGGAGTCAGGACGGACAGGAAATAAGAGACACACAAAAACAAAGATTAGGAGTAGAATCTCTTAGGGAAAGTATAGGTTTATATATGTATGTATGTATATATACATATATATATACATATATGTGTGGGTATCAGTATCTATTTTAAAATATATCCATGCTTAATTATAGCAGGGATGGGGAGAAGAAGAGAGAAAAAAGAACAAAGTAAAAAGAGCCCAACAGAGAACTAAGGAAAACTTACAAGGAAGCAAAGATGAAAACTTTTCAACATGATGTGTAGTATTTAATATAATGATTTATTGCTATGTATTTTGAATCCTCTCTTATGTTTTGCTGTGCACATGACTTGTTTTTTTCTTTTATTATTTTATATTTAAGTTTTAATATTTAAGTTTATAATATTTTCTTTTTCTTTTCTTATTATGTGTTTGTTTTAATATTCAAGTGTAAAATAAAAAAAAATAGATTAAGAAATGTAGTATGTTATTCATTCCTCCTAGGTTTAGGTCATAGAATCAAAGAAGTTTAATATTGGAAAGATTCTCATCAGGTATCTAGTGCAACCCACATAAAAAAGAAAAAAACAAAAAACGGAACCCCTACTACAACACAACTAGCAAATGATTATTCAGTCTTTGCTTGAATCTTTCTATTAAAGGATAAAGTTTTCTCCTAAGACATCCCATTATACTTTTGTAGTTCTAATTGTTAGTAAGATTTTTAGGGGGATCTTATACCTAAATTTGCGTCTTTAAAGGTCCCAACCATCGTTCTTAGTTCCTCCTTCTAGGATCAATCTGAACATATCTGATGCCCCTTCCACACTGCAACTTTTAAATTACAGCGACTCCCTATTACTTCTAAAAATCAAATACATGTGCAACTAGGTGATACAGGGGATAGAGCAACAGTTTTGGGATCAGGAGGACTGGAGTTCAAATCCAGACTCAGATAAATGCTAGCTATATGACCCTGGGAAAGTCACTTAACTGCAAATGCCAAACCCCCCAAAAAAGTAAAATAAAATACAAAGTCCTCTGTTTGCTATATAAAACCCTTCACAACTTTATTCCAACATCCTTTCATAGCCCTATTTTATATTACCCTCCTTCATCCAGTTGAGGTGAACTTGGTGTTTCTCACACAGTCTAACCATGCTTTGTCCCTAGAATGCACTACCTCCTCATCCCTTAGAATCTCTCAGAATCCTTAGCTACCTTCAAAACTCAGTTCAAACACCTGCTTTTACATAAGGTCTTTCCTCACTCTCCCCCAAATTACCTCATAATCATTTTACCATGTTTTATATTTATATTATATTATTAATTTTATATATTTTATATTATTTTTATATTTATACAATATATTTTTAAATATTTTATTATGTTATTTATACTTACTTTATGCACTTGCAAGCTGTCATCTGTTGACTTGTTCTACAATATGTAAGCTACTTTAAATCAGAGACTTATTTATTCATTTTGGTCTTTTTGCCCCGTCACGTAACAAAGTGCCTATAATGTAGTAAGTGCTGAATAAGATCTTGTTGATGGATTAAGTGATTAGGGAGATTCAGTCAACATGGGATCTTTTCAGCTGTGGATTGAGACAGATGATTATGAATTAAGAAATATCTAAAATAAGTTAACATTGGGAGGACCCTGGGTTCTAAAAAAGCAAAGGAAATAGCAAATGTGTTTTTCAAAGTTTCTCTGAATAGCATTTCCTAATATAACTATTCTCACCTCATTATAAATATTCTCTTCATTATGGAATTCTTTGAATAGACTTTCTAACCACCTGGTATTAGACAGTCTTGGCTGATATTTCATCATAGAAGCCAGTTACTTCTTGATGATACATCATGCTATGGTTGATTTATTTTAGCTTTAATTTTGGTAACTCTGTGAGCCACTCCCAGGAAGTTTACAAAAGTGGGAACGTTTCTTGCTGTGGTGAAATTATTGGTCTGACTGAAACGTGTTTTCTTCTTCCACAGGCTGGAATTTTTCTAGCCTCTGGAATCCATCAACTGTAAAATGGGGATAAAAATGTTCATGGGAGTTATGTTATAAGCCTGTAAAAGAAGCAATCTTCAGGGGTTTCATAGCACGCCACATATTTCTTGGAAAATCTGAGTTTGTCTTCTAGTATTGTTATTGAACACAATTCCACCAGCAGAATTAACAGTTTTGGTAATAATGTGTTAAACCAAGGAATGCCTTTCTCTCATCTATAGCTCAAATGACTCTGTAAGTGTAAAGGCTTACTCTGTGGCAGGGCCATCCTGTGGCATTACTCATCCTCACTGGATTCTTAGCTTAAAAACTGCCCTGACTTACTGGCGGGTCAGCAGTCCTGTTCCTATTTGCAGACCGAAAATCTATCTCCAGGATTTCCCCCATCTTATGTAATAGGGTTTTTAAATTTCTCTCCTATCCCTAAGATATTTTTCAAGGCACCCTACCTTTTCCCCAGTTTGTCTTGATAAGTAAAGAAGTCAAAGTGCACTGTAATTTGCCATTCGATATCTCTCTGTACCCACTTTTTCCAATCTTGAATAAAGCTAATTCTCATAACAAAGGCAAAGTGAAAAGGGTTCTGAAATTGGAGCCATGAGATACTTGGGTTCAGATATTAATTTGTATACTTATTAGCTTTTTTTATAACCAAATTACTTAATCTTTTCTTGTTATTCTAATTTTCATTATCTGAAAAATGAACTCAATATATTCACTACACATATGACAAGGTTATTTTGAGAAAAGGTGCTTTGTGAGCTATAAAGTACTATGTAAATATGAAAGAATTATTAGTGATGAGGGTAAGGATAGTAGGGATATTTTAGGACTTGTATTAGGACCTCCAAGTATAGATTCTTAGAATTTCAAATAACATTTACCATAGATACTAATGAACCATGAAAGACATGACATGATCTCCAATTGTTCTTCCTTGAGAAGTACCATGGAATGGAATTTAATATGATGGACCTAAAGGCAGGAAGTCTTCAGTTCAAATCCCACCTTAGTAGGATACATGAATATGGGCAAGTCATTGAAGGTCTTTGAAATTTAGTTTTCTCATCTATGATATTTGTATAATAGAATCTTATAAGATTGCTTTGAGGCTACAATGAGATAATAGGTATAAACCTTTTTTATAAAATATTAAATTGCTATTTCTTAATTATTATCAGTTTTAATTTTCCCTCATTTAGTGATATTTGAACTTGCTATCACTTTAAATAATCTTTAAAATGAAGTCAAGGAATCTTGAAGTGATTTAAGTTAGAGCTAAGGCTATGCTGGATTTAGTGTTCAGAGAGGAGCAAAGAATACATGATGTAGATTTTCCAGCAGGGCTCTAATTTTCTGAAATACAAATACAAATTATTTGGCCATTAGTATGTTTTTTATACAAAAATTCATAAATGGAAAAAAATTCTCTTTGACTAGGTTCCAATTTTTGACTCAGTAAAATAGTCAAATCAAGATGATATGTGACGTCCTCCATGCAGGTATTCTCTCCAATGATCATAGAATCAACAAAATTTAGGGGATGGAGGACATTAAAAATCAAGGATCTGAGCCTTCACAATAAATATAGGAGGAAATAATGTTCAAGAGAAGTTAAATTTCATGCATAACATCTAGGGGAGGCAGGTGGCTGGTGAATAGATCCCCAGGTATATAATCAGGAGTTGGCTGTTTAGTTGTTTGCAGTCATGTCTGACTGTTCATTTTGACATTTGGGGTTTTCTGGGCAAAGGTATTAGAGTTATTTGCCATTCCTTCTCATTTTACATAAGAGGAAAATGAGACAAATGGATTAAGTGACTGGTTCAGGGCAGGCTACATAGTGACAAAAGAATTTTAAATATAGTCCAGACTGGACCAGTCTCTAGACTGGAAGAAATCAAGTAGCAGTTTAATTAATTTCAAAGTGAGGAAAGCAGATTTACAAACAGAACAGGGGCTTGACATCCTGGTGTAGGGTAAGGCTTCTAAGTCTGAAAGCCACAAAAAGACAGAAGACAATCCATCTATATTGCTCTACCATCTATCAATGTAAATGAGAGTGTGTGTATGATAGTGTGTGTGTGTAAACATACTACCGTATTCCATTCTTCTCCTGTTATTTTTTTTAATTTTATTTTTATTTCATTAAATATCTCCTTGTTCTATGAGAAAAAAATCAAGAAGCATTTTTTTTTTTAAATTTTGACTTCTAAATTCTAAAATAGTGATAAAGCAGAGGCCCTGGAGTTAAAATCCCAGATTTTCTCCTGGGAAAGTAACTTAACCATATACTTTTTTTTTCTTAATGATAATGTTATTATTCTAGATAAGCTTTACGGTATCTTACTTTTCTGAATCTGTGACACCCATACTTAAAGAATTTTTGGATGAGAGAGACAGAAAGAAGAAGGATAATCATCCGACAACTTTTTGACTGTACAAAGAGAATGGCAGGTAGGTGGCACAATGGACAGAATATCATGCCTGGAGTCAGGAAAATTCCTCTTCCCAAGTCCAAATCTAGTCTCGTACACTTACTGAATGTATGACCCTACAAAAGTCATTTAACCATTTTTGCCTCAGTTCCTCATCTATAAAATAAGCTAGAGAAGGAAATGACAAATTCCTACAGTATTTTTACCTGGAAAATCTCAAATCAGATCATGAAGAATCAGATATGATTGAAGTGACTAAACAACAAAAAAGAGTGAGAATTGGAAACTTTGTTTTCCGTAAAAAGATATTGATGTTTAGGAATGTACATTTGAGACAGAGAAGATTCTGGGAAGATGGTGGAGTAGGTCAGAAAATTCCAAGCTCTCAAGATTTTGCCCCACAAAAGAGTTAAAATGGCACCTCAGAGTGAACAAAGTATGGGTGTAGATAAATAGGAACAGGGGTAAAACCAAGGTCTTCCTGGGAAAATTTGAAAAGATTCTAAGAAAAATCCTACGAGAAGATTTGGTACCTGTGAAGAGTAAGCACGTCTAGGATAGGTTCCATTTTAACAACAAGCAACAAATCCTGGAGTTAATTGGTTTGATATGTTGCCTTGGCCCCAGTCACCTGAACTTTTACCCCAGGATAGTGAGGGGAGTTGTGTGTTTGAACCCAGGGAAGATCTAGGAAACTTCTGATAATAAGAAATACCAGACCCAGCTGTACTGCAAAGAGCAGCAGGAGGTAGAAGAAACCAGCACATACCTGGTGAATGCAGAAGTAGTTGGGCAGAAAGACCCTGGTTCTGTACACTTACAGGAGGTTATAAGTTTGGCTTTGGTTCAGGCTAGAGGGGAGAACTGAAGATCTGGGGCAAGAAGCACCATTTCCCACACCCCAAGGCTAGAGGTGATTAAAAAAATTAAGCCATTACCACAAAAAAAAAAAAATACACAGGCAAAGTAGAAAGAATGCAACTATAGAAAACTATTATGAGAACAGAAATGACCAGGGTTCATTTTCGGAGGAGGATTTTAAAGTAAATAAAACCCCAAAGAGTAATATAAAATAGACACCTTCCCCAAAAGAATTCATAGTAGACCTTTAAAAAGACTTTAAAAATCAAATGACAGAGATGGAAGAAAAACTAAAAATTAAGTAATTAATTAATTAATAAGAATAATACAAGAAAAATGAGAAAAGAATGAAAAGAAAGTCAATTAGAAAAGGAGACCTAAAATCTTAAGGAAGAAAACGACACCTTAAAAATTAAAATTTGGCAAAGTAATCAGTGAAATTACAAGAGATGAAGAAATAATTAAATAAAATATAATTAATGAAAAAATAGAAGAGAAAGTGAAATGTCATAAGAAAAACAACAGATTTGGAGAATAGATAAAAAAGAAAAAATATAAAAAATAATTGGGCTAACTGAAAGTTATGATAAAAAAAGAATCTTGATACAATAATGCAAGAAATAATTAAATAAAATTGTGCTGAAGTTTTAGAACAAGGAGGGAAAGCAGGAATAGAAAAAAATCCAAAAGTGGTAGCCCCAAGACAAGCCAGCTACTAAGAAGACTTAATGTCAACAGATTAGAGTGCTTTTCTGAGTGTGAACAGTTTGTTGCTAACTTGAAGGGAAGGTGAGTCAACACATGGCTGGCAATAGTGAAGCAGAAAATGAGTGGGCAGCTTTCAGAGATTTGGTGTATAGCATTGCATTTACTCATCTGAACCAGAGCATTTGCAAACATTAAGATTGGTTTGACAAAAATTATGGGAAAATTCAGAAACTTCTAAACAACAACAACAAAAAATGAGAACTCTATAGACTTTTTCAGAAGAATAGTTCATTCACTTCTAAGATGATAGCATTTAAGTCCATTAAAAGTAGAAGCTTAGAGAGAGATGCACTATTCTTGGTTCAGTAAGAAGGCAGATAGTTTTATACTAATAGTAAAAATAGTAATTAATAATAACCTACAAAGTTCTTTCATGAAAGCTATTCATTGACCAAAGATTTTTGGCAAACCTCAACTACTCAGAGCTGATGGGGCCACATTGATTAGTAATAAGGACCTGACCCTGCAGAGATGGGCTAAACACTTCCATAGTGTTCTCAACAGACCAACATCAACTGATGCTGAAGCCATTAACCATATGTCATTAATCTCTCTCAAGGTAAACTTCTAATTGAAGACAAGCTTTTGAAATGTCATTAGGCCTGTGCTATGTGGCAAAGTACTTGGTACTGATTCTGTTCCAAAGAAGATTTCAAGGCAGAGTATTCACTGCTCATTCAAAAGTTGAAAATTTCCAGGTTATATGACAAGAGGAGGTTATCCTTCAAGAATCAAGGATGTCTCCATTGTCCATCTCTATAAAGTAAAAGGGAATAAGTTATTCCATGACAATCACAGGAGGTCTCCCTCTTCATCATTGCTGGTAAGATTTGCCAGAGTCCTCCTTAATCAATTACTCCTTCACCTGAAAGATGGTCATCTACCTGTGCCTTTAGAAAGAGATGAGGAACAGTTGATGTGAAGAAATGCAAGAAGCAGAACAAATATTTATATACAACATTTTTAGATCTTACCAAGGCCTTTGGTACTGTCAGTCATGATGGGACTTTTGGAAAAGCATGACAAAATACAATTGCCCAGAAAAGTTCAATAGTATTTTACATCAGTTTTATGACAATGTGCTTCCACAGATTCTGGAAAGTGGACTATGCTCTCATGCTTTCCTAGTCACCAATGGCATAAAGTAGGTCTGTGTGCAGTTGTTGTCATGCATCTAGCATGATGTTTTCAATGATGTTGTCAGACACTTCAGTGAGGATGAGAATGGCATCAAGGTCAACTACTACACTGGTGATAAATAATCTAACTTAAAATGACTGTAAACCAGGACTAAAGCAGAGGGACAATTTTTATTGTGACTTTTTATTCACAGATTACTGTGTAGTCAATGCAGTTTCTGAGGCTGAGATACAGTAGAGTATGAATTGATTCTTTGCTGCTTGTTCTAATTTTGGCCTAAGAAGTAACACCGAGCAAACAGGTTTTCCACCAGCCAGCATTGCTCCATTCATGCATGGAACCATTGGTAATGGAAAAATTTCTAGTACTGTGAATAAGTTCACTTACCTTGGCAGTATACTTTCCAGGAATGTATACATAGATGACAAGACTGACACACACATTTCCAGAGCTTGGTCAGTATTTGAGAAGCTCTAAAGAACATGTAAGAGAGAAGAGGTTGAACTAATGGTCTACAGAGCCATTATCCTGACCTCATCAGTACAAACCTGGACAGTATTCCAGAACCATGTCAAGAAACTGAAATCCTTTCATTTGAATTGTCTTAGGAAGATTTTGAATAATACCTGGCAAGATAAGGTACCAGACACTGAAGTCCTTCCTTGCACTAAACTGCTAAGCAAACAACAACAACAACAAACTCTACTAGACAGAGCCCTACTACAATGGGTCAAGGTATATTGTGTCCAACTATATATTTGGAATTTGAACATTTGCCTAAATGTCTGTTTTACAGAGAACTTACACAAGACAAGTACTCTCACAAGGATCAGACATAAGGGTATTCTCAAGATCTCTCTGAAGAACTTTGGAATCAATTGTGAGACATGAGAGACACTGGCACAGGACTACACAGAATGGTTTGCCAGCATCAAAGAAGGTGCTGTGTTGTCTGACCAAATCAGAATTGCAGGAGTTCAATAGAAATGAGATGCATAAATCCAAAGACATCTCTTCTCCAAATATTCATATGAACCATTTGTGCCCAGCTTGAGGCAAAGCCTTCTGAGCTCATATTGGTCCAGTCAGCCATAGCTGGATACTCTGTACCTTGTGACAAACATAGTGACATCATTTCATTCCTCTTTGAGCACAAGGGACAAGAACAAACTGTCCCTTAAAAGATGCCCTTCAGCAGAACTCTCATATAAATCTATTGTAATCCCTAATCTATGTCTTTGAAATATTTACTATTCCTTTTCCCTGATCATTTTAACTATGTTCACTGAATCCAGTAAATAATTTTTTAAACATGAGTAAAATGGTCTGTGCCCTCATTAATCACTTTGTATTTATAGCCAGCAGAGACAATTCTAGGGAAAAAACATGGAATCTTTCAATAATGAGTTCCAAAAAAATTATGTTGTTTTAGGCATTTTGTTTTTAGACATAAAAGCAGCTGATGAACTTACTATTCTTTTTTCTTTTTTTTTAATTTTACCACCTTTATTTGTGAATATATCCTTCTTACTGCTCCTACTCAATAAATCATCGCTTGTAACAATCTTATTTTTTAAAGAAAAGAAAATAGTTAATGAATATTGATCAACATATGAAATTGAATTTAAGTATATATGCAATATTTTATATCCACAAACACCTATATATTGAATTAAAACATATTTTTTTATCTATTGTGAGGAGACTGTTGGTTATTACAACTATAAATCAAGTATTTTGTGCTGATTTTGTTTCTGCATTTACATTATATATTATTATCTATTTCTACTTATTTCACTCTATACCAATTCATGTATAACTTCCTAAACTTCCCTAAAATCTTCATAGTTATCATTTTATTATAATGCAGCAGTATCCCATTATACTCATGTACTACCACATCATGATTCACAAACTTAAAAAGAAACAGTAATAATTTACAAATTAGAAATTAATGCCAGCATTTCCAGACTTTCCTTATAAAAAAGCCTGAGCTCAATGGAAAATTCGATCTCCACTTACAAGACCCAAGAAAGACATCAAAAGGTAAACAAGGAAAACATACACTCACACAGACATATACACACACCGATGCCCACACATGCACATAACTGGGACTGTATAAGAGCAAACTGCTTACATTCCTTTGTGAGAAGCAGATACCTGTCAATACTGAAATTTGTATAAGTATTGTGACATTTAAAAGGGATGTACATAGAATGGGGCTATGGGCACAAGTGAACTAATCTGAAGATTTTTTAAAAAACCTATTAAGGGAAAGAAATGGATTGTAATGGGGGAAAAGGAAAGGTAGAGGCAGAAGATGCTTAATTATGCCACAAGAAGTGGCATAAAAACATACTAAAGTGGAGGGGTGGGAAGGAAGGAGATGAACATCATATGATTGTTACTTTCATTGGTTCTGATTTTAAGAGGTATCAATACAAATGGCTAAGTTTAGATTCTAACACAAAAAGACACAAAAACTTATAACAATAGAGGGAAAAGAGGAAGGGAGAGGAGCACTCTATGAAATTTACTAACTTTGGTTTGGGTTTAAGGAGGGAATAACATACTCTGTTAAGAATAAAAATCTATTGTGCCCTACAGGTATTAGGAGCGATAAGGGGGGAGGAGTATAACAAGGGGTAGGGTGGTCAATAGGGAGGGAAAGAGTAGCAAGGGAAAAGGTTTGGTAAAGAGGGGGGACACAGGGAAGTATTACTGGGGGAGGCAGTGGTCAAAAGGAAAACTCTTAAGGAGGGGAAGGGAGAAGGAAGACACAAAGGTATAAATAGGGGAGGAAATAAATTGGAAGGAAAGTCACAGATAGTAATCATAACTGTGAATGTAAGTGGGATGAACTCCCACATAAAACAGAGGCGGATAGCAGAATGGATTAAAAAACACAATCCTAAAATGTGCTGTCTACAAGAAACACATTTGAAACAAGGGGAAACGCACAGGGTAAAGGTTAAAGGATGGAGTAGAATATATCATATCTCAGCTAAAGTTAAAAAAGTGGGGGTAGCAATCCTTATCTCAGATAAAGCAAAAGCTAAAATAGATCTAATTAAAAAAGATAAGGAAGGAAACTACATCCTGCTAAAAGACACCATTGGGAATGAAGCAATAATACTACTTAACATATATGCACCAAGCAGTATAGCATCCAAATTCCTAGAGGAAAAGTCAAGGAAATTAGAGGAAGAAATAGATAGCAAAACAAGACTAGTGGGGGACCTCAGTCTCCCCCTCTCCAAACTTGATAAATCCAACCTCAAAATAAACAAGAAAGTTAAGGAGGCAAATAGAATTTTAGAGAGGCTAGACATGATAGATTTCTGGAGAAAAATAAATGGGGATAAAAAGGAATATACCTTTTTTCAATGGTACATGACACATACACAAAAACTGACCATGTCCTAGGGCATAAAAACCTCAATATTCAATGTAGAAAGACAGAAATATTAAAGGCATCATTCTCAGATCATGATGCAATAAAAATTGTATGCATTAAAGGGCCATGGAAAGATAGGCAAAAAACTAATTGGAAACTAAATAATTTAATCCTAAAGAATGAGTGGGTCAAACAAGAAATTATAGAAACAATTACTAACTTCATTCAAGAGAATGACAATAATGAGACATCATACCAAAACCTGTGGGATGCAGCAAAGGCTGTT
>CM053585.1:79189036-79208703 GCA_028646515.1 Pseudochirops corinnae
TGACTATAAGGACTTCTTATTTTATGTTTGATTTGGGATTTAATTAGTTCTTTTTCTGGCTGTTTTTTAGCTATGTGCTCAATTCATTGATCTACTCTTTCTCTATTTTATTGATTTGAATATTTGGAGATATATATTTTCCCCTAAACACTACTTTGACTGTGTTTTGGAGTGGTGTTTCATTCCTGTCATGCTTTTTAATGAACTTGTTAATTGTTTCTCTGATTTTTTTCTTTGACCCATTAATTTTTTATGATTAGGTTGTTTAGATTAGATTGTTTAGTTTTTGAGTAATTTTAATCAATGTTCCTAAGACCATTTATTGAATGTAATTTTTATTGCTTTATGACCTGAGAAGAATGCATTTACAATTTTGCTTTTCTGAATTTAATTTTAATGTTTTAATGCCCAGATACATGGTCATATTTTTTTTTTTTTGAGAATGAGCTATGTAGGTCTGAAAACAAGGTGTACTTCTTTATATTCCTATTCAGAACAGATTGGGGGAAGGCATAGGCTTCAATTTCTATTTTGCCTTCTGTTTCTAGAATATCAGTGCAATTTTGCTTGATCATTTCTTTAAAGACGGTGTCTAGGCTCTTTTGTTGATCAAGGCTTTCAGTTAGTCCAATAATTTTTTAAAATTATCTCTCCTGGATCTATTTTCAAGGTCAGTGGTTTTCCAATGAAATATTTCACATTGCCTTTTATTTTTTCATTTGTTTGGATATGTTTTATAGTATCTTGATTCCCCATAAAGTCATTAGCTTCCAATTGCTCCAATCTAATTTTGAAGGAAGTATTCTCTTCAGTGAGTTTTTGAAGTTCCTTTTCATCTGGAAAATTTGGCTTTTTAAGGCATCCTTCTTCTCACTGGATTTTTGGACCTCTTTTGCCATTTGAATTAGTCTATTTTTTAAGGTGTTATTTTCTTCAGTGTATTTTTGGGTCTCCTTTAGCAGGCTGTTGACTCTCTTTTCATGATTTTCTTGCATCATTCTTGTTTCTCTTCCCAATTTTTCCTCTACTTCCCTTTCTTGATTTTCAAAAGCCTCCTTGAGCTCCTCCATGGCCTGTAACCAATTTGTATTTTTCTTGGAAGCTTTTGATGCAAGACTTTTGACTTCACTGTCTTCCTCCTGCTTCATGCCTTGATCCTTATTGTCCACCCAAAAAGATCCTATGGTGATCTGCTTATGCTTCCTCTACTTGTACATATTTTGACTTTTGAGCTCTTTGCCACAGTAGAACTCTGTTTCCAGAATGGAGAGTTTGTCTCAAATTGCTGGGGTTTTCACAGCTGCCAGAGCAATTGGGAGGGTGCCCTCTCTACAGCCCCCACAAGCTCTGGCTCATTGGCCACACACCCCAGAACCACCACTCAAGACCATGATCACAATCCAAGCAGGTTAAAGCAAGAGTGATTACCCTCCAAGTGGTTGCTTGGTCTCCCTACAATTTGTAGGTCAGGAGCTCCTGCAGCAGCCATGTGGTGCATCCACCATGCCTCCATCACTTCTTGCCCCAGGGGGCAAGGACTGGATCATACTCTTTGCTCTACCCCTGTTCTGGCAGTTCCACACTGACCTTTTACTTTGTCTTTGGCATTTATGGGTTGAGAAATCGGGAAACTACCACAACTGCTGGTGATTCACTCTCCTAAAATCTGCTATGGCTGCCACTGGTCAGGACTGCCCTGGGGACAGAACTACATGGCTCATGCAGTACTGTGCTTCCACTCTCACCTTAGTGCAATACACATTTCCTGTCATAGTCTGCCAGGCTGCTTTCAGCAGGAGATTTGTTTCTCTTTGTCACTTTGTGGGTTCTGTAGCTCTAAAATGTATTTAGAGTCAATTTTTTATATGTATTGGAAGTGATTGGAGTGGGGCCTCATGCCACGTTTTTGCTTCTACTCCTCTATCTTGGCTCCACTCCCCCAGGCCCCCAATTTTGCTTTTTAAGAATTTCTCTTCATTAGATTTTTGTGCCACTTTTACCATTTAGCCAATTCTATTTTTAAGGGATAATTTTCTTCAGTCACTTTTGTGCTCCTTTTAGAAAGCTATTGATTTTCTTTTCATAAAAAGTCTCTTCCACCACTTTCATTTCTTTTCTCAATTTTTCTTCTATTTCTCAAATTTAATTATTTATATCTTATTTGAGCACTTACAGAAATTTGTTTCAGCTTGTGTACCATTCACATTTCTCTTTGAAGATAAATTTTTATGATTAGGTTCTTATATTGTTTAGCTCACTTTTTCAGACTATTTCTTGATATTTAATCTAATTTTATAATCAGGTTCTGCTCCTGGGGTTGAGGGTGCCCTGTCCCAAGTTTCAGGTTTTTGGTTTTTTTGGTATGTGTTGTTATTTTCAGAGCCAATTCTGGGATTCTCTTAAATTTTTGGATCTTCCCAGGTGATCTTAACAGACATGTGGTCACTGTTCTTTTGGCTTGTGCTCTGATCTGTTAGTGATCACAAACAAATTTCTCCACTTTAGAATGGGGAACAAAGCCCTTGCAAGTCCCACCTCTCCTTAGGTTACTAGAAATGTGACTTAGACCCCTTCTCTGCTCAGTCACAAGTGCTAATTCTTTTTTTCTTCCTTGGACCTGAAACTAGGACCCCTGATCTCTTCTGATCTCTGCCCAAAGCCTCTGCTCCCTTCATTGTGAAAGCATTCATGTGTTAGTGCCCTTCTTTGCCCTAGGACTGTCACCCAGAATTGTGTATGGGCAATGACACTCCTCCACCCAATGCCAGCAAAGGGTCTGCTGTAATCTCCTTCTGTTCAGCTGTTCAAGCCCCTTACAATTTGTAGGCTGTGAATTCCAAAGCTTCCTATGGCACTAATGTAGCCACCTCCAAGGCCAGCTGCTACACTGCAGTCCAGGCTCTACCATTATCTATAGTGGAGTGACTTTTCCTTTGGACTGGAAAATTGTTTCACTCCTAAATTTTGCTGCTTTTGCCACTCCAGAATTTCATTTGAGGCAATATTTTTCAGTTATTTGGAGGGGAATTTGAGAGAGTTCAGATTAATTTCTTTCTTTTGTCTACCATCTTAGTACTACCTCCCATAAAGTAATTTTAATAAAATTTTCTGCATGAAACTTTTTCCTGAATCCAAAGGTATTAGTATACCTACTTTTCTCCCCCTCCAAAAATATAGATACACTTATTAATACATCTATATACATACATGACAAAGATTCTATTCATATTGTACTCCCCTAATATATTATGTTAATTCCTTCAGGGCAAGAGAAGTTTACTTTTGTCTTTTCATCCACATTGCCTAGCATACTTCTGATCAGAAAATAATTTTTTTAATATATTCTGAATTGTATATTGAGTTCAGGAGATCTCTCCTCTTCTCTCTGTCTCTGTCTCTGTTTCTCTATCTTTCTCTTTCTCTCCATATGTGCATGCATGGGTGGGTTTTCCCAAGGAGCTTGAAATTTAGTTGAGTAGATGAGTTATATAAGTTAAAAGCAATACCTGACAATCTAAGTGAATACCTACTAAGTGCCAAATAAGTTTTTCTTACAGATACAGAAGTATCCTTGATAACTGAGGGTTAAAAAAAAATGAAGAAATATTATAATGAAGATGGTGAGGATAAGATAAAAAAGCCCAGCAATGTGGAAAAGCATTCAAAGCAGGCAGTAATAAGTCTCTGTTAAGCACTTGCTATGTTCCTGGAACTATGCTAAGAGCTAATTAAAGAAAGGCAAAATGTGGTCCCTCTTTACAAAGTACTTAGAGGGAAAATAGTATAAACAAAAGATCATCTTTTAAAAATCATTAAATATTCTATTGGATAAAAGGATCACATAGAAAAATAAACTTGGGGATGGCATTTAGGCTTGATAGGTATGTTGGAGGCAAGTTGTGAAGGGCTTGAGGGTACACATTGTAGCAAGGAATACTACCAGGGTTTAAAGTAAAGCATCTCTAGAGTCTATAAGATATATACTTTATATAAATTCATAAAGTAAGAGGTAGATATTGTTCATTTTAATTAATCAATATATTCACAAATATTTATTGAGCAAATACTGTGATCTAAACCTGTAACAGATATTTAAAATAATATTCCCTAATATCAGGAGCTTTTGCTCTAGATATAAAGGTATAACATTAAAAAAAAAAAAAAGGTTAAAGAAAAATATAACATATAATACATATAAATTCTAAGTTGAGTGTGTGAGCTATAATTATTACAGGAATTCAAAAAATAAATAACTCCATTTTGGCTAAAATTGCTGGTGAAAGCTACAAGGAAGACTTGGCACTAGATTTAGGCCTTAAAGACAAATGCACTTCACTGTGAGTCCATGAACAATTGTAGTCCCCTTTGTGTAGTATTTATTTCAATAAATTCATAAGCATGACAATAGTGGTATCTTTAGGGATGTCCAATGAGCTATGAACTGGAGATCAAAAAGCCATTCAACAAATATTTATTATTTGCCTTACACATGCTAGGTTCTGGGGATCCAAATAAAAAATGAGATAATCTCTGCCCATAAGAGGCTTACATTTTACTGAATGGGGAGGATGAACAATCTAAACCTAACCTTCTAAACACATAAGGAGAGATTATTTTTCTCTCAGTGGTTCCATTTGACCTTTTCCCATAATTGCTGGAATGAGATTCTGTACATTTATTGAGTTCAATCAAAACATTCAGTTAAGCTGGATATTGTGGTTCACTTATATTTCACAACCAATGGCTGGGCCAGAGGGATGAATTTCACTGTCTTAAACAGCATTCATTTAGCATGTAAGCTTTTTTTTTGTAGGCTTTCACCCAGGTTTCTGCAGCTGTATAGATACAACTTAAGTACTAGTTATAAGCGGGCCCTTCCAACTTTCCTGTAGTTCCCAATAAAAATAATCCAAAACTCTTTCAGAAAAAGGAAAGAGGAATAATATTTCATTCCTGTGATTTTGCGTTTTTATTATTTTTGAGAGCTTGGTTCCTGTCTAGTAGCCTGTGGTGATAGGCTAAGAAGTTGAGAGTTTAGTGAAAGAGCCAATGTTCAAAAAGATGATCAAGAAAGTGCAATTTGTGGCGAAATGAAATTAAATGTCTTCTGTGAGACTACAAAAGGCATTCACATGCCACGCTTTGTTGTCATTTGGAATCTAGAGAAAAGAAAAGTTACAAAAATACTTCATTAAATTATTGAAAGTTTCCAAAATTGGAATTTTCTCTTCTGTTGTCCATTAGAAAGCCCTAGAGAATAACTCTACCCTAGGTTCATTTGGTACTTCTTAAAAGGGACTTTTATGGTATTGATTACTTATGTTCACATCCCCTTGAAGCGTATGGGGCATATATTATTATTCCCTATTTATGATTAGGTGATTTCATCCCACCCCATTGGGTAAATAACACACCTTTCAAAAAAAAGAAAACAAAATCAGTCTTTTGACTCTCAATTTAATACTGTATCTTCAGTACCAACAAATTTGGTAGTTTACTTTTAGATGATGCCTAAGGGTAATCATGTTTATTATTCTCTAAGTGATGTGATCTTTTCAATAGAAGCCTCAGGCTTTGATGGGCTTTAGGATTGGGGCCTAGGATGATGGAGTAAATGAATATTTAACATGGTTACCAAAAGTACAGGTTCATTGAAGTAATTGTCATAGAAGCCAAATTGAATACCAATCCACTAGATTCTGAGGCTTTTTTCTATATAGCCCATCCATTAGGTCTTTTTAAGTCAATTTTCAAATAACACATAGTTATTGAACTGAGCATTTTATTGATGTCACCCCCTTCAAGGGATTTACAAACATTGCTATTTGTAAATAGGTCCGATTTCTGGTGAATGAGAGTTGTAGGGTTTTTTCTTTTGTTTTGTTTATTTTTTTCTTATTACATTTCTCTCACTACATGTTATCTGAAACTTCTCACTCCCCCCTTCCCCTGCACCTTCTCAGATGAGCACTTTAATTCATACTTCACAAAAAACAAAATTAAAGCCATTCAAAAAGAACTCTCTCTACTTTCTTCCTCCTATTCTTATATGTCATACATCTTCTGTGATCTCCCCCTTCACAACTATTTTAAGTAAAGAGGTGACTCTTCTACTTGCCAAGGCAATCTCCTCTACATGTCCCCTTTATTCCATTCCTTCTCATTTTTCTGCAAGATTTTGTTCCCTTTGTCATTCCCAAATCTATTGTCTCTAACATGGCTCAGCTCATGACTATTTGGACTACTATTATATCTCATCTCTTAGCCTCATCCTCTGATTGATGAGTTCATAGCTGGAACCTTTTCAAAAATGATCAACAATATTCTTGCTTTTTTCTATCCCTGCTCAGCTTCTGACTCTCCCTACTATTTTCTACCTTCCCCTACAGCTCTTAGATGCCTTTTAGTTACTGTCTTCACTCCACTAGAAAATAAGTTCCTTGAAGGAAGGAACTCTTTCTTTCTTTTTAAATTGCCTTTGTATTCCCAGTGCTTAGCCTAGTGCCTGGCACACAGTAAACAATAAATAAATTAGCCAATCAAATCTTCATCTTTAAGCTTCAGTTCCTCAGTATCTCCTGGCTACTCTGTTCAACTCTATTAGCCATTGTTCAATGATTTTCCTGCCTTTCCTTCTGAAAGCTATCTAGGTGCCTCAAATTTATGTCTTGTTACTTTCTTATAAACCCAGTACCTTCTAATTTCAAACCTCATAATTCATCTGCAATTGTCCTCTCCAAAGTTATGCATTCTTGCTTAATTGTCTGATTTAGTTGCCTTTTGTCAATCCTTGTCCTTCTGGATCTTTCTATAAACAGTCTCTATTCACTTAGTCAAGAATAGGCTCACATCTCTAGGTTTATATTATACTGTTCTTGCTTATTTTCCTTCTACCTGCCTGATTTTTTTGTTCCAAGTTCCTTTGCTGGATTTTCATCCATATCAAGATGTCTAAATATGTATGTCCCTCATAACAATGTTACCAAGCCTTCTTTTCTTTTCCTATATAATCTTATTTGGTGACTTTATGAGCCTCCAGAAATTCACTTTTTATTTCAACACAAATGACTCCCAGATCTTTATATTCAATCCTAAAAATCTCTTCTGAGTTTTAGACCTGCATCAACAATTCCCTTTTTTGGATATCACAAATTGGATATCTATTAGGCATATCAAACTCAATATTTCCTAAATAGAACTCAGTCTCTTTCTCCCCTTTCCCCACCCAACTGCCAAACCTTCATCTCTTCTCAACTTTCTTTTTCTGTTGAGGTATCCACTTTTCTACTTAACTAAGTCCAATAACTTTGACTCCTTATTCACACTCATACAGTACTGTGTTGGTAAATGTTTAGCAGTATGGCTCTCTGAAAAAAAAAATTCAGGCAAGGCATGCTTCTAAGTTTCATCTGCACTATAAACTTTTTTTTTATTACCACCTTAAGTCCATATAATTAATAAAACTATAAATCAAGCCTAATTTTTGATGCTTTCCAATTTTAGGGGATGTAAATGCTCAAGTTTTAACAATAAGCTCTTACAAGGTGGTTAGTGTTGGTTCCAGTACACCTTTGTGAACCCCATATGTCCAATTTATTATTAAATCTTGCATTTTCTATCTTCAAATTTTTTGTGTGTCTACTTCTCTTCACTTACACAACCACCACCATAATGCAGGTCCTCATCACCTATTACCTGCACAATTGCAATAATCCCTGTGAAATATCTCATCACTCCAATACATCTTCCATTACCTCCCAAAACACTATCCTAATAATCCTCTACACTTAAGCAGTGAAATCCATTGGCTCCATATTGCCTAGAGCATAAAATATAAACTCTACTGCTTGACATTTAAATTATGTCAGAACTTCTGACCTTACTAACTTTCCTGTCTTCTTACAATATTCATATACCACATGATCCAACCACATCATCCAACCTGAGGTTCCTTGATCATGACACTCAATCTCTTTACTGTGTCCCGTTGCATGCATTTCCCCCCAGTTCTGACATGCTCTCCCTTCTCACTTGTTCCTCTGGAAGCTCCTTGTTTTTTTCCAGAATTAGATCAAATCCCAAATATATAAGAGGTCTTTCTTCTTGCCTCTACCATTTCCCTGCTAGTATTTTCCCTCTTACATTACCTCCCATCTACTCTGCATACAACTTAGATGTATAGTGCTATTCATATGTTGTATTCTCTGTTCAAATATGATGTCCTTGAAGATAGAGACTGCATTTTTGCCTTTCTTTATAGCCGTATCACTTAACATGTTGCTTGTAACATAGAAGTTCTTAATAAATATTTGCTGCCTGATGTTGAATGAATTATGTACAGGAATATATGCACAGGAATTATGCAAGATGAGGTGTGGAGTGGATGAGATCTCTATGTGGAGAGGGAATATTCACATTGATGAGGTCAAAGAGTCTTCTGAATATGTCTAACAAAGATAAGTTAAATAGAACTGAATGTGCAGTCAACCTCCATAATTATGATGCTATATGTTCTTGCCACCTTGTCAAAGGGATCATTGTAAGGTGGGAAGAATACATGTCGTTGTGTTTGTTTATTTTGACAGGTTCAGTAACATCAGTGAAAGTAAGTGAATGAGAATATAAAATCAGCAAGAATTGAAATAGAGGTGTTTATTTGGCCATATCAAATAGATATCTAAAAACACAGTGGGGGCTGCCTTTATTACTTTATATTGGATGAAATCAAGTTAACAAATATGTGCTTATCCTACTTATTTCAATCAGGTTTTATTGCAAATTTAAGGAATCTGTCGTTTCAAAAACTGATCTGGATATGTTTTAACTTACTGTCAGATTATTTAAGGGATTTTTCCCCATAGCCTATCTTTTGCTCTCTAAGCATGATGACATAAAAGATGTTGATTAAAACTGGATAAATCATTCACTTACAGATAAAGTCAGAGATTTCCAACTTTTTCAATACATGGAAACAGGTTATGAAATTGTTGTCATCTGCCTTCATTTTTGTACCCATCATTATCACATTAATGAGGTGAAACATTGACTTGATTCAATTTACCTACTTACCCACCTAGACTGGCCAAAACAAATGTTGTTACAACCAAAAAAGAATAAAGCTTTTTCGGATGAAACCAAGATTGCTTCCAAATTAAAGTTACCTTGTTCATCTTGCTAAAATATATGTTCTATTTCTTTTTGTTCCTTTATATCATGTAGATCTCCTGGTTCTATGTTATCTGACTCAGTTTTTTACTACCCATTTTGCACTAATTTGCAGGCTTCATGCCCTTCTATTCTTCCATATCTTTCCCATTTCTGGCCCAATTTACCCCCTGAATCTCATTCTTTGGTAGAATGGACATGCTTTTCTGCTCACTTCTTTTTCCTGACCTACAGTGTCTATGTATATCTTAATATCAATTTGATTGTTAGCTTCTTGAGAACAGGATCTGCTTTTACCCCTTTCTTTTTATCCCCAGTGCTTTGCACAGTGTCACACATATCATAGATGATTAATAAACATTTGCTGACTTAAGTTATGTCTCAGTAGCTGGTTTTGGGTTCACTGACCAACTCTCACCTTTCATTAATGTGTACCTATTTACCTTATGAGCTACCTTTTTGTCCTCCCTCACTTAGAATCACAGTTTTGTTATGTTTCTCACCTCTGCCAGTGTTGACCTCTTTTAATATTTCTATGCTCTGACACACCACTAGATAAAGATTCCATGTCCAAGCACTGAAAGAGACAATGCTGGGTAAAATCATATGGATAATAGTCAGTCAGTCAACAATTTTTTTATTAACCACCTACTATATTCCAGAAACTTGGATAAATACTGAATATACAGAAGAAAGAGGCAAAAACACTCTCTGAACTCAAGGAGGTTACATTCTAATTGCAGAGACAATATGTGAACCATTAAGTGCATTGACTATATATGTGTACAAGTGTGAGTGTTCATACACACATACATACATGCATATTTCATATATATGTACATATATTATATATTTACTTGTGTGTGTATACAGATGGGTTGGAGGGAAAGAGAGACAGAGAGAGAAAAAGAGAGAGATAAGGAAGGAAGGAAGGAAACAAGGAAAGAAGAAAGGAAGGAAGGAACAAAGGAACAAAGAAAGAAAGGAAGGAAGGAAGGAATAAAAAGAAGTGGAAAGGTTATCTGAGTGGTCATTGAGGAAGAGAGGGTGACATAGAAATCTCTCTGCAGAAGGCAGGATTTGAATCTTGAAGAAATCCAAGGAAATAAAAAAATAAAGGTATGGGGGAGGGGTGACAAAACATTATAGGCACAGAGAATACAGGGGTGTAAAGGGAAATGGGATGTCATATTCAAAGAACTACAAATAGGTTAGTATTGCTGGATCATAGAATACATGGCAGGAGACAAAAAATTTAGGAGACTGAAAAGCTAAAAAGCAGCTAGATGTATCATGTAGATAGCAGATTCAACTGAAAATCAATATGAAGTCTCTTTGAACAGATAATGTAAAAATAACTACTCATGAAAAGGAAAGAATAAAATTACACCTCGATTTTCAATCCCTTGGAATTGATATAACCATCAATGATTTTGACTACTTTTTGCTATAAAGTCCATCTCCACTGCTAATTCACTTCACTGACAAAAATCAAGAGCTTCCAGTATCCTAAAGGGTTATTTGAGCAATATTCCTGAGTACTTTCAACTATACCTCAATCTAGTAAAGTAGGGATTAGTACTAGAGGTCACTGACAGACAAACCAAAACATGCTTGATAATGAAGAAAAACATAAAAACTAATTCATAGATTGTTTATTTTATTTTATTTTTTTTGCTGGTTTACAACTAATCTTAATTTCTCCTAGACACAAAATGATTGTTGTTATTCGGCTGTTGAATCTTGTCTGACACTTTGTGAATCCATGATCTTCTGTCCATGGATATTTTTCTTGGCAAAGAAACTAGACTGATTAGCTCTTCCCTCCTTTGGTGTGCCCTCATTTTACAAAAGAGGAAATGGGGACATAGGTATTAAGTGACTTGCCTATTGTCACACTCTGGATTTGAACTCAGATCTTTATCACTTCAAGCCTGATACTCTACCCATTGCACCACCTACCTGCTCTGAAATAATTATTCTTTTTTAAAATTAACTTTTGTTTATTTTCAATTTATATCATTCATTTGCATGAGATTTTGAGTTACAGATTTCCTCGACATCTTTCCCCTACCCACCGCCACAAAACAGCAATCCCACTATATACACCCTGCCCCAATCTGTTCTCTCTTATGTCCTCCCCATCACCCCTCTGACTTTCCGGTAGGGCAAGATGGATCTCCCTATCCCAATGCCTGTATGTCTTAATTGCCAATTGCATGTAATTAATAATAACTACATAAATATATATGTATATATATATATACACACACATACACACATATCTATATATATATATCTATCTCTATCAATCTATCTATCTATCTATATATTGATCTATACATATTTTGTTAACATTTGATTATAAAAAATTTAAATTCTAGATTCTTTCCCTTCCTTTCTCGTCGCCCACCCCCACTGGAAAGACAAGCAATTCAATACAGGCTGTATATGTGTAGTTATGCAGAACATCTCCACAATGGACATATTGTGAAAGACTGATTATATTTCCCTCCATCCTATCTGGCCCTCCCCCCTTCTTCTATTCTCTACTTTGTCCCTGTCCCTTTACAAAAGTTTGTGCTTCTAACAACCATCCCCCCCTGCCCTACCCTCCATCATCCCCCCTCTCATCTTCATCCCCTCTACTCTCTGGTAGAACAAGATACTCAAATTAGAGAGTATGTCATTCCTTCCCTCAGCCAAATTCAATGCAAGTAAGTTTGACCCATTTGCTTTTGCTTTCTTGTTCTTCTCCTCCATTGTAACTGTTAGCCCTTGCCTCTTCTATATGAGATGATTAACCCCATTCTGTCTCTTCCTGTCTTCTCTCATTCTATTCCACTCCCACATCTCAATTCGACCTTTTAAAATATCATCCCTGCCTATTCAATTGATCCTGTGCCCTGTCTGTGTACACATATATATGCACACTCACATATATATTCATACATATATATATATATCCTCCTATATAATCATGTTTATGTATGCATATATATATATATATATGCATACATAAATACATACACACACAGATACGCACACACACAGATACACACACACACACACACACACATACACACACACATATATATATTTCCTTCACCTGTCCTCATACTGAGAAAAGTTTTATAAGTTACAATTATCTTTTTTCCATCATATTGGCATGTAAATAGTTCAGTTTTGATAAGTTCTTTATGATTTCTTTTCCATGTTTACCTTCTCATGATTCTTGTATTTGAATGGAAAATTTTCTATTCAGTTCTGGTTTTTCAGCAAGAATGCTTGAAAATCCTCCACCTCATTGAATCACCATATTTTCCCCTGAAACAATTTTGTTTGGTAGGTGATTCTTGGTTTTAATCCGAGCTCCCTTGATCTCCTGAATATCCTATTCCAGGCCCTTTGATCCCTTAATGTGGAAGCTGTGAGATCTTGGGTTATCATGATTGTCTTTCCACAGTATTCAAATTGTATCTTCTTGGAAGCTTGTAATATTTTCTCCTTGATATGGGAACTCCAGAAACTGGCTGTAATATTCCCAGGAGTTTTCATTTGGGAATCTTTTCCAAAGGTGATTGGTGAATTCTTTCATGTTCTTTTTTGCCCTCTGGTTCTAAAATATCAGGGCAATTTTCCTTGAGAATTTCTTGAAGGATAATTTCTAGGTTTTTTCTAATCATGGATTTCAGGTAATCCAATATTTTTTAAATTGTCTCTCCTGGATCTAATTTCCAGGTCAGTGTCTTTTCCAGTGAAATATTTCCCATTGCCTTCTACTTTTTCATTTGTTTGGATCTGTTTAATAGTATCTTGATTTATCATAAAGTCATTTATTTCCATTTTCTCCACTTTAATTGTGAAGGAATTATTCTCTTCAGAAAGCATTTGAGATTCTTTTTCCATGGGGCAAATTTGACTTTCGAAGGCATTCTTCTCTTCATTGGCTTTTTGGGCCTCTTTTGCCATTTGAGTTAATCTATTTTTAAGGTGTTATTTTCTTCAGTCGGGTTGTTTATTCTTTTTTCATGATTTTCTTGCATCATGCTCATTTCTCTTCCCAATTTTTCCTTGACTTCTCTTATTTAGTTTGCAAAATCCTTCTTAAGCTCCTCTAAGGCTTCTAGCCAGTTTACGTTTTTCTTGTAAGCTTTTCATGCAGGAGTTCTGACTGTGTTGTCTTCCCCCTGACCAATGCTTTGATCCTTTTTGTCCCCCAAAAAAGGAATCTAAAGTTGGATTGCTGAGCTTCATTTGCTTCCTTTGCCTGCTCATGTTGCCAGTCAATTACTTGACTTTTTAGCTCTGTGGAACTCCGCTTCCAGAGGGGAGAGCTTTGTCCCAAATCACTGGGGTTTTCACAGCTGGCAAGGCTATTAGGAGGCCACCATCTCTGCAACCCCCACCAGCTTTGGCTCACTGATCACACACTTCAGGACCACCACCCAAGGCCACAATTTTAGTCCATGCAGCTTAACACAAGAGTGCTTAACCTCTGAATGATGGCTTGGCTCCCCTGCAATATGTAGAACATGCGCTCAGAAGCAGCCATGTGAAGGCAGCTGCAGGGCCTCTCCTTCTGCTGCTTTCTTGCCTTGGGGGATATGGCTGGACCTGTTTTTCTCCCCAAAATTTAGCTGAGTTCCACTGACCTTTCTCTTTGACCTTGGTTCTTATGGGTTGATAATTCTGGAAATGGCCACAGCTGCTGATGATCCCTTTTCCTGAAAGCTCCAGCCATGGCTTGTCCTGGACTCCCTCAGGCTAAAGCAGTGGTTTCAGACCAGGCTGGTTTTGGCTCCCAGCATTCTCCAATGAGCACTTCCTGTCCGACCAGCTGGGCTGCTTTCAGTGGGAGCTTTGTTTCTCTATACTTTTGTGTGTTCTGGCACTCTAAAATTTGTTTAGAGTCATATTTTATAGGTATTTGAGGTGGTTATAGGGAGCACTCAGAGTTCTCCTGCTTCTATGCCACCATCTTTACTCTACCCCATGAAATAATCATTCTTAGTGATTCAATCCTCTCTCTTCTATTCCTTTATGTAGTGCTGTGGTTTCAGTGAGTTCAATGGAGAGAGTTATAAATTAGCAAGAAGTGTATCTTGCTACTCCTGGGCATTTTCCTAAAATTTCTCATTCTAGGAGTAGCCCTATCTGGCCCTGCTTAGATGATGAGCCATCACAGGGTCACACACAAACAAGGAAAGCTATTGATTTACTGTTTTGCTGTTTGATCTTTCTGAATAGTAAAGCAACCTCAAAAAAGGTTAATACTAAATTCTTACACTCACACTGTGTAGCTATAGATAAACCCTTATTTGCTTATGAGCCCTTGGGGTATAAATTTTATCTCTTCTTTAGTTAGATGAAAATAATAGAATAGCTATTGGAGTAATATAGCGGCATTCTTTGTTACAGTGTGTGAAACACAAAAATGTGATTAAGAACTACAACACAAGAGTTAATTTTACAATTGGCAAGAAGCTGCATAAAGTGGGGAACAGAGACATATAGAGAATTTATTAAGCATTTAGAGTGTGTCAGACACTGAAAAATCCTATGGACACAAATACAAGCAAACAATGAAATCTCCTATTAAGGTGATTTTACACTGAAAGAAGAGGGCAACATATAAAAGGGAACTAAAAGGTTGTGTGTGGGGGTCGGGGGGTGGGGGGGTGCATAGGGAAGTACCCACTCAGGGTCAAGGCAGAGGGCAATGAGTAGAAAAGTTCTGAGAATCATACTGAAAATGAAGTGAGGAGGGCTTGGGCCTCTTATGAAATGGTGGTGCTGTCTAGAAAGTTAACCAATAGGATATTGGACTTTAGGGGAAAGATATCACCAGGATGAAAAAAGATCATTCTATATTTTGAACTAAATTAATATATTACCATCCAACAGAGAAGAAACTTGTTGATGAGAAAGGAGATTGTTTCTTAAGTGAGGAAAAGAAAAAAAATGCTTATGAAGAAAAAAGGTGAAGTCGTCATGCAACAAGTGTGAAAGAGAGTCAACATGCTGTATACATCACCATATAATACTAAGAGACTTGAAAAATTGTTCTTCATTTATTGAGTGGACTCTTTCTTGATGATTACTGGAGGATATGGATGAGAATAAGATATCATAAGATGGCATAGTTGGGATTTTATCTATGACTATAACAACTATCAAATATAAAGCAAAAAGAAAACCATTGAAATGTTAACATATTAATTTTCCAGCAGAGGAATGATTACAATTCTGCATAAGTTAGCTAGATTGGGATTTCTAGGTTTAAAGCATGAAACTTATAGCCATGAGACCACTGAGTGAATATTACTTTCCTCAACACAAAAACAAACAAACAAAACCAACCAAAAAATGATACCTTGTGAAAACAAAAGCAGTGCATTTGGAAGGGAAGTTAAATGATCCCATGAAGATAACATCAGGTGGATTCAAGATGGCAGAGAGAAGCAGGAAGGTTGTCTGAGCTCCATCCTGTTTCCCTCAGAAACAACGTGAAATCAAGCATCTAACCCAGGCCTGCATATCATATGTTCCACCAAAGGATTTCAGGAGGCCCATAAAAATGTAGAAGAAAATATCCTCTATATTTTTGAGGGCTGCTCAAAATCCTTTGGCATGTCCACAGTCTGTAAGTAGCTTGTGGGCCACAGGTTGTGCAGGCCTGCTTTAAATGGATCCTGTGCCCACAAAAACATGGATTAAAACAATTTTCCAGCTTAAGATAACATAGAAGGACTTCAGAAATTGTCTGTCTGACTTGGGTAAAAAGAAAGCACAGCCCAGAGCAGGTGGTGTCTGGGAAAGCCAGTAGGAAGCCCTTAGATACAACACAGATCAGCAACTAGTGCCCTTCAATTCTGACTCAGGCTACTGGCAATACTGGACAGCTGTGAGGCTTCCAGTCCTAGCCTAGAACACAATTACCAGCCTCAGAACACCAGAACAATAGGCACACCCAGGATTGGTCATCCCAGTGTAATAGGTAAGACACAAGTATCAAGGCCCCTGTGCAGAAAGCTAGTGACCAGGCTCCTGTCCCCCCCAGCATACGAAGGTTGAGATAGTGCCCCTGTGCCCCAGAATCATAGGTCAATTAATTATCTCAATATTCTGAACCATTTGTGCTTCCAGATGAATTTTGTTAATTATTTTTTCCAATTCTTTAAAATAATTTTAGTACTTTGGTTCACATGGCACTGAATAAATAGATTAATTTAGGTAGAATTGTCATTTTGATTATATAAACTTGGCCTACCCATGAACAACTGACATTTTTCCAATTATTTAGATCTGAATTTTTATGAAAAGTGCTTTGTAATTGTGCTCATATAGTACCTGGGTTTGTTTTGGCAGGTAGACTCCAAAATATTTCATAATGTCTACAGTAAATTTTAAATGTAATTTCTCTTTCTATTTTGTACTTTTGGACTTTGTTAGTAACATATAGAAATTCCAATGATTTATGTGGATTTATTTTATAGACTGCAACTTTGCTAAAGTCAGTAATTATTTCAAAAAGTTTTTTATTGATTCTATAGAATTTTTCAAATATGTCATTATATCATCTGCAAAGAGTGATAGCTTTGTTTCTTCTTCGTCTATTCTAATTCTTTCAATTTATTTTTCTTGTCTCATTGCTCAAACTAACATTTCTTGAAAAATACTGAACAACGGTGGTGATAATGGACATATTTATTTCACCCCTGATCTTATTGAAAATGTTTCTTGCTTATTCCCAATATATATAATGCTTGCTGGTGGTTTTCTATAGATACTACTTATCATTCCTATGCTCTCCAGTGTTGTTAATAAAAATGGTTGTTGTATTTTGTCAGCGGAATTTCTTCAATTCATGAGATAATCATATGATTTCTGTTAGTTATGTGTTTCCTATGATCAACTGTGCTGATAGTTTTCCTAATACTGGACATGCCCTGCATTCCTAGTATAAATCATACCTGGTCATATTGAATTATTCTCAAGAAAAATTGCTGTAATTTTTGGGTGAATATTTTATTTATTTTTTGCATCTATATTCATTAGGAAAATTGGTTTATAATTTTCTTTCTCTGTTTTGTCTCTTCTCCATTTAGGTGTCATCACCACATATGAATCATAAAAAGAATTTGGGAGGGGGCAGAGTCAAGATGGTGGCATAGAAGCAGGAAAACTCTGGGAGGTTCCCCCCATAACCACCTCTTATAAAATATGACCCTAAACAAATTTTAGAGCTCCAAAACCCAGAAAATGAAAGAAAAACAAGGCTCCCACTAAAGGCAGCCTGGCAGGTGGACAGGAAGGGTTCATCACAGCATGCCGGGGGCCAAAACAATTCCGGTCTGAAAACGTGACCAGGTCAGCCAAGACAAGCTGTGGCTGGAGCACTTGGGAGAGTGATCACTGGCAGCTGTGGCAGTTTCCACAATTATCAACCCATATGAAACAAAGACAAAGTGAAAACTCAGTGGAACTCAGCTAAATTTCTGGGAAAGGAGTGAGTCTGTCTGTCCCTGCAGCTGTCTCCATGTGGCTGCTCTAAGCTCCTGGGCTGCAGATTCCAGGGTGTCCAAGCAATCATTCAGAGGCTAAGTGCTCTTGCCTTAAACAGCCTGGATCGGGATCATGGTGTTGGGTAGTGGTCCTGAGGGGCATGACCAGTGAGCCAAAGCTGGTGGGGGCAGCTGAGACAGTGGCCCCCTAATAGCTCCAATAGCTGCAAAAACCCCAGTGATTTGGGACAAAGCTCTCCTCTCTGAAAGCACAGTTCTATGGAGCCCAAAAATCAAGTAATAGACTTTTAACATAAGGAAGAAAATCAAGAACAGCAATCCAACTCTAGGTTCCTTTTTGGGGGACAAAAAGGATCAAAGCATGGATAAGGAGGAAGACAACACAATCAGAATTCCTTAACCAAAAGCTTCCAAGAAAAATGTAAACTTGTTACAGGGCATAGAGGAGCTTAAAAAGGATTTTGAAAACCAAATAAGAGTTGAGGAAAAATAGGGAAAAGAAAAGAGAATGATGCAAGAAAATCATGAAAAGAGAGTCAGCAAAAAGACTGAAGAAAATAACACCTTAAAAAATAGGTCAACTAAAATAAAAAAAGAGGCCCAAAAAGCCAATGGGGAGAAGAATGCCTTAAAAAGCCAAATTTGGCAGATGGAAAAATAATCTTAATAACTCACTGAAATGAATAATTCCTTCAGAATTAGAGTGGAGCAAGTGGAAGTGAATGACTTTATGAGAAATCAAGATACTATAAAACAGATCCAAATAAATGAAAAAAATGGAAGGGAATGTGACATCTCGTTGAAAAACAACACTGATGGTGGGCAGAGCCAAGATGGCAGCGTAGGAAAAGCAACATATCACAGCTGTCACATAGCCACCCCAAAATACCCATAAAATATGACTTAAAACTAATCCTAGAAGTCCAAAATGCACACAAATATACTTTCCACTAAAGTCAGCTCAACTACAAGGAACCATATCAGCACTGTGAACCAAATGCAGCCTGGCCTAAAGCCATGGCTGTGCCCTGGAGGCAGCTGGACAAGAGGAGCTGAGCCCTGGCTGGAGCTTCAGGTGAGTGGATTGGCGACAGCTGCTACAGTTTCAAAAACTAGCTCATTGGGGCTTGTGAGGTCATGGGAGAAAAGTGGGTCTTACCAAAAGGCCTCCAGAGCTGGGAAGTGGAAAGTGGAGGTCCTGCGCCCGCCGCCACATTTCAGCTTCAGCACTCTCAGCCTGCAGACTGCAGGGGGACCAAGCGATCATTCAGAGGCCAAGTGCTCTCGTGTTGAGTGGCCTGGATCCGATCGTGGTCTTGGGCTTTGGTCCTGTGGTCCTTTTTCCTTCAGTGAGCTGGAAGTGGCAGAGGGACCCAACAACTTTCTGAGAGCTCCGGCAGCTGGGAGAACCCAGTGATTTGGGACAGAGCTTTCCCCTCTAGAAGCAAAGCTCCACAGAGATTAAAAAAAAAAAAATCACAGACTGACCCACCATGAATAAGAATAAGCATAAGAAGCAAAGTAAGAACAGCAACCAAACCCTAGACTCGTTCTATGGGGAAAAGAAGGACCTAGGCAGAGAGAGGGAGGAGGACAGCGCAGCCAGAGCTCCCCCACCAGGGGCTTCCAATAAATATCAAGATTATCTTAAAGCTAGAGATCAGCTGAAGAAGGATTTTGAAAACCAAATGAGAGAAGTGGAAAAAAAATTGGGAAGAGAAGTAAGAATATTGCAAGAAAATCATGAAAAGACAGTCAGCAATCTGAATGAAGAAATTAACACCCTAAAAAGTAGATTAACTCAAATGACAAAAGAGGCCCAAAAAGCCAATGAAGAGAAGAATGCCTTAAAAAGTTGACTTTGCCAGATGGAGAAAGAATCTCAAAAGCACTCTGAAGAGAATAATTCCATCAAAATTGGAGTGGAGCAAATGGAAGTAAATGACTTCATGAGAAATCAGGATACTATCTACC
>CM053585.1:79209203-79230269 GCA_028646515.1 Pseudochirops corinnae
TTAGGAAGTATTTTGCCCAATTTATGCACATAAATTTGACAATCTTAGTGAAATGGATGAATATTTACAAAAATATAAGTTGCCCAGATTAACTGAAGGGGAAGTAAATTACTTAAATTACCGCATCTCAGAAAAAGAAATTGAACAAGCCATCAGTGAACTCCCTAGGAAACAATCTCCAGGGCCAGATGAATTTACTAGGAAATTCTATTAAATATTTAAAGAACAAATGATTCCAATACTCTACATAATATTTGGGAAAATTAGTGAAGAAAGAGTACTACCAAATTCTTTTTATGACACAAATATGGAACTGATACCTAAATCAGGAAGAGATAAAACAGAGAAAGGAAGTTATAAACCAATTTCCCTCATTAATATAAATGAAAAAATTTTAAATAAAATACAAGCAAAAAAGTACAGCAACTGATCACAAGAATAATACACTTAGATCAGGTAGGATTTATTCCAGGAACGCAAGGATGGTTTAATATTAGGAAAACCATCAGTATAATTGATAATATCAACAATAAAACTAGCAGAAAATACATGATTATCTCAATATATGCAGAAAAGGCTTTTGAGAAATACAACATCCTTTCCTATTAAAGCACTAGAAAGTATAGGGATAAACAGAGTCTTCCCTAAAGTAGTAGGTAGTATCTATTTAAAGCCATCAGCAAGTATTATATGTATTGGGGATAAGCTAGAAATATTTCCAATAAGATCAGGGGTGAAACAAGGATGTCCACAATCACCCCTCTTATTCAATCTGGTACTAGAAGTGTTGTTAGCAGCAGCAATTAGAGAAGAAAAAGAAATCAAAGGAATCAAATTAGGCAAAGGAGAGACTAAGCTATCACTCTTTGCAGATGATATGTTGATATACTTAGAGAATCCTAGAGTAGTAAAATAACTACTTGAGACAATAAATAAATTTGTCAAAGTTGTAAGAAATAAAATGAACCCTATATATTTATAACAAAATCCAACAGCAAGAGATAGAAAGAGAAATCTTATTTAAAGTTACTGTAGACACCATAAAATATTTGGGAATCTACCTGCCAAAACAAACCCAGTACCTATATGAACACAGCTACATAACACTTTTTTTCACAATTAAGGTCAGATCTAACTAATTGGAAAAACATCAATTGCTCATGGCTGATCAAGCTAATATAATAAAAATGGCAATTTTACCTAAATTAGATTATATATTTAGTGCCATACCAATCAATCTACCAAAATATTACTTTATAGAGCTAGAAAAAAAATTTAACAAAATTCATTTGGAAGAACAAAAGATCCAGAATATCAAGGAAATTAATGAAAAGAAATGCTAGGGAAGTTGGCCTAGCCATACCAGATTTTACTCTGTATTATAAAGCAGTGGACATTAAAACTATTTGGTACTGCCTAAGAAATAGAGTAGTGGATCAGTAGAATAGATTGGGTACATGAAACTCAGCAGTCAATGACTATAGTAATCTACTGTTTGATATACCCAAAGACCCCAATTTTGGAGATCAAAACTCACTATTTGACAAAAACTGCTGGGAAAACTGGAATATAGTATGGCAGAAACTGGGTACAGACCATTATCTTCATCGTATACCAAAATCGAGTCCAAATGACTGCATGATATAGGTATAAAAGCTGATACTGTAAGCAATCTGGGAAAGCAAAGGATAGGTTACCTTTCAGAGTTATGGAGAGGGGAAGCATTTATGACCAAAGAAGAATTAGAGAGCATTATAAAATGCAAAATGGATAATTTTGATTATATTAAATTGAAAAGTTTCAATACAAACAAAGCTAATGTAACAAAGATTAAGAGGGAAGTGGAAAATTGGAAAAGATTTTTTACAACCAATGTCTCTGATAAAGGCCTCATTTCTAAAATATTCAGAGAATTGAGTCAAGTCTCTAAGAATACAAGTCATTCCCCAATTGATAAATGATCAAAGGATATGAACAGGCAGTTTTCAGAGGAAAAAATTACTATCTATAAGCATATGAAAAAATGCTCTAAATCATCTTTGATTAAAGAAATGCAAATCAAAGCAACTCTGAGGTGCCACATCTCACCATTCAGATTGGCTAAGATGACAAAGCAGGAAAGTGACAAATGCTGGAGAGGATGTGGATAACTGGAACATTAATGAATTGTTGGTGGTGTTGTGAACTGATTCAACCATTCTGGAAAGCAATCTGGAACTATGCCCAAAGGGCTATAAATAATTGCATACCCTTTGACCCAGCAATACCACTTCTAGGATTGTATCCCAAAGAGATCATAGAAGTGGGAAGAAACTCAGATGTACAAAAATAATTATAGCAGCTATTTTTGTGGTGGCAAAGAATTGGAAATTAAGGGTATGCCCATCAATTGGGGAATGGCTAAACAAATTGTGGTATATAAATGTAATGGAATACTATTGTGCTATAAGAAACGAGGAGCAGCAGAACTTCATATTTACCTGGAGAGGCTTATACAAACTGATGCTGAGTGAGAAGAGCAGAACCAGGAGAAATTTCTACACAATTACAGACACAGTGTATGTGTGACGACCAGCTTTGATAGACTCGACTCTTCTCAGCAATGCAGGGTTATAAAACAACTCCAAAAGACTCATGATGGAGAGAGATGTCTATATTCATAGAAAGACTTAGAAAGAATTGAGTTTGAATGCAGATTGAAGCAAACTACCTGTTCTCTTTCTTTTTCTTGTTTGGTTTTGTTTTCTCTTTCCCATTGTTGATTCCATCCATTAAAATCCTTCTCTATAACCTGTATAATATTTCATGTGAAAGTATTTGCAGATCCTGTACTTGATTGCATGCTACTGTGGGGGAGGAGGGTGGGAGAGAAAATTTGAAACTCAAGGGATTGTGGAACTGAATCTTGTAAATTAAAAGTAAACAAACAAATTAATAAAGACAAAAAAAAAGAGAAGAAAACACTTTTGAAAAGGGACAGGGTGAAAGTAGAAAATAGAATAAGGGGCAGTATAGGATGGAGGGAAGTATAGTTAGTCTTTCACAATATAAGTACTATGGAATAGTTTTGCGTAACTACACATAAACAACTTAAATACAAACTATGTATATTTCCTCCCAGTGGATGTGGGGAAAGAGGGAAGAAAGGAAAGAATATGGAAATCAAATTTTCAAAACAAATGCTAAAATAATGTTTTTTACATACAACTGGGAAATAAGATATATTAGCACCAGGGTATAGAAATTTGTCTGGTTGGGGGGGGATAGGAGAGGATATGAGAGGTCATATTGAGGGAAGGGGCATTTAGTAGGCTTGCTATCTTGGGGTGGGAGTAGGGGAAAGACAGGGAGAAAATTTGTAACAAATTCTTGTGGAAATGGATGTTGATAATTAAAAATAAATAAATTGGAAAAAAATTTTAAAATACTCTAACTCACTTTTGAATAGAGAAATGCAAGTTAAAATAATTCTGAGGTACTACCTCATAACTATTAAATTAACTTAAAAGACAGAAGAGATAAACGACAAATATTAGAGGTGATGTGGAAAAAATGAGACTTTACTACACTATTGGTAGAGTTGTGAATTGGTTTAACCATTCTGTAGAGTAATTTGGAATTATTCCCCAAGGGCTATAAAATCATGTATACCCTTTGACTTAGCAATGACACTACTTGGTCTGTATCCCAAAAGATATTTAAAAAATGGAAAGGAACCTATATGCACAAAAATACTTACAGTAACTCTTTTCTGGGGTTAACGCAGTAGAAGTTGAAGGAATACCCATCAATTGGATAGTGTTTGAACAAATTGTGAGTATGTGATTATGACTGCTTATAATTGCATTATAGGAAATGGAAGGGGTGGCTAGGTGGCACAGTGAATAGAGCACCCTTCCTGGATTCAGGAGGACCTACATTCAAATTCAGCCTCAGACACTTAACACTTACTAGTCCTGTGACCTTGGGCAAGTCACTTAACCCCATGTTATGGGAATCTGAAGATCTTCCCTGCCTCTAGGCCCTTTGATAGGCTTAAGTGACTCTGAGAACCTTCCCTGATTTGAAAATATACTCTGTCTCCTAATAGGCTGAATGTGGTCACATGGAGCCAGTGGCAGGAAGCTTGTTTTTCAGGCATGCCCACACCTTATTACTTTGTGATTGGGCAGTTGGTCAAGAGCGTTGTGACATTCTCTGATCCTTGTTGACATAGCAGGAAGGGGTGGGGCAAGAGGAAGCCAGAGCCAAGCTAGAGTCAGTGAGGTGACTGAAAGAAGCTGCTGTGAGTGCGGGTGTGGTGTGAACTTTTTTTTGAGGCAGCTGGAATTTCTGCTAAGGACTCCTGCTGAGTACTTCCAGGGATGGAAAATGTGGGGGACCAGAGCTTCTGGGAGCAAGCTGCATGGATGCTGAGCAGTTGCCATGAGTGAGGAGAGGAGGACCTTTGCCTGAGGTAGCCTGTCCTGTTTTGAAGGCTTGAGAATGTGGGTGTTTACTACATTAACTACATATGCCAACTTCATAACTACTGTGAAGGCTTTAACTTTCTTGTTTGGGGACTCAGTTTTCTGGTATTTGAATAAATGTTCTAACTATATTTCCCATGTAGAGAGCCTGTCACATTTTGTGATTAATAACCATATCAGCATATTTATAGTTACTGTAGGCATTGTGAATATTGCATTGTTGATACACCCCAAATGCTCTGCCTTCCCCCCTCCAAAAAGAAAAAAAAAGAAAAAGAAAAAAAAATGGTGAACAGGAGGATCTCAGAGAAACCTGGAAAGACTTTCATGAGATGATACAAAGTGATAGGTACTGTGTACAAAGTAACAACAATAATCAGATATTCTCAGCGATACAATGATGCAAGACATCTTTGAGGGACATATTATGAAAAATGTTGTCCATCACCAAGAAAGAACTGATGATGTCTGAAAACACAATGAAACATACTTTGAAAAAAATGATGGGATTATATATATTTAAATCATGGGACTATATGATCTAGAAATCCCTCTGTATCTCTAAATCTATGCTCCCCAGAAGATTAAACTAATTGCAGTGTCACTGATCATAATTAATTTTGATAAATTCAAAAAAGGGAGGAAATCATAATTTATATAGAGTAGACCTCAGAACAAAGATAACTTGGTTGAATCCTTGTCTCTGACATATATTGGCAAAATGACCCTTGACATATCACTTAACCTCTCTAAGAATGTAAGGTCCAGAAGAATTATGAATCTGCACTTTCAGAGAGAGTTTTTACACTAAGATTTCTTAACCCCTAATTAAATCACAAGTTAGGAGAGGGAAATAAATACCAGGAAGTATCATGTGGTTTGATCCATGTATATATTTACTTTAGAACAGCAAATTTTAGGGGTTGAATTTGGGATTATCAAAACAAAACATACACAATATTTTCTTTTTGGGTTATGAATTTTGTTGATTATATTTGCTGGTTTTCAGTTGTGCCCATCTTTTATTATAAAGGTATTGAGTAATCATAGCTGAGAGAATACTTCATGAGTATTAGACAAAGCTATTACAATCTTCAAAGATATGGCTTACTTTAGAAAGGCACAACCTTTGATTTCACTACAATATAAAAAACTATATTCTAGAGGAAAAAATGATTTCATAATTTGAGACTGAGATGATGCTTATGGTGTTACCTTCACTGTTAAGAAACAATCACTTTGAAACATGATTGGATGATGTCCCCATGTGTTTGTAAATTTTTAACCACTGGATAAAATTTGTTTTCCTAAACTGGTCAGAATATAGGTCATATTGCCCCTCATATCCAGATTTTATAAAGTGTAAAAATTACTCCACTTATCTCCACTACATACAGTCCAATTACCATTGGCAATGAATTGAATTTTGACTTAAAGACAACAGTATAGGACTAGACATGAATTCCTTAGTTTAGGTAATTCATGGCAAAGAAATTGCTTTTAATGATGGATGTTAGCATAGTCTTTGCAAGTTAGACACTTGTAGAGTTGTATTTGGCACTGAGAGCATAAATGATGTGTCCAGGGTCACTGTCCCTTTATGTGTCATTGGTTGGACTTGAATGCAAGCTATTCTGAGTTCAATGCTGGTTTTCTATTTCCTTCTCCAATGTGTCACCATTTTACAAATGAGGAAGATAAGCAAATAAGGTTTAAGTGACTTGCCTAAGGTCACATAGCTAGTAAGTGTCTGGGGCCAAATTTGAAATCACGAAGATGAGTCTTCCTGGTTTCAAGCCCAGTGTTCTTTGTACTGTGCTACCCAGCAGCTGCCCTCACTCTTCCCTAATCCTTCCTTTAAACCTGTCTTTCTCTCTGGTCCTAGTTTTACAGTGTACCAAATTTTGAAGTACTATAAATATGCAAAAAGTAAAAACTTCACATTCCCCTCAATGAGCATACCACATTCTAAAGAGGAAGGCAATTTAAAAATAAGTATATAAAGGCCACATATAGCATCTCAGAGAAGGAAGTTACTGTCAAAGTTGCTTAGAACACCAAGTTATTAAATAATTTAATTATTTAGTTGCCAACTAACAGCTGAAGGCACTCAAATAGGAGACCTGCACAAGGTGGACATTGAATAATATTGATTAAGTGAAGGAAGCTAAGAGGATGAAGTAAAGAGAAAGAATACTGGTGAACAGCTAGGGTAAAGGAATAGAGACAGGGATGGAATGTGATGTATGATGAAGAACAAGCAAATCAGGGTAGCTGCATAGTACAATGCACTGGGAAAAACAGAGTGTAAGAAGATTAGAAAGGCAGGAAGGGGCCAGATGGTGAAGAGCTTTCAATACCAAACAAAGGATTTTAAATTTGATCCAGGAGATAATGGGGGCTACTTGAGTTTATTGAGCAAGAGAGTGACATTGTCAGACCTTGCTTTAGAAATATCACTTTGACAGCTGAGTGGTGAATGTATTAAAATGGGGAAATATTTGAGGTAGAGAAATCAAGAAAACACACACACATACACACACACAAATAATAGATGACATTTTAGAGAAAATAGTTTCTTTTGAAAATGGATGGCAAAAATACAAAAACAGAAAGCCCATGGAGATATACCTATATACATATACATAGATACATCCATATATACATGCACATATATCTGATACACATGTACAGATAGACAGGACATATATATTTTTATTCATGTATATATGTGTATATGTATGTGTATATGTGAACTTGCATACATACAAATACTCTCTATATATACATATACATATGTGTGTGTATTGCAATTCTTCATTCTACAGTCCTCCTAATTTAGCTATAATAGTTTCTCATTTTGATACAGTTCTAGGCCCTGTAGTTATTTTGTCACAATACACAAAAGATTTCTGTCTTGTCCTGTAGGTGTCCATCTAAAGTGCACTCCAACTCCTTGAGTAAAAGAGGGCTACCCATAAGATATGAATTTTGTATTATGCTTCAAGCACCATGAGAGCAAGGGCCTTGTTTTTTGGGGGAGGGAGGGTTTGTTCTTGGGTTTTTTTTTTTATGTTGGTTTCCTGCTGTGTGTGGATGATGCAGATAGAGATTCAATAAAATTCACCACTTCTGGTTATGCAGGGTGGAAGCAAAACCTGAATGAATGAATGAATAAAAAATTGTTTATAATGGTCTGCTATGTTCTTGACAGTGGGCATAGAAATATGAAAGGGAGATTGCCATTTCCCTGAACTTATCTTGTAATAGAGAGACAGAATGCTGATAAGTGAAAACTGGATTTGGAAGAGAGTTGTAGTTTGACATTTTGCTTTGGTCACTGATGATCAAGAATTCATTTTGTATAAAAGTGTTGAATTGACAGTGGTCTTACCATAGAAGAATGATCCTTTCAGTAAACCAGTGCTAGAATAAGCTGTCTTAAAGAGCTGTATGAACAAGTGATCATCAAAAGTCACTTATTTACTGAGGTAGCTAAGTGGATAGACTGCCTGGTCTGGATTCAGAAAGACTTGAATTCAAATCTGGTCTCAGGCACTTAATAGTTTTGTTACCCAAAGCAGAAATCTTAATCTCTGCCTCATTTTACTCAACAATAAAATAGGATCATTGACTGTTGTGAGCATCAAAAGAGGCAATATCTGTAAAGCATTTAGCACAGTGACTGCAACAAAGCAGGTGCTTAATAAATGCTTATTCCTTTCTCCTTCATTTCTATCAATGGATAATATCAGTGATATCAAGGTGGTTAGCACAAAACAAAGTAGTCTAGAAGATATACTGGGGAAAATAAATCAAGACAATTTTTTTTAAGACTGGTTTAAACCTATTAAGAAGCAGGGGCCTTTTATTAATCAAAGTAATAGAATTACTGCCCTGTCACTCCTTGCTTTGAGCTCAACTATAATCCAATTCTCATTATCTGTAAATTTGGCATCATATCAACATCTGAATAATTAAAAGAAATTTTCACTTTTTTACAAAGGAAATATAGTGTGATAGGTGGCAAATTTGACTTGGAGACTTTTGAATCCTGCTTTAGCCTCAAGCTCTTGGCATCATGTCATACTAAAGAGCTTTGTGAAAATGGACCAATTATTTTCTCTAAACCTCAGTTTCCATATTTGTAAAATGAAAATAATAATACCTATCCCCCAGGCAATCTGTGAGGCTAAAAATCATCTAATAGATACTCTGAAAAATTTAAAGTATATTTTTGTCAGTAATTATAATAATAATAATAATTATTTACTATATGATCATGGGTAAAACATTTAACCTTTCAGAGCCTCAATCTCCTCACTTAAAAATGGTAATCAGCTTACTTTGGTAGCACTAAAATTGTGCTCAAACAATGTGGACTTAGAAGCTCTAGGTTAAAATGGTGATGCTCTTATTACCTATGTAACCTTAGGTAATTCTGTTTCCCTTTCTACATCTAATCATTCTTATCAGTAAAATTATGGTGGGGTGGATGAACTCTAAAGTATCTGGAAGGTATGTCTCTTAAATGGTGAGCACCTTATGTGAGTCAGTTCATCTAGGCTAGCCATCTCTTACTTTACTCCATTTCCTGATCAAACACCTTGACCACTACACACTTTCTACTTTCTCTACCTCCTTTCCTATTTTGAAATGTGATCAGTTGAACCCTGCTATAGCTACTTATAATGGTGGGCCAATCTCTTCTCCTATCGCCTCATCATTTGGTGTTACAGTCATATCCCATTCTTTGTGACCCCTTTTGGGGTATTCTTGCCAAAGACATTGGAGTGGTTTGCCGCTTTCTTCTGCAGATTATTTTACAGATGAGGAAACTGAGGCAAACAAGGTTCAATGATTTGTCTAGGGTCACACAACTCAGAAATTCTAGACTCCAGGTCAATTGCTCTATCCACTGTGCCAGCCAGCTGCCCCATAATTTTTTTTTTACCTCTTGTTTTATTTTTCTCCAATTACATGTAAAAACAACTTATACATTTATAATTTTTAAAACATTGAGTTCCAAATTCTCTCCCTTCCTCCCTCACTAGAATGCAAGCAGTTCTGTATAAGTTATACAAGTGCAATCATGCAAAACATATGCATAATAGTCACATTGTGAAAGAAAGCATAAACAATAAACTCAAGAAAAAAAAAGCTTAGAAAAAAGGTGCACTTCAATCTGTATTCAGATACCATCAGTTCTTTCTCTGAAGATGGATAGCATTTTTATCATAAGTCCTTAAGAATTGTCTTAGATCATTGTATTGCTGAGAATAGCTAAGTCATTCACATCTAATCATTTTATGATATTGCTTTTGCTTTGTACACAGTACATTTCACTTTCCATCAGCCAATGCAAGTCTTTTGAGGTTTTTCTGAGAGCATCCTGCATATAATTTCTTATAGTACAATAGTATTCCATCAGAATCACATATCACAAATTGCTCAGCCATTCCCCAGTTGATGTATATCCCCTCAACTTCCAACTCAGTCCCAAGAAAAGAGTTGTTTTAAATGGTTTTGTACATATAGGTCTTTTTCACTTTTTTAAAATCTCTTACAGACCAGTGATTACTAGGTCAAAGAGTGTGCATGATTTTATAACCCTTTGGGTTTAGATACAAATTGCTCTGCAGAACCGATGAATCAGTTCAAAATTACACCAACAATGCATTAAAGTCTCATTTTTCCCACATGTCATCCAACATTTGTCATTTACCTTTTCTGTCCTATTAGCCAATCTAATAAGTATGAAATAGTATGTCATAATAATTTTAATTTGAACTAATCCCATAAATAGCAAAGTTTTTTGTTTTGTTTTGTTTTTTTTAATATATATATGACTATAGATAGCTTTGGCTGCTTCATCTGAAAACTGATGATATCTTTTGATCATTTATCAATTTGGGAATGGCTTTTAATTTTACAAATTTCACTCAGTTCTCTATGTTTGAGAAATGGCCATTATCAGAAAAACTTGCTTCATTTTTTTCCCCACAGTTACTGATGCTAACTCTATTTCCCTCCATCCTATTCCCTTCCCCATGTTTATTCTATCCTATTTCTCCTTCCTCTCTGTCTCTTCTCAAAAGGGTCTTCTGACTAATCTCTCCCTTGATATGCCCTCCCTTCTATTACCCCCACTTCTCTTTTTCCTTTCTACTTCAACTTTACTATAGGATAAAATAGATTTCTATACCCCATTAAATGTTTATCATATTCCCTCTTGGAGTCAATTCTGATGACTGTAAGGTTCACTCACTTCCTTTCACCTCCCCCTACTTCCCCTCCATTGTGAAAGCTTTCTCTTGCCTCTTTTATGTGAAATAATTTACCCCCTTATAACTCTCCTTTTCCATTCTTTCCAGTATATTTCTGTCTTGGCTTTTAATTTAATTTTATTTTTTTACTTTACTTCACTTTCATCCCTACACACTCAACTCACACCATAGCTTCTGTATATATACCTTCTAACTACTCTAACAATGAGAAAGATCAAGTATAAATATCATCTTCCCATACAGGAATATGAACAACTTAACCTTATTGAGTCACTTAGAATTCCCCTTTCTTGTCACTCTTTACATCCTCAAGTGTAGCCCTTTGACTGAATCCAAACTTCACAGAACAAAACCTCTTAAGAAAGAAAGAAATGAATAAATAAATAAATGAGTCTAATAAAATGAATTATTCTTCGAAGTTTCAATTCAGTCAAAGTTCTGAGCTTGAGGACTTTAAGGGCCACATGTGGTCTCTAGGCCACATATTCCGCATTAGATCATTGCATTCCTCAGAAGAGCTAAGACTAAGAAAGTCAGTCATCTCACAATGTTGCTGTTACTATGTACAATATTCTCATGGTTCTGCTCACTTCACTCAGCATCATTTCATGTTGGTCTTTCCAAGCTTTTCTAAAATCTTCCTGCTCATAATTTTTTCTTTAATTTATGTGTTTATTTTTTGTTTTTGACATTCAGTTCCATAAGCTTTTGAGTTTCAAATTATCCCCCCTTCTGTCCCCTCCCCCTTCTTAAAGACAGTGTAGAAACTGCTATAGGCTGTACATACACATTCAAGTTGAACATATTTTCACATGGTCATGTTGTGAAGAAGTATTATTACCAATGGAAGGAGCCACAAGAAGGGAAAAAACCAGAAGAGAACAACCAAAGGGAAAAAGGAGAGCAAATAGTATGCTTTCATCTGCATTCAGATTCCTCAGGTCTTTCTCTGGATGTGGACAGCATTTTCTATCTTGAGTTTTTGGAGTTGTCTTTGATCCTCACACTGTTGAGAAGAGCCACGTCTATGAAAGTTAGTTATTCACATAGTGTGGCTATTACAGTGTACAGTGTTCTCCTGGTTCTGCTCACTTCACTCAACATCAGTTCATATAGGTAATTGCAGAATTTTCTGAAGACACCTGCTCATTATTTCTTATAGCACAATAGAGTATACAATTACATTCATATACCCACAACTTTTTCAACCATTCCCCAGTTGATGGACATTCCCTCCATTTCTAATTGTGGGCTACCACAAAAAGAGCTATTATGAATATTTTGGTACATGTGTATCTTTTTTTTTTTTCCTTTTTTATGATCCCTTTGGGATACAGATCCACTAATAGTATTGCCATATCAAAGAGTATGCACAGGTTTATAGTCCTTTATATTTCAAATACCTCTCCAAAATGGTTGCATCAGTTCATAATTCCACCTACAATGTATTAGTGTTGCAATTTACCCATCTCTTCTCCAACATTTATCATTTTCCTGCTCTGTCATGTTAGCCACTCTGACAGGTGTGATGTGGTAACTCTGAGTTGTTTTAATTTGCATTTCTCTAATTAATAGTTATTTAGAGCATTTTTCATATGACTATAGATGGTATTAATTTCTTCATCTGAAAGCTGCCTGTTCATATCATTTGACCATTTATCAATAGGAAAATCACTTGTATTTGTATAGATTTGACTCAGTTCTCTATGTATTTTAGAAATAAGACCTTTATAGGCCACACTGGCTATAAAAATTGTTTCCTAGCTTTCATCTTCCCATCTAATCTTGGTTACATTGACTTTGTGCAAAAACTTCTTACTTTAATGTAGTCAAACTTATTCATTAGCATTTCATAATGTTCTTTATCTCTTATTTCATCATAAGTTCTTCCCTTTTCCATAGAACTGACTGATAAACTATTTCTTGCTCTCTCAATTTTTTTATAGTTCTCCCCTATATGTCTAAATTGTTCACCCATTTTGACCTTATATTACTATATGGTGTAAGATATTGGTTTATGCCTAGTTTCTGCTATACTCTTTACCAGTTTTCCCAGTAGATTTTGTCAAATGGTGAGTTCTTATTTCATAAGTTAGACTCTTTGGGCTTATTAAACAGTACATTACTATAGACATTGACTACTGTGTCATGTGTACCTAACCTATATCTCTAGTCTACCACACTATTTCTTAGCTACTACCAAGTAGTTTTGATGATTGCTGTTTTATAACAGTTTTAGATCTCGTATAGCAAGGACACCAGATATGTTGTTTTTACAATGAGATATTTCACATTGTCCTCTATTTTTTTTTCCTTCTTTTGCTTTTATTCTATCGTTTCTTGATTTTTTCATGAAGTCATTAGCTTCCACTTGCTTCATTTTCTAATTTTTAATATATTATTTAATTCAGTGAGCTTTTGAAACTTCTTTTCTATTTGGCCAATTCTGCTTTTTAAGGTATTCTTATTTGCATTTTTGGACTTACTTCTTTATCATTTGGCCCAGTCTGTTTTTAAGGTGTCATTTTCTTCAGGAATTTTTGTGTCTCCTTTACCAAGCTATTGACTCATTTTTCATGTTTTTCTTGCATCACTCTCATTTCTCTTCTCAATTTTTCTTCCACCTGTCTTATTTGATTTTCAAAATCTTTTGGAGGCCCTTCCATGGCCTGAGATCAATTCATATTTTTCTTGGAGTCATTGGACACAGGAGCATTGATTTTGTTGTCTTCTTCTGAGTGTGTTTTGATCTTGTTACCATAGTAAATTTCTAAGTCCATTTCTTTCCTATTGGTTGCTCATTTCCCCAGCCAATTATTTGAATTTTAACTCTTTGTTAAAGTAGGGATCTGCTTCCAGGGAAGAGGGCTTGCTGTCCTGAGCTTCAGGGGTTTTGTGCAATTGTTTTCAGAGATACTTCCAGGGACTTGTAAGTTTTCAGTTCTTCCAAGGTAGTATGATCTAAGGCAGTGGTTCTCAACCTTCCTAATGCCACAACCCTTTAATATTCATGTGTGGGCGTATCTGCATGTGAGTGGACCTGCCTGGAGACAGATAGAGGAGCAGTGTCTCAGTTCCTAAGACTATCAGAAATATGTGTTTTCTGTTTGTCTTAGGCAACCCCTGTGAAAGGGTCGTTCAACACCCAAAGGGGTCAGGACCCACAGGTTGAGAACCGCTGGTCTAAGGAGACATGTTTACTCCTCTCCTGGCCTGTCCTCTGGTTTGTGAGGGACTATAAGCACTCTTTTCTTTTGTCATGGAACTCTGAGGAGGTACCTGTGGCTGTGCTGTGTTCCCTGTGGCCCCAAGTTCTGCTGTGCTGGTGTTCCTCCTTGTCCTGGGAATGCCTCCCAGGAATACAACCCAGATCTGAATATGGGCAAAGCAACAGAGTTCTGCCTCAGTGTAACTAAAAGATCCAGGTAGTCTCCTTCCTACTAGCTGTTCAACTGCCTTACTGAGTGCTGAGAGCTCAAAAAAAAAAAAGCTGCTGTCTGTTGCTTATTGAGCCTCTTTCAAGGCCTGCTCCTGGTTTGCTGGAGCTAGGGCTTTGCTAGTGCAGTCTGTGTTGGACTGTACTTCGTTATCACCCAAGTACAGCAGATCTTTCCTCCTGACCTTCCAAGCTGTCCTAGTTTGGAAATTTGTTTCACTCTGTCTTTTTGTGGGTTCTGCTGTTCTAGAATTTGTTTACAGTCATTTAAAAGGAATTTGGAAGGGTTTCAGGGATAGCTCCATATGAAGACAATTTTTATAAGACCTTAAATCAGACCTGCTCTAATTTTACTTGTCAAATGTATGGGCATTACTGATTATAGAGCTGACCCTGTGTCAAATATGTTTAAAAAAAAATGAGTAGCTCCGAAATCACTAGAAAAAGAATTAAAGTTTTATTTTATAAGTGGTATGATGAGAACAAATGATATTTTTTTTGTTTAAATAAAGGCTTAATGATCTGATCTCCATAAAGAAAATTTATTATATCAGTTGTATGGAAGACACTGAGCTCATGAGATAGATATAAGAACCTGAATGGGAGGAGTAGATTCAGGGGAATGTGGGTTTACAACCTCTGGAGAAATATTAAGAGATATTAGTTGTCCACAACTTTGAGACTTTAGAAATAGGCTCACTTCAAGGCAGCAATATGAACTGGAACATGTTTGGACAACTCAATCTATGAACATAACATCTATCTATGTTGAGAACAAACTTTTCATATAGATAGTTCTTCAATTACTGATCAACAAACACTTCTTAAATACCTACTATAGCACAAATATGTTGTGAAAATTAATTCTAACCAATCAACACTTGTGAAAATAGACCATACGCTCACTTCTAATGAGCTCCCTCTTACATTGCTTGGCTCTGTTTTGTTTTGTTTTTTTCTCCAATATCTATACAATACTGAAACATTTTGAATTGAAGAATATGATAAATGATTAACTCAAGAAAATTAAGAGTAAAGTAAGCAGCTAAGTCTCCTAAGTTAAAACTATATCCTTCATGTTAAAATGAATCAATACTTGTTCCAAATTCTCATTATATGCTCTCTAAGTAGATATTTAAAATATCTACATATATTTCAGTGAAAAACAAACTATGCTTGATTCTAGAAAATCATGTCTTGTTTGTTTTGTGTACTTTTTAAGTCCATATAATGAAGTTTTGAGATTTCTCAAACCCTTTCTTATTGAGAATCTGAGAAAAATAAATAAAATCATGTGATTGTTTTTTCATGTTAATGTTAATTTGACACAATATGGTTAGTTGAACAGTAGCATATGTTGATGTAGAGATTAAATTTTATATTTAAATAATTTGTTGCTCAACAAAATTTTATATTTTTCACCTAACTTTGTATGGGATTTCTTAAATCCAGGGGGAAGGGTTGCAGCATACATTGCCAATGGAGCCTAAAGTGGCCATTAATTGAATGGCATAATATTCTTTCCTCTGCCTAGGAAGGAGCACTGGTAAGCCAGCTAGGAGATTTTATTTTATATTATCTACCAATTCATTTAAAATGCTAGTCTGCAGAACTGACAGGAGTTCTTCTTAAAATTCATTATTAAGGAACTTAAATGTCACTGAAATTTCGAAGACAATATGACTCAGGGAGGGGAAACACATAGACATAAAAAAATGATAGTGGTATTTGTCTCTCAGGTAGTACTTGATTTAGTGTAACAGAATACACAAAATGAAAAGGTATAGAGAAGTAATTTTTTAAATCTTCCTATGATAATCTCCACAAGAATTTCTGCATGCATTTGTTCTTCTTTCTACTTTTTTTTTTGGAGGGGCAAAGGCAGGGCAATTGGGGTTAAGTGACTTGCGCAAGGTTACATGCCTATTAAGTGTTAAGTGTCTGAGGCTGGATTTGAACTCAGGTCCTCCTGACTCCAGGGCCAGTGCCCTATTCACTGTACCACCTAGCCACCCCTACCCCTTTCTTTCTACCTTTAAACATGAATGATTAAAATGGAAAAGTGTGATCTATTTCTTTCTATATTTCTTATGGTCAGAAAACATCAAACTCATTCTATGTGATTAGGATATACAAAAATCAAGTTGCAATCAATTTGAATTCAGGATTTCCCCTTGTATTAAAAGCTGATTCCAATGCTTTAATCTGGATTGATTTTAAGACAGTTTACAGATTACATAGAATAATTATTTAATATTTGACAACTTAATATGACATTCTATCTGCATATAAACTACTCCCTACCTATGAAAAAGGCTGGCATGGGATTTCCTTCTCAATTTTAAGTTACTAGTATGGTATTTAGTGAAGTATGACATGAACCTAAAATACTCTTGTTTTAGAAATTGAACACTCAATTTGACCCTTGAGGAAGGATGGTGTGGTACTAAAATTAAAAAAAAAAAAGTAGACATGGAGATTAGTCCAAGTTCATAGTCTCAAAGTGTTATAGCTTGATAATCCAGAGAATTTGGGTCACTAAAAACTAATTTTCTCTTTTATAGATGAAGAGAAATAAGGTCTAATTTCAATACATTAAGCTCTATGAGGTTATGCAATCATTTGATTTATATAAAACTATTTCCTTCTCTTTAAAATGTAAGCAATAATATTTATAGTGTATGTAACCACAGGTGATTTCATCTAAGGAAAATCGTTTGAAATTCTCAGGGGAGTTGATCTGGAAATCAGCAACATATTACATAGGTAATTTTTCACAACATTTGTGACTTCCAAGGTATTTTCCCCTTCTCTCTCTGACATTTTCATTGAAGAGAGTCTGGAACCATATGCCCATTCTTGAATCAGTTAGAAAGCAAAAGGTCTCTCCTCCTCTAAGCTCTTACACAATTTTTCACATAGCTGTAATGTGATCAGTCATCATTGTCTTTACCAATGAGGAGATTCTTATGCAAATATACCAGGCTTGGTTCTAAATCTATGTCACTGAGTTTCATTGAAGATTAACTGAGATCATGGCAGAGCAAAAACGTGGAAGTACAGGTAGCAAATCCATTAAATTCTCCAAACATTCCCCTCCAAAAACCTTTATAATAACTCCACAATGTTTTTTTTGTTTGTTTTTTGTTTTTTTGTTTTTGTTTTTTTGAGCAGCAGAGCTAACAAAAGGTCAGAGGGAGAAGATGGTGGAGTAAAAGCAGGGACTTGCTAGTGCTCTTCCCCAAACTCCTTCAAAATCTTGTAAAAAAAATTATTTTAAACAAATTTTTAGAGCAGCAGAACCCACAAAATGAGAGTGAAATAAATTTACAACCCCAGACAACCTGGAAGGTTGACAGGAAAGGTCTGTTGCACCAGTCTGAGAGAAGAGCACAGTCCACTGTGGGTTGTGCCTGCACAGATCAGGCCCTAGGAAACCTAGAGTGGTCTCATGGCACTGAATCACTGGCAACTGTACACATTCCCAGACTTCTCAACCCAAAAACATCAAAGGAAATTCAGAAAGTCAGTAGGAAAGGTCTATCAGACCTGGGTGAGAGAGAACTCTAGCACCAGCCCTGGGGCTGAGGCCATAGCAGTACAGGTAGCAGCTTTTGGAACTCTTAGCCCACAGACAATGGAGGAATCAAGTGGCTGATCAGAGGGGAATAACAGTGATGTCTTTGCTAGCCCTGAGGCAGAATTCTCTTTCTTTGGCTGTGTTTGGAACTGGTTTGTGGTCCTGGATGGTGGTCCTGAGGCAAGTAGGAACAATGGTGTGACTGAGTTTGTGGCAGCAGTGGGGAGGGATTCTTTCTCATAGTTACAAGGCAGAAAAGAGTGCTTGTGGTCACTCACAGGGAAGAGTACAGGCCACGAGAGAAGTAAACACATTTCCTTTGATCAAACAACCTTAGAAGAACTGAAAATTTACACATCCCTAGAAATATCTCTGAAAACAACTGTACAAAATCCCTGAAATTTGGAACTGTACATCCTCCACATTGGAGGCAAAGTCATACCTTAACAAAGAGCTCAAAAGTCAAGTAATTAGCTGGGAGAATGAGAAAACAGCATAAAAAAAAAAAAAAAAAACAACTCAGACTATAAAATCTTACTTACATGACAAGGAGTACCAAAACATAAAACCAGAAAAAGACAATAAAGTCAAAGCTCCTATATCAAAAGCCTCCAAGAAAAATAAGAATTGGTCACAGGCCATGGAAGAATTCAAAAAGGTTTTAAAAATCAAGTAAGAGAAGTAGAGGAAAAACTGGAAAAAGAAATAAGAATGAAGCAATAAAATCATGAAAAATGAATCAACAACTTGCTAAAGGTGACCCAAAAAATGCTGAAGAAAATGATACCATAAATATACATGGTAGAAGAGCGCCAAAAAACCAGAGAAGTATCCCTTAAAAAGAAGAATTGGTCAAACAGAAAATGAAGAGATGTGGAGAACATTTAGAATTCAAAATCTTGTGGAAATGAATATTGAAAACTAAAAGTAAGATAATAAAAAAGAAAGGTCAGAAGGAGACATTTTCTACCCTAACACAAGTGAGGAGATTAGCAGAAGAGGTCTATGATACCAAGTGGCCACATTTTGGCAGCAGTACCGCCCGCGGGCCTGGTAGGCAGCAATAAACAGCAGCAGTAGCAGCTTCAGGAGCTTTCCAACCAGAGACAGTAAAAGGGTTGTACAATTGCTCAGAAAGAGATTACAGGAGACCCTTTGATGACACTGAGTGCAGCTGATACTGATTGGCAACTCTCACAAAATTCTGGGTCACAGTTCCAGAATGGAGAGAAGAATTTGTGATTGCTCAAAAAGGATCAGGGTTCACATACATATACAAACAAACATCCACACACCCACACCCACATATATACACCCTCATCCACATATATAGACATACATATATAGACACTACACATAGTATACATACTATACATAGACACACAAATATACATACACACAGAAACACAATTCCAAGGCAAAGAGAGAACTAGTGTTTGTGGCAGCAGGAGAACAGGGAACTAAATCACAGTTCCAGGGTGAAGAGAAGTGCTAGCACTTGTGACTGTAAAGAAGAGACTTTCCTGGGTGAAGTCCAAAGTACTGAGTAGGACCATGCCTCTCTCCTTAGTTACATCACCTTAGAAGCACTAGAAACTTGTAAACCTCCAGAACTAGCTTTGAAACAGCAATTTAAAAAATATGAAGCTGGAAACATTGTTTACCCACTCACGTGAATAGGGTCCAACTTTAACATAATGTTCAGGGTGCCAAAATATGTTGGGAAATTAGCAAATAACAACAACAACAAAAAGAACTTGACCATAAAAACCTAATACACTGGCAGGGACATAAATTCAGAAGAAGGCAAAAAAGTGAAAACAGTTACAAGAAATGACATACACAAAAAAATGCTGATTGGACTGAAGTCCACGGATAAGTCCTGGAAGAGTTAAGAAAAATGATAAATGATAGAGGGAAAAATAAAAGAAATATTTTTCCCTCTTGAACCCATTTCCAATGAAAGTAGATTTCCAAAACTACCATCCCTCCTTCCCCATCTAATTCCTCTGTCAGTTGCTTTTTTTTTCTTTCACGCATACATCATCTGTATAAAATAATTACTCCTTTTGGCTTTTTCTGAACAGTTTTACTTTTTAAAATCATGTCATATCCAGGTCTGCTCCAGTCTTTATTAGAAACTACCCAATTACTAATGACAATTTTGGAAATACGTTTTATTTACATGCGTGCATGCATGCATACATACATACATACATAAAAGGTTAATAATCTGTCTTCATCAAGTCCCATATAAATAATCTTTGTGTATGTGCCTTATATTTCACTTGGCTCTTGCATGTCAAATCTCCTCTTAAGTTTATTTTTCAAGACAAAATCTTGAAAGTCTGACAATTTATTAAACATCCTTTTTCCCATTCACAATTATGCTTACCTTTGCTAAGCATGTTATTTTCAGCAAGAACCCCAATTGTTTTGCTTTTTGATACATAGTGTTCTGAGATGTGCGGTCTTTTACTGTCACTGCTGCTAGGTTTTGTGTGATTTTAATTGTGGCACTGACATATTTAAATTGTTGCTTTTCCTTGCAATAACTTGCCATTGAGATGGGGGTAATGGAATTTGACTATATTCCTGTGGGTCTTCATTTTAGAATCTCTCTCAAGTTGTGATTGGTGATTTTTTTTTTCCATTTCTGGTTTCCTCTCTTGTTCTATTGTTTCAGGGCAATTTAAAGAGAATATTTCTTGTATTATTGTATCAAAATTCTTTTTTTGACCATAGTTTTCAGGTAATCCAGTCATTCTTATGTTTTCTCTTTTATCTGTTCTCCAGATCAGTTGTTATTCTTATGAGATTTTTCACATTCTCTTCTACTTTTTCATTCTTTGTCTTTTGTTTTATTATTTCTTAGTCTCTTATACCTTAGCTCACTTCTTGTTCAAATTTTCTTCCTTAAGATTCTGAATTTCTTTTTTTTTTGAATGACTTATTTATTTACTTTTAATTTACAAGATTCAGATCCACATTCCTTGAGTTTCAGATTTTCTCCCCTCTTTCCTCCCCCACCCCCATGGTGGTGTGCAATCATGTATAGGATCTGCAAATACTTTCACATTGTACAACAGTTTGGTTATATAGAAGGGTTGTAACCAATGAGTGATCACTGGGGAAAAAAAAGCAAAACCAGACATGAAAGAGAATGATAGCGTTTTTTGCTTCAGTCTCCATTTAAACTATAGTCTTTCTATATCTTTCTCTGTGTTTAGATATTTCCTTCCATTCTGAGGCTTGTAGAGTTGTCTTTAGCTGTGCGTTGTTGAGGATAGTCCA
>CM053585.1:79230769-79249545 GCA_028646515.1 Pseudochirops corinnae
AAGATACCCAGTTTAGAGTTTATGTCATTCCTTCCCTAAGCCAAATTCAATGAAAGTAAGGTTGACCCTTTTCCCTTTTGCCTTCCTGTTCTTCCCCTCCATTGTAACAATTATCCCTTCCCTCTTCTACATGAGATGATTAACCGCATTCTGGCTCTCCCTGTTTCCTCTCATTCTAATCTAAATCTAAATTTTGTATCTATTTTTCCAATTGATTGAGTTTCTTTTTATAATTCTCTTGATTTTCATTGTATTGCTTTCACTTTTTCCTAATTTTTCCTTATCTCTTATTTGATTTTTAAAGTCCTCTTCAAGTTCTTCTATGAATTCTTTTTGGACTTGTGATCATTTTATTTTATTTTATTTTATGTTATTTTATTTTATTTTTAAGTAAAAGTAGCCATTTTGACTTCACTGTCTTCTTTGGGGATGCAATCCAGATTTTTCTCAATCACCATAGTGGCTATTATGTTTTTTCTCACTTGTTTACTCATTTATTTAGTGGCTAATATTTCTTGGTCATTGACATTGTGTTAGCATCATGACCTAGTCCCGAGTTGTAGGGAATAATGTCTCTAGCTTCAAGTTTCATATGCTGTTGCTTTCTGGGTTCCATCTGGAGACTTGACCTCAGGTACTCCTCTCCATTCTGTTCCTTAACTAGGGCCCCCAGCAAAACTATCACCACAAATGCTCTTAGGTGTTGTGGTCTCACCCACAGTTGGCAGCTTCAACTCACCTTTGAAACCAAGATCATGCATTGTATTCTCCATTGAGTGAACACAGTCAGCAGGGCCCCTTTCCCTCTGTGACCATACCAGCATGAGTTTGCTCTTAATCATCCATAGCTATGACCTGGAAGTGCATCTGGTGAACACATCTAGGCCCCATATACTGTGCCAGTGGAGGGTCCTGAAATCTTCCTCTGATCAGCCATCTGACTCCCTCACTGTCTGTGAGGTGAAAATTCCTGAAGCTGAGACTACCCCCAACAAAGCTTCCCCCAGGGTCTGTTATTTGTTTATTCAGTGGTATCTACCAGCAGCTATATGCAGTATAATCAGGCCAGAATATCCATCCCCCTGGGGCATCAGGGCTTTTCTAATGTCTTTACAAGTTATTTCAGGCCAGACAACTGCTTTACCCAGAGGTTTGTTTCTGTCATGCTAAAATTCACTTTAAATTTTCTGGGGAAGAATTTGTGGGAACCAGGTAATTTTTGGCCTTTGTCATCTTCCTAGAATCTTCGTCTATCTATCTACCTACTTAACTATGTATCTATCTATCTATCTATCTATCTATCTATCTATCTATCTATAGAAAGATAGAGATAGCTAGCTATAGTTATAGATACAGATAAATGTGTATCTAGACCTGTGCATATATAAAATGCATGTGTATGTATATAAATGTATATATAATATATACAGATATGTATATATAAAGCATGTGTATGCATATATAAAATATTTGTATATATGCCTGTATATTTGTACGTACACATGTATGTATATATGCATATGTACACACATACATGTACACAGCTATATGTATATATGTGTATACATGTATGCATGTTGTATATAGCTATATATGCATGCATGCGGCTAAGTGTATATGTGTGTTGTATACATGCATGTGTATGTACATATATGCACACACATATCTGTATATATACACATACATATGCATACACACATATGTTCAATGAACAAAAAGAGAGAATTCCAAGGCAGCACAACACAGTCAAAATAACAAAGGATTGGACTCAAGTTCCCTTGAATTACATTCAAAATGTAACATTGTCACTTACTGATCTATGTCACATTGAAGAAATCAATTAATAAACATGTACCACACTCCCCTCATCTGTATTCAGTCAAAAAGAATGTTATGCTAATTACATCTCAGATATTGTGATATTAAGGCCTTGCAACACAAAAGAAGTAAAACAAAAACCAAAACCTGAGCACTGCCATCAATGAATTTGCAATCTAATGTTGGAGACAAATTGTAAACCTCTACGTCTGCACAAGAAAGATGAAGTATAAATGGGAAGTAATCTCAACACGAAATCCCTAGCAGTAGCAATGTCTAGACAAGATCTCCTGCAGAAGTTAAGATCTGAGTTGAGTCTCAAAGAAAGACTGAGTAACCAAGAGATGGAGCTGAAAAGGTAGAAAAGGAAGGCTATGTTAGCAAGAGATAGAAGTGAAAAGGAATTAGCCATGGAAAGGCACAGAGATAGGGTGGTGGCTAGGTGGTGCAGTGAATAGAGCACCAGCCCTGGAGCCAGGAGGACCTAAGTTCAAATATGGTCTCAGACACTTAACACAAAACCTTACCTTGTAACCTAGGACAAGTCACTTAACCCTAATTGCCCTACCTTTCCCCCTCCAAAAAAAGCCAAAAGAAAGGCACAGAGATAAAATAAAATGAAATCTCATGTGTGAGAGGAATGTCAAACAAAGGAGGACTGCTAGAGTTTATTGTGTGGAAAGGGGAAAAAAATTGAGAAGACTGGAAAGATAGAAAGAAGTGAGATTGTGAAGGCTTTAAAAATCAAAGAAGAATTTATATACAATAACAGTGCACTGGCATTTACAGAGTAGGGGCATAACATGATCAGATTTGTGCTTTAGGAAAATCATTTTATTTTATTTTTATTTATTTTTTATTTTTTCCTGGTGAATGATGCTTTAATAACTTAATTATTGTGGGTGCTTAGATACCCTAATTTTGCATGCCTGTAGTCTATATCTTCACATCAATTATAGATATACAGAAGCCTCACCCAGCATGCTGAAGGTCTTTCCTTGATATGCCATGGAAAATAATCAGGAGGCCTACTCAGCTTGAAGTTAAGAGGAGATACAAATATTGCAAGTATAAACATGGGTGCTGGCTGGAGGCCACCTCTAATCATGGTATGGTTGAAAGCAGAAAAAACATTGTAAAGTTCAGGACAGTCAGGAAGGAGAGCTCAGGCTTCAGGGGCCATCCATACCCTATGTGTCTGTCTTTTGCCTCCTCCCAAAAGGTCTTCCCGTGGCCACAGGACAGGAAGTTGGAAAAACTGTCGCGCTTACACTTGAGCAGTCAGTTGAGATGGTGTGTGAAGTAATCCCACTGTTGCAGTAGTAGCTGTGCATCATTCATTTCCTCCTGCGTAGACCATCACTCGCTCCTTACATCCCTGGAAGCCATAATCTGGAGAGAAAGGTGGGCATGTGCAATGAGTCGGTCTCCACCTCCGAGTCCCAAAAGTAGCGCCAAGTCAGGTTCGCACCCATTGCTGCTGCCGCTTCCGCTTCCGAGGCCTCAGCCTCAGCCTCAGCCTTAGCCTCAGCTCCTGGGGTAACCTCAGTCTCCCCCTCCTACCCCGGAAGCTCTTCGGAAGATCATTTTAGTGTCTGATGGAGTAGTGGCAAGGGTGAGAATGGACTTAAGTAAGGGAGCCCTAGGAGAAGGCTATTGCAATAATCTAGGAACAGGCTATGAGTCCAGAATAAATTGATGTGAGAACCATCTACATGGAGAGCATAACTGAACCAATGAGAGATGATGAGTTAACCAAGTAAGATTATATAATGGGGTAGATTAGTTCTAAATGCACAATCTTCTGGACCCAGATTTCTAATAGTTTTACTTATGTTTTAGCTGAAGGTACCTTTTTTTCATGCCACATGTAAAAAAAAAAAGATTAGTGCAGAAAATAAGGGTAAATTCTTAGAGAATACAAATGAATTGAGAGGAGAAATAAAAAAAAAAAAACATAATCCATTTTGAAGGTAAAGAATAAAGAATACGGTTGTCCTGGGGAGGGGGGACAGGAGTACTGATAGAACCTGTCAGTCAAATAAGAAGGCTAAATTGTTGCCAAACAAGTTTTTCCCTTGATTGAGAAATCATGGATTATAAATTTACGCTATTGAAAGACTTTTCTGACACCAGATCATGGACTATCCCATTTTTCGTATGTCAGTAAAAAAGTGATTTTTGTCTCCTCTGATGAAATCTCTGTCACTAAGAAGTCATTGCCTCTAGAAACAGCACAAAGAGTTCCAAATAAGGTAGCTCAATGAGATCTTTCAACTCCACTTTGAAATAGTTTAGACATTTTAAAGCTCAGACACTGTGGCCTACCCTCCTCCTTCATCATTCACTTGATTTGCATTTGTTTTCTTTGGGAAAAGTTACTCCTGTTCGTTTGACTTGAGACACCAATAGAAATAGAGATTGTCATTAAAGAATAATAATGATTAAAAAAGAATAAAAGAATAAAATAATACTTACTTCAAAAAAGCTTGCATTCTTTTGGGGGAGTTAGCATATACATACACAAGCACATTACAAAATAAATTTAAAGAGGACAAATACAATAAATTCAAGGGAATTAAATAAAATCTAGCTAGAAAGAAAGGGAACTAATATTTAGTGAAAATACTGTGTTCAGTAATGATTACAATATCTTTTCAAGGAATTGCTTTTTGAATCAAACATAAATAATTTTTCAGCTTAAGAATATTATTTTTTTTCATTTTTAACTTTTGAATATACCTATTTGTGCTTCTTCATGCTTAAATTATGCTCAAAGAGAACTCAGAAACTATTTTCATCATCATATATTCCTTTATGTAACTCAAAGCACTTTGAGTAACACAATAAATTTTCTCATTTCACTTTATACAAAAACAAAACAGAACAAATGATCAGGGACATAATATCTAGAATCAAGTTTAAGCCACTAAATAACATCCCTTTAAAATAAAGTTTAAAAATGTAAGAATTGAAAGTGTTTGCTTATTTGGGAAAGGATTTGCCAGGTACATAGTAAATGGTTTTATCAGGCAAAGTCTACTGTGTTGATTAGGACTTGATTATCTACACTTAAGAACAGCTGGAAGGCACAGTGGATATTATTATGGGCCTGGAGTTAGGAAGACTCATCTTCTTGATTTCAAATCTGGCCTCAGACAGTTACTAGCTATATGACCCTGGGTAAGTGGTTAACCTTGTTTGCCTTAGTTCCTCATCTGTAAAATGAGTTGGTGAAGGGAATAGCAAATCATCCCAATAACTTTGCCAAGAAAACCCTAAATGGGGTCACAAAAAGTCAGACAAAACAGACATGACTGAACCACAAAATCTATACTTAAGCACATCTGTAGTATTTTGATGGCTGATGTCTTTTGTTCTACTAATTAAACAGATATTGCTTTAGGCCCTGACCCAGAGGCACTGCAAAACTGGAGTTGTCTACTAAATTATCAAAAATCAAATTACAGCAATACATATTAACAGAATACTTACATTTATATGAAAAAGGAAGATCAAGAAAACACCTGGATTTTGTATGACAGTAGATGAAACAAAAACATTTCTCTATCTCTAGGTATCCATGTTTGTCTCCATTTCTTTTTTTCTCTGTTTCCAAAGTGCTCTCTCTCTCTCTCTCTCTCTCTCTATTCCACTCTCCAGAAAAATAGAATGACATTTGAATGAAGACTATATCCCAGATAAGCAAAGATATCATTGGAGACATTGGGGAGCAGTTGATGTCTCTTTAATAACATTTTCCTCTCAAATTGATAATTGGTACTTTATTTTTCTCTTTTTATATTTTTAAAATTAATTGTCAGTTACAATAGAACAAACCATTATAAGCAAGTTAAGAAATCACAGACTATTGGCACAGGTTGATAAATTCACAATTAAGAGCAACAGTAGCAGCTTTCGAAAGAAGCAAGAAGAGTTTGAAGCAGTGGTTAAAGTCTTTCATGAGCTATTAAAAATATCCACTGTGTGTCTTAATGTTAGCATAGATACATTGATTAGATACATTGATTACTGTCTTTGTGAGTCAATGTATTCAGACTCAAATTCTAACATAATTGCTTCTAGTTATGAATTCTTGTTTCTTGATGCCATTGATATTTTTTAGTCACTTGCCCCAAATGATTATTATTATTGTATCCTATATGGATAATCAAACGAAGCTTAGTATATCTGGAATTTAATTCATTATGTTCCCCTTGTTTCCATTGTATTAAAATTTCACTACTACTGTCCATAGCAATTTCATTCTTATAGTATCCCAGGTTTATGACTACAACACCACTATTGACCTCACTTTCTTCTCATGTCATTCAGGGTCACATTTACTTCTACAACATGTCTCATATGTGATTACGACCATCAATTTCTTGGCATAAAACCAGGGCCATTGCCCTATTTCAGGTTCTTATCACCTCTCACCTGGCCTACTGCAATAACCTTCTGATTGTTCTTGTGATCTCAAGTTTTCCACTCTCTGATCCATTCTCCAGTGTTGCAAATTTTTTACATAAAGCACAGGTCTGACCATCTCACTCCTCTACTAAATAAAACTATGGTGATTCCTTATTTCTTTTCTAGGATGGGATTTCTTGATCTGAAATTATTTAAATTTTTCAAATGATCATTGAATTTCTAAATAATTGATTTCCTTTGTAATTCTGAGTTTTTGTTTCATGCATTTAAAAATATCTTTGTGAAAAGGGGTCAATAAGTTTCACCAGATTAAAAAAAGGTCCATGATACAAAAAAAGTTTTAAAAAATCTATGTTTTAAGACTACATACATATGTGTGTATGTATATATACACACATGCTATTTGTATGTATGTTTGCATGTATACACACATCCATATTCTTCAGGTTGGCATTTACAACTTTGCATTATGTGAACCCAACCTACCCTTCTTGCTTTATGATATCTTAATCCCTTTTCCATATTATTTTCCAGTGAAATATTTCTTATATATGATAACCATGGTTCTACCCTGACTATCTCCCCACAGTATACTACTTTCTCACATGGGGATCTTGGAATCATTTGTCTTCTTAAATACTTAGATAAATCATGACATCTACATAGAATCTTAACTGGTTACTTAGCATCTAAAATGTATGATCCAAAAATTTTCTTGTGTTTATTTTGGATATATTCTATATATCCTTTTATATTTGCATTATCTCCTTTGGAACATAGAAGGTATTTGAGGACAAAGTCTATTTCATTTTTTTTTTTTATCTTTTTGTCCTCTGGACCTGGGACATAGTAAGTGTTTAATATATATTTTTGGTTAGTAATATCTGAAAGATTGTGGGAGTGCGATACCTAAGAGCTGGAGTGACATAGCTGGAGTAGCACAGCTAGAGCAGCACAGCTGGAGTAGCACATTTCTTTTAAGAAATGTGAAGTGATTTTGAAAACTATTGGCCAAAAGATTTGACTTTGATTTCTGGAAAAATCCTAAAATGTGTTATTAAAATCTATGCTTATAGAATATCTAGGAAAGGAAATAGTAATCATAAAGAACTTGCCTGACTTCTAAGAGTAGGTCATGTCAGATTAACACAATTTACTTTTTTTTAGAGGATTTCTAAGGCAGGAAGTCAAAAGAATGATTCAGAGTTCATGATGATAGTAATGCAGAATTTAATGAGAAAGTCAACCCATATCAATAATTACTCTTTTCATTGTCTTTTTTTGGTCTCAGTAATAAATAATATTTTTGACCTATAATATCTCTTCAGTAGTACATATTGACTACCACCACAGACTTTCACTCTTAGGTTGAGTTCCCTAGGGCTTATCCACTCTTGGTTCAAGGAATTCCCTGTGACAATGCTTCTAAAATTTTATGTTGAGTTCCAACCAATATTATTACCTTTAATAACTACAAAGAAAATATACTTTGCTCAAAACAAGGTATCGAGTGAATTATCATTGCAAGAACAATAGAAACAAAGTATTCCCCATATAGTAAATGGCCATAGCCTCTCACAAGTTGATACAGAATCACTAGGATGAGTGGATACACTTACTGAGTACACTAATAGACATGGGGATACACACATCAACTCTAGCACCAAAAGTAGGGCCCTGGCATTTTTATTTTGCTTCTTGTGGCGTCCATATGATATTTCCCCTAGGATTTGAGTTCCTTGGTTTTGTTCCTCATCTCCTTAAGCCAAACAAATGTTAAATGCTTTATCATATCATCATGTAGTTTGAAGAACTTCATATCTGCTGAAGGAGTGAAGTGTAAATATTTCTTTGTAGGTTCTTTATACTATACTATCCTCTTTTTACATTTATACTTTGCAAATAGCTGTATCAACAATGCAGTATTCACAATGCCTACAGTAACTAGAAATATGCTGATATGGTTATTAATCACAAAATATAATTGGCTCTCTGGGGGGGACAAAGCTAGAACATTTATTCAAATACCAGAAAACTGATTCCCAAAACCAGAAAGTCAAAGCCATCACAGTAGCTATAGAGTTGGCACGCATAATTAATGCAGTAAACACTCACATTCTCAAACCTTCAAAACAGAACAGGCTGTCGCAGGGAAAGTACCTCCTCTCATCACTCAAGGCAACTGCTCAGCATCCACACAGCTCACTCCCAGCAGCTTTGACCCCCTGCAGTTCCTGTCCCCAGAAGTCCTCAGCAGGAGTCTTTAGTAGAAATTCTGGCTGGCTCAAGAAAAGAAGTTTGTGCTGCCACTGCACTTCCAGGCACCACACTGGCTCCAGCTCACCTCCTGCTTCCTCCTGCCCCACCCCTTCCTGCTACATCAGCAAGTTCAAGGGGCATGGAAGATCTTTAAATCCCATAACCATTACGATAGCTCACTTAATGTATGAACCACTGAAAATGTCACACTCTTTACAAGTTATGAAAGTAATCATTCAAAGTCTTGGAGGTACAAATATTTAACATATGATTGTGTCTGCCACCCAATTCTTATATCTGTTAACTTAATCAGGTGGGTTGGAGAGGGGCAGACAATTGACTAATCATTTTGTGGTCATCTCTTTCTTCTTTTAGATGAGTTTTACACTCCTCACCTTCCAACACACACACACATACATGCATGAAAGAGAAAGAGAGAGAATGTACTTCTTTCTTTTTAATGAAACAATATTGTTCATAATTATTCATTATCTTTAAAAATTATTTTATAATATATACCGTGTTACATCTGCCCACTCTCTTTTTGTACTGGGCAAACTAAAGCATTTTTAGACCCTTATGATCACTTTAATGTGGCAATTAACATTAGGTAAATGTCTAAAAAATATAATTGGTGTCTATCATTTCTGTTGTTCAAATAACATTTTTCATTATCAATTGTTTGCTCAAGTAGTGTGGAATTGAGTTCTTTCAATTATATTCCATATTTTACCCTAATTTTTTTCATTATTTTGGCTTTTTATTAATTCTGATTTTTTCCCAATAAGTCACAATTCTGACTGTCTACAAATACCAGAGAGTCAATGATAACTTCCAAATCAATAACTTCTCCAAGTAATAAATATCTATCCTTATAATAACACCAACATGCCATTGTTGTTGGACATGGCTGTCTGATGAGAGTCAGAATAGTCTCACAAGCACTGAAAATGAATTTTACAGAGATAAAAACAGAAAGGTACATGTCATGGTGCATGTTGTATGTGTTGTATGACTACAAAATATAATGAAAGATTTAATTCAAAAAATCTAGGTGAAATGTATGTCAAGAAGATAAGATGGTAACATGGTGAGGAGGTCGAGGCAATTTGAATAGATAGCCAAATTTCTACTCCATTATTCTTACAATGTGAAGAGAAAAAAAAAAATAAAAGGAATGTGTCTAGTAAGTTGGGTGGAGATTCTGTGGAAAGATTACTCCAGGATAGGTTAGTACTGGCAGGTGATCTGCATAATTGGATGGAACATTCAAGTGTATTGGCACTATTTGAGTACTTAATTATTTAATAAATGCAACAGTTTAATACAATACATCACACTGTCCTTATAGAATTCATAGAGAAATTTATACTGGAAGATTGTACAAATTATTTTATCTTGAGACTGGTTGTCAATAATGTTTTCATGTCAAAAAGAAAGGAAGTCTCCAGTGGAGTGGCCTAGGGATCTGCCTTTGGTTCTGTGCTGACTAACAATTTCATCAATGATTATTGATAAAAACTTAGATGGCATAATTAATGTCCCTGAGAAAGACAATTAACTTCTTGTAAGTCACTATACAATTGTACAATGAGTTCTTGACAAACTAGAATATTGGACTGAATTTAATAACTCAGAAATACTGTTTCAAGAAATTAACTTCAAAAAGGATGACTAAGGGACAGGAATGTTTTAATAGAGAAGTTTTTTGTTCTATTTTGTTTCTGGTTTTGGGGGTATTTTTTGCCCTGCCATAAGAGCTCAGGTTTTCAGGGGACTGTATTTTAAATATTAATCAACAGGTTTTTTTTTTTCTCAATGTTGAGAAAGCTAATATAATCTCGAGCTACATGATATCGATAACTTCAAGAAATAAGAATTAATGCTATATTCTGCCCTAGTCAGATATCCCAAATACTGTGTTCATAGTCATGCATGGTCATGCATTTTAGGAATGGTGTTGATAAGCTAAAGAAATCCAGAAAAGCACAATTATGAATAATATAGGCCATGAAATTAAATCTTGGTATCATTTGAAAGAAATGGAGAAATGAAGACTTGAAGAATGAGAGCTATCTTCAGATATTTGAAGAAGTATTAAGACTATTAAGCACTACCCTAGAAGCAGAGCCCTACCTTAAAAAAAGAAAAAGAAGAATTAAAAGTCAAGAAATAGACTTGGAAAATGAGCAAACAAAAGAAAAAAATTTGACCATAGAAAGTTGCTATGGTAACTAAGAAAATCAAAACACAAACTCAGAAGAAGAGAGCAAAGTGTGGAACTGTTATTTTCATAATACTCAATATGATATGTACAATGAATATGCTAGGAGACTTGATTTTCTGAATTGCTTTTTTCTAGCTTAAGTCAGACTTAAAATGAGCTTTAAATGATGAATGAAACTTTGACAATGTTCAAAGTCAGTGACTGTGTACCTTGAGTGAAGCAAATTAAATACTGTAGAACCAATTCCTGTCACAGAACTCTGGTTCTGTGTCCTAGGGGAAGTGGTCACTGTAATACCAAGCAATGGCAACTTCCAAGGTTCAGAATACCAGCATAGTACTGAATGGAATAAAATTTAAAACTTCTCAGGTAACATCCCAGAAATCTAAACAGAATTGTAATAAAGTACCAAAGACTCAGCAACCTGGGCTGGAAGCCTGGAACCCTTGCCTTATTTTCCTAGTCATAAGTTGAAGTTTTTGCTAAGCTTAGCTAGTTATAGGAGGGGAAAGTACAGACCCTACAAATTTAACCACAGGCCTGAATGTTCCACATTTGCTTCCACCGACCACCATCTGACCTGTACAAATAAAAAATTGGAAATCCTGTTGCAGAACTCTGGGCAGGTCATCATGTCCTAAAATCCCCATGATTCATAAAATATTGTCTGCTTTCATATCTGTATTGATGTTATTAGAATATTTATCTTCTGCTTTCATATCTAAGTTGATACTAATGACATATATTGTCTGTGTTCATGTCCACTAGACATCTACCTTCTGTTTTTTCATATTACTGACATTTCATCTGCAAACACCAGCAGATTTTTGCAGTTAAGATTATGTGCCTCGGTTCCAAATTAATGGGAACAGGACAGAACAAGGGAGGGGAAAAAGGGGTGGTCTTTTGTGTATATAACCAAACTTTACATTTTATATTTTGCCTTTCCTACTAGAATGCCTCTAGTAGTGAGACCACCCTTCTTGCAAGAAGAAATAATGAAATAAATCCTTCCTGTCTCTACTTGGAGATATCTCTGCTTATTTTATCTAGGCAAGGGTCTTTTTTGTCCCACACAGTAACTCTCCATTTTATTCATTGACAAATTAAAGCAAAACATTCACAGAAAAGAGAAAATCAAAGTACAGCATTCACCATGTGTAATTCAGTAATTTAGTAAGTCCTCAATTCAATCCAAATAATACTCCACCCTTGGGCAGCACATTCATTTAGTCAATCATAAAGTCTCTCTTCTCAAATGGAGATGAGTTTCCAATAATAAACAAAGTACATTCATTTGGTCAGTCACAGAGCACAAAAAAAGTCAAAAGTTTCCCACCGTTGCATCACAACTGAATTACAATTATTATCAGTTAATGTCAAACACTGTCTCAAAAGGGGCAGTGCAGAGCACAAAAGGCCATCTACCCTTAAGCTACAACAAGATTAAGATATCATCACAACATTTAATAACCAAGGAGAGGTCTTTTTTTCATCTTGACAATGGCAAGTTCTCAGTAATCTCTGTTCCTGGGTAGACAAAGCTTAACAAAGACATAAGATACATTGCCAGTGTCCTCACTGATTTATTCATTGCCTGTAGAACAGTCTCAGAACCCCTGAAAACATCAGCAAGACCCTCTTCCAGGATTTTTGTACACATACAACAAGAAAATCCTTCTTCAGGGTTTCTGAACCAGCAGCAAGGTTCCAGGACCTCTGCAATAACAGCACTGTCCTTCACCAGCAGATGAATCTGGCAAAACAACATCAAAACAGACAGACAAAATCCTAGCATCATAGCCATGCTTCCTCAGTCCTTACTTGCTCTAGGTGGCAGTTCTCAAAAGTCCTGGGCAGCTCCAATGAGCCCTCAGCAATCTCTCAGCAACTCTGGTCCCCAGCAATTCTTTTCTCTCTTTGCCTCCATGATATTGTTCCCTAAAAGTTCTTCTGGCCTCCTCTGCCTGGGCCTATTTCTAACTCCACTGCCCCATTTCCTCCCAATTCAGCACTCTCTCTTCAAGTCAACAAGTCCATCCCACAAGTGGGATTCACAAGCTCTGGGTTTTAACACAATCCCAAAAATGAGCTAATCCAAGTTGATCTTTAAATTCCATTACCATTATAGTCAAAACCTCCAAAGATTTTGACTCCAGAATTGTTTTACTGTAGGATTTGTGAGTTTCTCATGGGAAACCACTCACACCCTGATAAACACTGTTTGTAACCTTCCCTTCTGACTTCCCACTTGTGATTTATATAATATTCTCTGTCTTCAATTCAGCAAGATGGAATTCTGATCAGGAAGAATCCAGATTTGCAAGTCTGTTCCTCATAATGAAACTAATTAAATGGAAACTTGATTACTAACACTTTTTTCTGGCCTGATGGTTTGTTATTCTCAGGTTAGAGACTGACTAATGACTATGAAAAATCAAGAAACAATAAAAAAAAAGACAAAATAATGAAAAAGTAGAACACAATATGAAATGCTTCATTGTAAAAACAACTGACATGGAAAATATATCCAGGAGAGATAAATGAAAAAAAATATGGACTACATGAAAGCCATGATCAAAGAAAAGATCCTGAACATCAAATTTCAAGAAATTATTAAAGAAAACTGGCTAGATATTCTAGATCCAGAGGGGGAAATAGAAATGGAAAGATTCTATTGATCCTTTCCTGGAAGAGATTTCAAAATAAATACTCCCAGGAATATTATAGCCAAATTCTGGAACTCCTAGAACAAGAAGAAAATATTTTCAGCAGCCTGAAAGAAATAATTGAAGTATCATGTAGCAACAGTCAGGATAACATAAGATTTAGCATCTTCTACATTAAAGAATCTGAAGGCTTGGAAAATCATATTCCACAGGCCAAAAGGAGATAGGATTATAACCAAAAATGACATACTCAGCACAATTGAGTACAAAATTTAATATAATCTTTTGAGGGGAAAATGGACATTTAATGAAATAGAGGAATTGATAGCATTCTTGACAAAAAAAAATGAAACCAAACTAAACCAAACCCAGAGTTGAACAGAAATTTTGACTTTCAAATAAAAGATTCAAGAGAAGCATAAAAAGGTAAATAGACAAGGGAAATCATAAGGTACTTAGTAAGGTTAAATTGTTTACATTCCTACATTGGAAGATATCTATAACTCATAAAAAACCTTATTATTAGGGCAGTTAGAAGGAGTATGTATAGACAGAGGGCTTAGGTGTGGGTTGAATATGAAGGGATGATATCTAAAACATGAAATTAAGGGATGATAGAGGAATGTACTGGGAGAAAGTGAAAAGGAGAGGTAGAATCGGGTAAATTTTTATCTCAAGTAAAAGAGACAAGGAAAAGCTTTAACAATGGAGGGGAAAGCAGGAAGATGTGGGGGGGGAGACTGAGTGAACCTTCCTTTTATTGGAATTGGCTCAAAAAGGAAGTAACTAACATATACCTCCAATTCGATATAGAAATCTATTTTACCCTACCAGAAAGTAAGAGGGGAAAGGGATAAGAGAAGGGGATGTGTGTGATAGAAAGGAGAGCAGATTGAAGGACAGGGTAGTCAGAAGCAAAGCAATTTTGAAGAGGGACAATTTGGAAGGAGAGAATAGAATAAGCTGGACATGAGGTGGTGAATATGCTGAAGGGAAATATGATTAGCAATCCTAACAGAAAAAAATTGAATCAGGTTTTTCTGATAAAGGCCTTATTTCACACACACACACACACACACACACACACACACACACAGAATTGAGTCAAATTTATTAAAAAAAAGCCTTTCCCCAAATTGATAAATGATAAAAAATAGTTTTCAGATGAAATAAACAAAGCTATCTATAACCATATGAAAAAAATGCTCTAGTCCACTATTGATTGTAGTTCAAATTAAAACAATTCTGAGGTATCACATCACACCTATCAGATTGACTAATAGGATAAAAAAGGAAAATAACAAATATTGTAGGGGGTTTGGGGAAATTTGAGACATTAATGCACTGTTGGTGGAGTTGTGAACTGTTTCAGCCATCGTGTAGGCAATTTGGAATTATACTCAAAGATCAATAGAATCATATATATCCTGTGACCAAGACCACTATCTTGTCTGTATCCCAAAACAGATTTTAAAAAATGCAAAAAGGAAATGGACATATATGTGAAAAAATACTTACAACAGCTCCTTTCTGGTAACAAAATTCAAAAACTGAATGGATTAGTGGGAGAATGACTGAACAAATTGTAGTATGTGATTATGATGAAACACTATTGTGCTACAAGAAATGATGAGCAGGAAGCTCTCAGAAAAACTTGGGCTTACATGAGTTGATGCAAAATGAAATGTAATATGTAAAAATAATTTTGTAATATGATCAGCTGTGAATGACTTAGCTATTCTCAGTAATACAGCAATGTAAGACAAGTCTGAAGAACTTATAATGAAAAATGCTATTCATCCCCAGAGAAAGAACTGATGTTGTCTGAATAAATATTAGACTTATACATTTTTTCTTTATTTATTTTTCTTGAGGATTCTTTTTTTGTTTTTTTGTTTTTTTTGGTCTGTGTTTTCTTTCACAACATCACTAATATGGAAATATTTTGCATGACCGCACCTGTATAGCCTATGCTGAACTGCTTTTCTTCTCAGAAGCGGGGGAGGGTTGAGGATGGAGCAAGGGAAGAATTTGGAGCTCAAAATTTTAAAAATGTCTGTGAAAATTGTTTCTACATGTAAGTGGGGAAAAATAAAATATTAAAGAATAGTATACAGACATAAAAAAAAATGCTGATCACTAATCCTATCATGTTCTTGGGCTAATATCATTCTTTCCTTCTCAGACATCTAGGGAAAAATAATTGCATTTATAGCTTATCCTCTCACTTTTTAATCCTTTGGAATTTTGGTAAGAATATTGTTTCCAAAGTCCTTGTCAATCATTAATTATAAATCAAAGGACTTTCATTCTTCTCCAGGCTCCTCTCCTGATTGTTCAGACATTTTCTTCCTTTTCATTGTAGCCCCATTCCCAAGAAGTTCACACTGCCTTGTCATTTTCACCATGAAAACTAGATCAAACCCTGAGGCTCCTTCCTCTGATTGGTCAGTTCTACCCAACCCTTCATTATAAAGATTTTACTTGGGCCAATCAGGTTTCATTCTTCTCTGGGCTCCTTTCCTCCCTCTTCATTCTTTCTCTCCTTCAGATTTTGGCTTTTTTTAATTTGTAGTTTTTGCCCAATTAGTATATGAGATACATGAGGTCAGGAACTATACTTTTTTATTGATTGTATTTGTATTCTCTGTGTGCTACACAGAGTTCAGGCAAACAGTTAGAAAATAATACATAGTTGTTGACTAATTTCCAAAGCTGATGGACTTTTCTTAGTATTCATCCTTCTTGACTTTTCTGCAGCCTTTAATACTTTTGATCATACATTATAACCTCACTCTCTTTTCTGATTTTTTTAATAACTATTGTTCTTATTACTAATATAGTGCTAATTGGAATATATTTTTTCTCTTCCTACCTTTTTAATCACTCCTTCTTAGTGTCCCTTGTTAAATTATCATCCTTATCTCTATTCTTTGCTGTACGTGCCCCTGATGATTTGTTTTTGCTTTTTATTTGTTCTATTTCTACTTTTTCTCACTCCATGTTCTCATAATTTCTATGCAGATGACTATTGGTTTCTGCATATCTAGTCCTAGCTATTCTCTTAATTTATTGGTACATATTACACACTTCACATTTGATGTTTCAAACGAGGTATCCTGGAATATCTCAAACTCACTGGGTCAGAACTCATTTTTTTTTCTCATATGAAATACTCTTCTAAACTTCTATATTTCTTTTAGGATGGCCATCACTCTTCTAGTCACATTCAAGTTTGTAAACTTGGTTTCAATCACAATTCCTCACTCATGCACTGCGCATATCAACTCAATCACCAAATTATCTTATTTCTCCTTTCAGAAGATCCTTCACATATCTCCTATTCTCTCTACTCATACAGATACCTGTAATGGCAGTCAAAGTAGTACTTTGCTGCTTGTTTCAGCTATTCAACTGTCTTTGAGACTTGCCTTTGATTGTATCAGGTCTTTCCTGAAAACAGTCTATGTTGTGTTGCCCTTAGCAGGCCTAAGGGAATTTGAAGACCTTCCCTGCCCTTACTAGGCCCAAAGGAATTTAAAGACCTTTCCTGCCCTTAATAGGCCTAACATAACCACATGGAGATCACAGTGGCAAGAGCTTGCTGAAAGAGAAGAATAGGAAGGAACAGAGAAGATAAAAGGTTGAGCAGAGCTGGGAGCAAGCAGAGCTAAGATAGAGAATGTTTGTGATGTCCACACTCTGTTATTCTGTCTGTGTTGATGTTACTTTGCCAGACCAGAAGTATTCTCTCTGTTGAAAGAGGACTTTGCTGTTGTTACAGAAGTCTTGAATATTATGCATCTAAATATAATGTTGTTATAGAAGCCCTGAAATAGGTTGGTACTGTTGTTACAGGAGTCCTGAAAGAAGACTTTACTGCTGCTACAGAAGTCCTGAAAGAGAACTTTACTGTTGATTTGTGTTTGATTTCTCAGACAGAAGCCTTATCTATTGATTTATGTTACTTTATCAGATAGAAAGTTAATTGAGATGATAGTGCCAGTAATGTGTATAAATATTATTGAAGCTCTGTAAGGCTTAATGTGTATGGATGTTATAGCTCTATTAAGCTTTGTCTTCCTAGAAACAGAAACTGTGAAGGGCTTGGAGGGGAGCAGTCCCTGTAAGCCGACATATGCAACCAACTGAGAAGTACCTATGTGTGAATCCAGGCAAGAGTTGGGTGAATCTAGGGAAAAGTCATGTGAATCCAGGCAAGAGTTGGGAGCAGTCCACCTACAGAAGAGGAACCAAGGGGTTTGGAAACCAGCCTTGAGTGAAGATGAAGGAAGACTTTACTTGGACACTGTGGATTGACTGAGGAGATTGTGACTTACTAAATGATGTGTTTTGTTTAAATCTATGTGGCCACCTTTGTAATAAGTTGTTATGTTATATTGTTATGAATGTTGTGCTTGAGTTTATTGAATGTTTTGCTTTATTTTATTGCTCCATAAATAGAGTTAACTATACTATGTGATTACATCCTTAAAGTGATTCACCACAATAGTCTTCAGGAGAGCTACTCATGTTTGACTTCATAATACCACTGTTGTTTAGGTTCTCATAATATATTGTAAGTATTATTGCAGTAACTTCCAAATTGACATGCAGATTCAGTTTCTTCCTGTTTCACTTCATCTTCCACACAGCTACAAAAGTAATTTTTATGAAAGCACAAGACTAAACATATCAATCTTCTACTTAACGGACACTAGTACTACCCCATTATTTCTTGGATAAAAGGCAAACTTTGGCATCTAAATTTCTTTCCTGACAATATTCATACTTTCTTACACATATTTTTGATCAAGCCCAACTTTCTTATTGTTCTTCACATACGAAATTCCATCTACCTCCTCAGTGCTGTTGCACTAACATCCTTTTCCCAACGTCCTTACCTGTAATACACTCCCTCCTCACTTCTGTCTCCTGAATTTTTGAGTTTCTCTCAAGTCTTATCCTAAGCACTATGATCAATATGCACATTTTCCTAATGCCCTACATCTTAGTGCAGCAGCAGCAGTAGCAGCTTTGGAAGCTCTCATCCCAGAGAGGGTAAGAGGGTCAGAGAACTGCTCAGAAAGAGAATACAGGGAACTCTTCATTGGCACCTGTATTAGCAAGCACCCTAGCATGCCTAGGGTGGCTACTAGCACAGGTTCTTAGATCTGCTTTTCTAAAGGAAAGCAACTCAAAATGGGTTAACGGTTTCACTTTAATCATTCAAACATATATCATTTACCTAGTTCAGGGGGAAAAGTCAGCACCCTGAACTTCAGAGAATACAAACAGAAGTTACAAACAAACAGAAAAACAGATCAGCAGACGGCTTCCAACGTCTGATCATTACATCAGTTACCTAG
>CM053585.1:79250045-79274038 GCA_028646515.1 Pseudochirops corinnae
GGCGTATATATAGCCTTCTCCTGGCTTAGAGAATGTCACAGCCCTCTAGACCCACTGCCCAATCACAAAGCTACAAGGCATGGGCATTCCTGGAAAACAAGCCTGGCGCCACAGGCTCCACATGACCACATTCAGCCTATTAGGGAACAGAGTATACTTTCAAATATCCAAGGGTCCTCAGAGTCACGTAGCCACTTTAACAAAGGGCCTAGGGGCAGGGAAGTTCTTTAGATTCCCATAACAGCACCAGGGTACAATTAATTCTAATTACCAATGCTATTGCTCATAAAAAGTTATGTGTTCCAGTTCCAGGATGGAGAGCAGTACTTGTGATCAGTCAGAAGTGACCAGGGCCCAGCCTGCACAGAGATCAGAAAACAGGCCAGGAGAGCAGTAACCAAACACCCTCCCAGTTCACACCAACTTGGAAGCACAGTAAACTTGCACACCCCCAAAACTAGCTTTGAAAAAAGCCAAGTCTAGGGGCAGAGCAGGAGCAGTGGTGGTATGGAAGGTCTGGAAGTCAACTCAGACAGAGTCCCTAGAGTAGTAGCTGGTCCAGACTGGTGAACTCTCTACATCCCACTGCTGCTGGGACTAGCTTCCTAACACCTGCTGCCACTCTTTAAGACAATGTGCTGGAGATGAGCTAGACCCGCTGAACCAGAAAGAAAGCCGACTTGCTTTAGGAGATCACTGCCATGGATTTCCTCTATAGTCTGTTGAGGACCCGCGGCTGTGTAAGGGAACAGTGGCTGCAAGTTTTCAGCAGGGTCCTTCAAGAGGCACTCACAGAGCACTACAAACACCACTGGTTCTCAGAACCACTATGCAAAGGTTCTGCTAACACTGCATACAAATCAACTACAAGATGGATCCCATCATTAGCAAGGTAGCCAGTCAGACTGGACTCAGACTGCCCCAGTTATACCACCTGCTACCCAGCAAGTTGACCCTTTGGGTAGACCCCTATGAAGTGTCCTAGCTAATTGGAAATATGGATCAATTTGTGTCCTCTATGAGGAAGGGCCCACTCCACTCTCTTATGGAATCCTCACTTGCAAGAACCAAATTATATTGGGCCGGAGAAGCCCCTCGAAGAAGTATGTGATATATATATATTGTGAGCCTTAGTGTCTTGAAACCAGTATCTGCCAATGGGAGAGGGAGCAGCTTAGGTGTATGGACTCAGCAGGATGGAGGTGATTGTGGAGTTGGGGAGGGTATAGGGTAGGAACCTGGTCATCAGTCAGGGAAAATGAAAACCTTTGTGGTTAGCAACTGTGAATGAGGAATATCAAGGTCTACCCTGGGTGGGAGAAATGTATGGGAGAATTTCAATTTATAGCCTCCTATACTTACAGCCACGGTTCTAGGAACCTGATCCCCTTTTGCTAAGGCACATCCAAGCCTAAACTTTTGAAATGCTATGTTGCCTATCTTTTCTTTCTTTTTTTTTTTTTATAATCTTTTTTGCCCTTCTGATGAGATCATGGGCAGGAAACAAAAGGGCAGCTTCCTTATTCCTTCTGCCTGGATCAATTTTTCTTGAAATTAAGAAATTGTGTTGATAATATCCTCCTCAGGGTCTGGAAGGTTTTAACATCTCAGCTGTGATATCTAGGGCTTGGGTTTTTTATTTTTATTTAGATTTGTTTGGTAATGGAGGATCTAGAATAGAATAGAAGGGTAAGGAAACCTGCACAAAATCTCCATGTTGCTTTACACTGCTCTGTGTATGTGTATGTGTGTATACTGAATTCTCAAGGGGATGATTTGTAATGGAAGGCTGGGGCCCAAAGAGCTCTCAAAGGGGAAAGGTTCTTTGGACTGGCAGCCTTGTCTTCTGCCCTGCTTAGGGAACCACCAAAGTCCTGATGATGCTGTCATTATTCCTTTGAAAGGTGAATTCACAAGCTACAAGGAACTTCAGGACTTTTATGACAAGTCTTCTTTTCAAAGCACAGATCTCCCCTTTCTTTCCCCCTCCTTGTTCTTGGATTGTCAGTAGAGCTGCTCCCATCCTTTTAGTACAAAAGTTCTCAAGCCTCGTGCAATATGGCCTCCTGCAACTCGCAGTGGCCTGGTGGTGGAATGATTCTCCAGCCCTCTTAAGGGCATTCATGAAAGATCACTCTCCCTGAGGTCCTCTGGGCTCCAGTTGGCTAGTTTGTTTTGATAGAACCTCTTGCCTGAGCCCCAATTTCTACAGGCCTTGGCATTGTTCTCAAGCTGCCTCTAAAAACAAACCTTTGTGCATTTGCTTCTGAATGCCTGGTGGTAGAAGAAAAGTGTCTTTCTCTAATTGTGACTCCAATCCATTCGTAGAATTGTGCAATATTTACTGTTCTTGGTTGTCCCTGTGTGGGAGAACGGTATAGGAGAAATTCAATTTATTGCCTCCTATGCCCATAGCCAGGGTTCTAGCAATCTGATCCTCTTTTGCTCAGGCACATTCAAGCCTAAACTTTTGAAATACTATGTTGCCTGCCATTTGTGGTCTCTTCAATATTTTTTTTCTCTTTTCTTCCTTAATATATATTTTACAAAACAAAATCTCAGAGCTGGACTGTTGAGCAGCACTGGCTCTCATATTAAGTGAAATATAATAGTGAGTTTGTAAGCTCTTCTGACATAGGGGACAAAGGTTACTAATTGTATAGTGTATAGTGTTTTTATATGAAAGAATGTACAGCTCTATTGATAAATGTACACTTTTTTGTTACTTTAATAAAAATGTAGCTGTTCTAAAAAAATAAAAAGAAAAAAGAAAAAAGCCAAGTATAAAAAGACCTAAAGAATAGGATTGTGCCTCCGCATATGCAGGTGAGCAAATCTTAAATTTATAATGAAGTTCAAAGCCAAGAAATAATCTTAGAAAAATTAGAAAATATAAAAAAACAGCTTGAACATAAAAAGCTACTTGTTGACAGGGCGAACCAAGACAAAATCTCAGAAGACAGCAATTAGAAAATGACTACAAGCAAAGCATCAAAGGAAAATGTTAATTGGACAAAATTTCAAGAAGTACTGGATGTGTTAAAGTAAGTGATGAGTTGTAGAGGACAAGTTGGGAGGAGAAATGAGAGTGATGCATAAAAATTATGAAAAAAGAATTAACAGCTTGTTAAAAAGAGACACAAAATATTGAAGAAAAAGCCTTAAAAAACAGAATTGGTCTAATGATAGTAGAAGCACAAAAATTCACTGAAGAAAAGAACTCCTTTAAAAGCAGAATCAGCTGTATGGAAAAAGAAGTACAAAGTACAAAGAAGTACACTGAAGAAAATAATTCCTTAAAAATTAGAATTGGGCTACTAGAACCTAATGATTCTGTGAGACTTCAGGAAACAATAAAATAAAGCCAAAAGAATGAAAAAAAAAATAGAAGATAATGTGAAGTATTATCATTGGAAAAAAAAACTGACTTGAAAATAGATCAAGGAGACATAGTTTATGAAGTATTAGACTACTTGAATGTCATGATAAAAAAAGAGCCTACACATCATACATATATCAGTAAATTATCAAGTAAAACTTTCTTGATATCTTTGATCCAGAAAGTAATAAAGAAATTTAAAGAATCTACTGATAACCTTCTGTATGAGATCTCAAAATGAAGGCTCCCAGAAATATTATAGCCAAATTCCAAACTCCCAAGTCCAAAGAAAACATATTGCAAGCAGCCAGAAATAAATCATTTAAATATTGTGGATCCACAACTGGGGTTAGACAAGATTTAGTAGCTTCCACATTAACAAAGCAGAGGGCTTGGCATATGATATTGCAGAAGGCAAAAGAGTTAGAATTACAAAGAATAACCTACCCAGCAAAAATAATACTTTATGGGAAAAATATATTTAATGAAATAGAGGACTTTCAAGGATTCCTGTGGTGTCGGGGGAACACAGCTCAATAGAAAAATTGATATGCTGCTAGAAGACTCAAGTAAAGCATAAAAAGGTAAAATATGAAAGAGTAAATATAAAGGACTCAATAAATTTACATTGTTTCTATTTACAAATGAGATGACATATGTAACTCCTAAGATTTTTTATCAATATTAGGACAGTTAGAAGGAGTCTACATAGATAGAGTAGAGAAATGTGAATCAATTTCATTGGGATAATCTCCAAAGAGAAGTAGGAGTGGGAAAGGGAGTTCACTGGAAGAAGGGGGAAGGGAGAAATGGAATGGGGAAAGTTTGCTCACATAAAAAGAAGAGTACAAGGAAGAGATTTTATAATAGATGAGAAATTAATGGAGGGGAGGGTCTGGCAATGCTTGTCTTCCTCTCTTATTGGAATTGGTTCAAAGAGGAAAGAATATTTATACATGCTCAGTTAGGTACAGATATTTCTTACCCAGCAAAGAAATTGGAGGGGAAGTGGATGAGAAAGAGTATGTACGACAAAAGAAGGAGGGCAGATTAAAGAAGGCAGTGAACAGAAGCAAAATAGACTTTTGAGGAGGGGCAACATATAAAGGTTGAGAAAAAGCTAAATAGAAGAAAATATAATGAGGTGGATAGAGTAGGAATCCACAGTTAGTAATCATAGCTGTAAATGTGAGTGGGATGAACTAACTTATGAAAAGAAAGCAGATAGCAAAACTGATTAGCTAGATTAACCAGAATTCTGATTAACCAGAATCTAACAATATTTTGTGTACAAGAGACATGCAGATTTAAAAGAAAAGGCTTTAGCAGAATGTATTATGCTTCAGCTGAAGAGAATAAGGCAGGGGTAGCAATCATGACCTTAAAGCAAAAGCAAAAATAGACCTAATTAAGAGAGATAGTCAGGGAAACCACATTTTGCTAAAAGGTACCATAAACAAGAGTTTTACAGGAAGTTTCTCTGAGAAAGCCCTCATTTTTCAAATAAATATGTAACTTAGTCAAATTCGTAAAAATAAGAATCAATCCTCATTTATAAAAGATCAAATAAATGAACAGGTAGTTTTCAGAATAAGAAACCAAAACTATCTATAGCCATATGGAAATAAAAAAGCTCTAAATCACTAATGATTAGAGAAACACAAATTAAAACAATTCTGAGGTACCACCATACACCAGTCATAAATGACAAATACTGGATGGGATGAGGAGAAAACAGATACATTAATAAACTGTCGGGAGAGTAGTGAATTGGCCCAACAATTCTGGAACTTGGAGAACTATGTCTAAATGGCTATAAAACTGTTTGTAACTTGAGCCTAGAGCTATCACTACTAGGCCTGTATCTCAAAGAGTTAAAAAAAAAAAAAGGTGTAAGGATCTTTTGTACAAAAATATTTATAACATCTCTTTGTGGAGAGAACGAATTGGAAATTTAATGTATGTTCATCAATTGGGGAATGACTGAACAAGATGTGGCATCTAATTGTTATTGGAGAACTATTTTGTTACAGTGATGAAGGAGGTAGTTTCAGAAAAATATGGCAAGACCCATTTGAACTGAGGCAGAATGAAGTAAGAATTCAGAATCACTGTGCATAGTAATAGCAATGTTTTAATGATGATCAACTGTGAAAGACATGGCAACTCTGAACAATATGATCCAAGACAATTCCAAGAAACTTATGATGAAAAATGATATATATCTCCAGAGAAAGAAATGATGAGCTCTGAGTACTAAATGGAGTATAATATTTTCATTCTTTTTTTGTGTGTGATATGGCTAATATGGATATATGTCATGCATGATTTCATATGCATAATTAATATATTGTTTTTCTTCTCAATGATTGGGGGAGGTTGGGGCAGAATTTGGATCTCAAAATGTAAAAAAGAAAGAAATACAAAAATAAATATTTAAAAGAAAACTTTTAACATCAGATCTTGCTATACAGAAGTAATTGCTTAATAAAGAAAAATTATGAACTGTCTCATCTCTTAAAGCAGTGAAGGGAAAAACAAACAAACAGAATTAAGTTTTAAAAGGACTTGTCAAGGGACCCAATTGAAGAGAATTACCCCCAAATCATTTAAGGTTAAAAATAAAAGGGCATCAGTGAACAGATAAAAATAATGTAGGTTGGCGGGCATTCTCCCAAGATAATAACAACAAATTTTAATTTTTCCATCAATGACATGAAATCTACACATCTGAACTCTAACTTTCATTTTACTATGACTCATGAGGCTGTCAGTTTTCCAATATTCTGAATTTTAAGTTACTTAAAGCTTATCTCCCTATTTTTTCCTCCTTTATTTGTCAAAGGAAGAAATGAGTCTTCCTGTCAACTTTAATCACAATATTTATCTGTGTTCTTGACACCATTCTCTCCCACCTCTGTAAGGAATTTGCTACCTTGATGAATGTCTTTCTTTTATTTCAAATATCCTTGAACCACTGGATACTTCCCTCTTACTTATAATCATACCCATATTTCCTTCACCTCATTGTATCACTTCGTTTTATTTTATATATCTTATCTGTTTTGCATCAAAACTGCTGGGGCAGATGAATGATATCCGTTCTCACTCTCTACCCTTTCTTATCTCCCATTCCCATCTCCTTTGCAGTATTTCTTCTTTCTTAGCTCTTGACTTAGTTGAAACAGTTTTCTCTAAAATTGCCAGTGGTTTCTTAATGGAGAAGTACAATAAATTTTTTTTAGCCTTTCTGCAGCAGGGTGCCATCTTCCTTTCTCTCAGTTTCTTATCTTTCTGTGTCTCTGTCTCCATGTGTCTGTGTAACTATATCTTTCTGTGTGTCTATTGCTGTCTTTGTCTCTATGCTTATGTTTGTCTGTCTCTGTCTCTCTCTGTCTTAGTCTGTCTTTCTCTCACTGTTACAAAGGTAAAAAGGATCTCAGAGCCTATAAAGTCTAAACTTGTTTAATGTGTGTGTGGGGGGTATGTGTGTGTATGTGTGTGTGTGTGTGTGTGTGTGTGTGTTTATATTAGAGTCTGAAGTGAATTATGAACTGAAATCCAAATACCTCAAATTCTAGCACATCTTTGTCCTTCTGTCAATGAATGTGTATGGTCTAAGATTCTCTCCTACATTCTCTTCTCTTCTCCCTTATACCTGCTAACCCTTGGTTTTCTCATAAGCTTCCACTGATTCAACTCTCATATCTAAGTAGATGATTCCCAGATTTATATCTCTAACACTAGTGTCTCTTATGAGTTCCAACTTTGCATCATCAAATGCCTATTAGATATAGTATCTCCCACTGAATATCCTACAAGAATGTAAAAATCATCTTGTCAAAATAATACATAATTTTATTTCCTATATAATATTTGCATATGCATACATAAATACAGATACACATATATACACATGCATACACATATGTATGCATATGCATATATTTATCTATCCATTGTATATGCACAATCTTTGTATACATATATACACATATATTATTTCTGTCTTATTTTTGTTGAACAGTCTTATTTTTGTTAAAGACATCACCATCCTTCCAGTCATAGCACTGTGCAAACTCAGGGTCGTCTTCAACTATTCCTTCTTCCTTATATTTCATTCACTATCAGTTTCAAAGTCTTTTTTATTCTACTACCACAGTACCCATTGCATTCATCTTCTACTATTCTCTCACATGCCAACACCCTATTTCAGATCTGCACTGTATGTACATTTACCTCTCTGCTTCCTATTGTCCTGAATATAGCTGCTAAATTAAACATCCCTAAAATGTCATTCTTTCCACCCTGCTTTCTTAATGTTGCAGATCTCTGGAGAAATTTTGTTTCTGTTTTCTCAACAATAAAATACATCCTCATATGTTTGATTTTTAATACCCTTCAAAATGTGGGTCCAATCTATACTTTCAATATTAGTGAATACTACTCTCCCTCAGTCACTCTGAATTCCAATAAAACTCCAATTCCAAACAAATCAAATCCTGCCTTACTTGTAGTTCCCAATAGTCATCAACAAATATTCCTTAACTGTCTACTATAAGTCAGGTGCTACACCAAGTGTTGAGGCATGAAATCCCATCTTTTATCTTTATACCTTTCCATAGACTTTTTCTTTCGTCTCAATTGCATTGCCTCCTCAATTTGGCCTCTTTGAATTGAAGGCTTAATTCATGTACTAAATTTTATATGTGATCTTTCTTGATCTTACACTTCCCCAGTTGCTAGTACCCTTCTCTGTACAAAACTACTTTATATATTTCATATATGCTTGTGCACAACACACACACACACACACACACACACACACACACATCTCTTTCCCAACCCAACTTCTTATTGAGAAAAAGAGGAAAAGCAAAAACCACTGCAAACATTTTATATTTAATCAAAACACATGTTCATATTGGCCATGTCAAAAGCAAAAACAAAAACACCTCCCTTAGTCTTCATTCTGAGTCCTTCATTTCTTTATCATGAAATGGGTAGCAGGTTTCAACATTTTTCTGCATAACATCTAGTTTGGGCATTATGCTGAGGTCAGTATAACTGCATTACACAGTATTTGTGTACCATAATTTGTCCAAATTACCTATGTTGTGGGTTCTACTGCAGATATCCATTCTGTCACCCAAAAAGAGATATAAACATTTGTGCATCCTTAGAATTTTCTATGCTTAAATCAAATTCATTCCTTCATCTACCCTCCTATTTCCTTCCCTCCTGTTCTCCCCTTTCATTTTTATTTTCCTGGGGAGCATTTTCTTTTATTGAGCTCTTTGTATATTCTTCCTTTTTTTGACCATTGACGTTCAAGTGTCAATCATTTCCTCCCTGCTCCTTCCTCTTCGTTTCTATAGATGTCTACTTTTGTCATCTGGTTTTGAGAGGTAAATTTCTTTAACTTTCCTTTCCCTTCTTCCTCAAACTTGGTGTATTCCTCTTCCTCTCTTTCCATACTTGAGATAATCAAGACATAACAGATTTACTCATAGGCTTTGTCCAATTGGACTCCTTCTATTAACCTTGATGATGAAAGTATTTAAAAGATACACACCTATCATCTCCCCACATGCAAATATTAAAAATTTATCCATGTTTGTCTCTTTATCACTGTTATTCATATTTTCTTTTTATATTTCTCTTTACTCCTGTTCTTGAACTTAAAAATTTCTCCAGAGATCTGGTCTTCTCACCAGGAATGTTTGAAAGTACTCTATTTCATTAAAAAGACTTCCTTCACTTGCCCCATGGTGTTTTGCTTAGTTTTTCTGGGCAAATTATTCTTGGTTGTAAGCCTATATAATTTGCCACTTGATATATTGTATTCCAAGTTCTTCACTGTGTTGTAGTGATAGCTGTTAAATTATGAGCAACCCTGACTGTGGCTCCTTTGTACTTGATATCTTTCTTTCTGGGTAATAGTGGTATTTCTCCTGGGATTTCTGGATTTGGGCTACATTATTCATAAAAAAATTTCACTTTTTAATGAGGTGATCCATGGATTCTGTTCATTTCCATTTTACCTTCATGTTCTAAAAGAGCCGAGCAGGTTTCTTTTAAAGATTTTTTTTGAAATATGGTACTTATACTCTCTTTTTTATTATTCATATAGTTCAATGATTTTTACCTTTCCCCCCACTTTTGATCTGTTTCCCAGTTATTTTTGTTATGAGACATTTTATATTTTCTTCCACTTAAATTTTAAAAAATATATTTATTTAGTTTTAGTTTTCAACATTCACTTATAAAAAAATTTGAGTTCTAGATTTTCCCTCTCACTCCTCTCCACTCTCCCAAGATGGCATGCAATCTCTGTGAAAGAACAATCAAAAAGAAAAAAAAAGAGAAGGAAAAATAATGAGAAAATAGTATATTGTGATCTACATTCAGAATTCATAGTTCTTTCTCTGGATGTGGATAGGATTTTCCGCCATTAGTCTTGGAATTGTCTCAGATCCTTGTGTTGCTGAGAAAAGCCAAATCTATCAAAGATGATCAAGGCACAATATTACTGTTACTGTGTTCTCCTAGTTCTTCTCACTTCACTCAGCATCAGTTCAAGTATGTCTTTTCAGGTTCTTCTGAAATCCACCTGCTCATCATTTCCTATGGAACAACAGTATTCCATTACATTCATATACAATAACTTGTTCTGCCATTCCCCAATTTCTGAGCCTCCACCTCATTTCCAATTCTTTGACACCACAAAAAGAGTTGCTATAAATTTTTTTATATATGTGGGTCCTATTGCCATTTTTCTGATGTGTTTGGGATATAGACTTAGTAGTGGTGTTTTTAGATCAAAATGTATGCATAAATTTATAGCCCTTTGGGCATAGTTCCAAATTGTTGTTCAGAATATTTGGATCAATTGACAACTCCACCAACAATGAATTAGGGTTCCAATTTCCCCACATCTCCTCCAATATTGATGATTTTCCTGTTTTGTCATGTTAGCCAATTAGATGTAATGTGGTACTGCAGACATTTTATTTTGCATTTCTCTAATCAATAGTGATTTAGACCATTTTTTCATATGACTATATATAGCTTTAATTTCTTTATCTGATAACTGTCCATTCAAGTTACTTGGCCATTTATCAATTGGGGAATGACTTACATTCTTATAACTTTGATTCAGTTCTCTATATATTTTAGAAATGAGGTGTTTATCAGAGACACTGGATGTAAAAATGATTATCCAATTTTCTATTTCCTTTCTAATCTTATCTGCATTGACTTTTTTCTGTAAAAACTTTTAAAATTTAATGTAATCAGAATTATCCATTTTGTGTTTCATAATTTTTTCTATCTCTTCTTTGCTAATAAATTTTTCTGTTCTCCAGAGATCTGACAGGTAAACAATTTCTTCCTTTCCTATTTTGTGTATAGTCTTAGCCTTTATGTATAAATCATGTATCCATTTTGACTTTATCTTGGTATATGGTATAAGATGTTGGTCTATGTCTAGTTTCTACCATAGTTTTCCCAGCAGTTTTTTTCAAATAGTGAGTTTTAAAACTCAAAGATGATACTGTGTCTTGTGTAACTAACCTGTAAATGGCACTTGCATCCTTGCTGTTATTTGAACAAACACCATGCCTGATTCTAGACATTTTCATTGGCTGTTTTTCATGTTTGGATATTTTCTCTCATTTCCCTGTCTTCTGTAACTTCTTTCAAATCCTAGTTAACATCCCATCTTCTACAGGAAGCCTTTCTCCATTCTACTTAATTCTAATACCTTCCCCCTATTGATTATTTACAATTTATCCCACATATATCTTGTTTATATAGTTGAATTCCTCAATAGCTGGACTGTCTTCCCCCCTTCTTTGTTTGCCCAATGCTTAACGCAGTGCCTGGGGCATAGTTGGTGCTTTATGCACATTTTTGGACTGACTGATTCAGTGATTGACAAGTTAGAAAGGACTTTTTCCTTATCACTTCCTGTATTATTAACCTTTTAATACCTACCACAGATACTTTGAAATAGTGACTAAGAATGTGTTATTTTAACATTTTAAGTACATACATATTTTAATGGAGATAAAATGCTATAATACTACTCTCCTTTTTGCCAAAGATATCAAGACATCAAATCACACTTATTTTTAATGGGATGGGGACTTGGAGTGGATGATGAGAAACAATTTCTAAAGTTTATGCTCAGCAGTAGAAGAAACTATAAAATTATGTTTCATTATGTATCATTTTAAAAATAAAGGTACACATTTTTGCTTTCACATTCCTAGCATCCATGCAACACATTTAAAATGAGGTAGCAGAATGTGTAGAGCCTATATCGAATCACATGTCATCTTGTGGAGGGAGGAGGGAGGGGAGGGAGAGAAAATTTAAAACTTATGGAAGTGAATGCTGAAAACTAAAAACAAATAAACTTTTAAAGATGAGGTAGCAGAAAGCTGCCAAGTTTCTAATATTTATTGTAATCTGAATGTGTGCCTCACTTAGACAAAGTATATCTTACTTTATGAAAGGTCTGTTTGTCTCTCTGTCTCCGTTGATCTGTCTCTCTCTGTCTTTCTCCCTCTCTCTCTTCTTTCCTTCTTTTCATCCTTATTTTCTTTCTTTATTACTTAAATAATAAAAAAATTATCTTATCATCACTTTTTCATTTTTGATAATGATGACACTGGAATTTCTAAGGTCTCTTCTAGCTTTAAATTTTAAAATCCCTGTTATGCAATGTCACACGTATATATGTATGTATATGTGTAAATATATATGTAGGTATATGTATGAATGTGTATGTATGCATGTGCATGTATGTGTATGTGTGTATATACATATACACACATTCCTATATACGTATACACATATGCATGCATACATAATACATACACATACATGCATGCATACAAGGGTGCAGATGCAAAATTCGAAACCCAAGTGTTCTAACTTTTAATCCACTGCTTCTTCTGCCATAGCATATTCAGAGAATGAATGACAGGAACAAAAAGGGCTAGATTACCAGCAATCATATAACAGCAACAGGAGGCATCTACCCCTCAGTAGACCATGCAATACCGGACCAGGTAAACAAAAAGAATATGAACTGAGTTAGCAATACAGAAGCTCAGTGGGACCATCACCAGAATAACATTTCTGCCATTTTCACCCTGACTGAGGATTTGCAAGTTAAAGACAATGTATGCTAATGAAAGGGTAACAATAGTTAAAAACAAAGCAAAACATTGTCAGACTTAAATGACATTTGGGAATAAATAATTCCTGGACTAGATGACCTTTTACTGCTGTTCCAACTCGAAAGTATTGAATATTTCATTAAAGAGGAAGATAGACCTCAATTTATCCTGTTCCAACAAGTTTGTTTCTCATGACTGGCTATTGTCAGAGATCTGTACTATATATATTACTTCCATTCCTAGAAAGCCATGAAGTATTAGAGGTTGGGAGGAATACTTACAAATGGCAGATAGATAGATAGATAGATGATAGGTAATTCATTAGATGCTTTTCATGGGCCAGGTACCATACTAAACCCTGGTTATTTGAAAAAACAAAAAAGCAAAGAAAACATTCCCTTAAAAAAAGCTTACTTTTCAATGAAGGATAACAGAAATTAAAGTTGAAAACAGAAAAAGGATGAGATCAAAATGAAAGGCATATTAGTAATAACAAGGAACAGAAGAAGTTGGAGAAAGATTTGAAGTTGGTCTCAAACATTTTTTTTTTAATTTTAGTCCAAAGCAAAAAAATTTACTAAGCCAATCTGAGTCCTCAAATGCCCATAATTTTCAGTGTCTGAAGAGGCCTGGTGGCTTAGTGGATAGAGTATTGCATTTTGAATTAGTGGGTCAAGTCTCAAATTTTTTTTTTAAGTCTGTTAAGAAGGAAATCACTATGGTGGCAATAATAATGATAATAATAATAATAATAATAATAATATATTTTAAAATTTCAGACCTTTGGTTTAAATAAGTTTAAAACCATTTGTCCTCATTAGGATATTTTTAAAGAATGAAGTTTTTCTTAAACACTTCCTCTATTAACGCCCAACTTGACAAATGGCTAGTCTTGACTCCCTAATTATATTTTAAAAGAAATATGTTTTTTATTTTAAATTTGAGTTGAGTTAACCCAAATCATCTTGTCAAGAAGTCAAAATATTTATGTTTTTATATGAGACCAAAAAAAAAATCAGTTTTTACTTTCTATTTTCTTGAGAATTTCCCAATTACTCTCAATCTGGGGAGCTATATTTACTCAATATGACAATATTAGGTAATATGCAAATTAGACATCAGAAATCATAGCATCATCTATTTACCATGCAAATCTGTGTTTTTCTAAGGAAAAAAAAAGTTATGTCAAATTCTTAATATAGTTTCTCCACTTACCTTAAGCTAAACGCTAATAAACCTTTAAAAATATTGATGAGCTTAATGTTAATACTGGGCAAAATTAGTCTATGCTGTCTAAATTACTTCATTATTGACTTTCAATAACTCAAATATTTTCCATTGACTTGATAGCAGATATTTTCACCAATTTCAGAAGATTTGAATGAATTATGCTAGGGGTGGTTTAAGGTATAATTTTGAGGTGCTTTACTAGAGAAATATATTGTCAGGTAGGAAAATAAAAGTCATTCCTTTCTTTTGGTCTTTTGGTAGCTCTCAGCAAAGCACTTATGAAAATCAGGTAATACATTCCAGCTCCAAAGTAATTAAAATGATTTGTGAATTAATTAAATATGTGCTGAGCAGTTAATTAGAAATCAGGACATATTAAGCACAAAGGATTGTCCAGCTAGGCTATTACATAAAAATGCTATTTTCCTATAATTCTCAAATATATGATCTATACCATAAGCTCTATATAAACACTCTGAAAAATAATGGTATTAATAGTATGGAGGCAGATGAAAAAGGAGGCCATATTTTTACTGTCTTGATGTGATCGACTCCATTTTAGGAGAAGCTTCTATATCAATATTACAAAACCAGGTATAACTAAATCATGTTTTGTTTACCCCAGTTCTTGGACCAGACCAACCCAAAGACAGAGTGCACCCTTTCTCAAATACCTAAAGCCAATAACAGGAGAGCAGATTAAATATGTTTGGGTTTTTTTTTTTACTCCTGTGAAACATACCAATCTGTCTCCAAGGCCACCGACTGACTGGCCATGAACACAACATGTCTATATTTTATATAACCTATAAATAGCAGCAGGAAATGAGAGACATGGAACCACATGATTCATAAAGACATATTTTTAATAGGAAAATAGTAGTTCTCTCTGCCTAGGCTTGTAGCAAATGTGAGAAATAATATATTTTTATTTTAAATTATAATACAGTTGGTCTTATTATCATGACAATGTTAATTTGGTTTTGTTTGATTTTTATGTAGATTCTCTCATTGCCTATGTATGTGATCTTTGACAATCACTTCATTTCTCTGAGTCACAGATTCATCATCTAAGCAAGGAGATTAAAATAATTTATTTCTGTAGTGTCTTACTTAAACAGTCTGTAATTCTGCTACTCTCTCAGGTGGTTTATATGAGTGCTATAGTGAAGTAATCGTCATTACGAGTACAGATATTCAAGCAATTGAAAATATTAATTTAATTTATGTAATATCTATATCATTGTGTAGACAGAAACATAGCATAAGATATATTTCTTTATGTCAAGAAAATTCCAGTCTACTTGGTAAGACAAGACACTTATGTACAAAAAAGATATTAAATCATTCAAGGTAGTATATAATAATTGGCAAAACAAAAAGTGCTACAGAATGTTCTTCATTTGTCATATTCCTCCATGAAATAATAGCATGTCTCACATGATAGATAAGTGAATTAATTATGTTTCCCTACTTCAACAACCACTCAATGGTGTTGCTCTCCATCAAATTATGTTCCTGGGAACAAGCCATATAAAGTAAGCTGATGCCAGGTAAACAACATGGGTGAAGTAGAGAATTTAGATAATTAGCTGGATGTTTCAAAGTTATTCACATTCTCTAGTCCTTCACGCTAGAATGATTTGGAAGCTGTTGTTCACATTTTCTCTTAAACTCTAACAAGGGATGAAATTAAAGTTCTACCACAACTCTAATCCCTGGCCTTTAACATATTAATCTCCTTTATCTCACTACTAGTTTTAAATGCTGGATTTAGGGTCCAAAGAATCCTAGCTTTGCCAATGACTACTGCAATGAACTTGAACAAGAATACTTTCCCTCACAGTCCCCCAGTTTCTTCATCTATAAAATGAGGGTATTTTTTCTAAATGAATTCAAAGGAGTCTCTAGCTCTAAATCTATGATACTATTATCCTATGACTCTAAGTGTGGGTGTTCCCCAGATATTCTCTCCTGGGTCCACTTATTTTCTTATTCTATGTTATTTTTTTTTCTGTTACCCCATCTCCCATTAATGGCTTTCATTTGCACATATATAACTATATTGCTCTTGAACTCCTCAGTCTCTCTCCTGACCTCCACTCCAGCAATACAATAATACTTCATCAGGCCTATAAATATCACAAAATCAAAATGTGCAAAACACAACTCATTATCTTTTAACCAAATTCATTCCTCTCTCAAATTTCACTGTGTTGATGGCACCATCATCCTTCCAATCAGGTTCATAAACTCGGTGTTATTTTCAATTTTTCCCAAAATGTGGTACTGACTATATTGATCTCCTACTCAATAAAATCTAGAGGGTTCTTATTATCATTAGTACCAAATATAAATCATCTGTTTTTGGAATTTAAAGTTTGGCATAAACAGGCCACATTCTACCTTTCTAGCTTTGTTATATATTATTTCCCTTCACGCATACTGTGGTTCAACTAAATTTTCCTTATTCCTCATATATAACATTTCATCTCCTGTCTCTGTCTATTTGTAGAGGCTGTTCCCCAAGACTAAAAAGCATGTCATACTTATTTCTGGTTCTTGGAATCTCTAGTTTTCTCCAAGATTTATCTCAAGCACCATCTTCCACATGAAGTATTGACTGAAACTACATTTCTAGGGCCTTTCCCCATTTCTTTTCTATAATCTAGATATTTTGCCTACATTTAAATAATTGTATACTCTATCCTTACTAGATTGAAGATTCATCAAAGAATCAATATTTCACTTTTGCCTTTGTATTTCCTTTCTGTAGCTAAGTGTCTGACACAGAATATGTACATAATAAATGCATGTTTACAAATTAACTGATTCTTCAGTCTACTCACTAAAGCTTAAATATATTGTCTTAATAGACCTGAGGAGTAGAACAGAGGTATAATGTTGTAATCCATAATGTCTTACCACCACAAAGGGACTTAGATTTTAGTGTAAGTCTCTGAAAGGGCTGCAGCACTGATGCTCTCACTCACAGAGGGAGCCTCAGGGCCAGATAAACAGATAATAGAAAGGACACAGTGCTGCCCTTCTAAACCAGAGAAGGGATCTAAGAGCAAGATCCTGGAAGAAGTATAGAACTACAGAACTGTCAATCTGACCTTAAAAGCAGAGTACCGTATAACACAACCAGACACCACACAAATGGACTTTATTCCAGCTACGAATACACAGAACCTAACCCTTACACAAAGTTCTAATCTGGGAAATAAGACTGGAAGAATATAACTTCCCCTTCGCTCTCCAAAAATAAGACAAAGGGACAAAAACTGAAGAAAGGGAGGAAAGGAGGTAGGAAGGAATGAGGGAGGAAAGGAAGAGAGGAAAATAGAAGAGACAAGAGAAAAAGAGAGAAATGAAGAGAAAAGAGAAGAGAACAAAAGAAAAGATAAGGTTCTATGATGCCAAGGCTTTTTAAGACATAAAACAGAAGTGAAGAAAAACTCCAAAACACCTATAGGCAAAGTTTAAAGAAAAACAGAATTTATCTATTATCCATAAGAATTCCTTGAAAAAATGAAAGGAAGAAGGAGGGGAGGAAAGAAATAATGAAGAAGGGAATTATGAAATGAAGAGAAAAAGAAGGTAGAAATAAAAATAAAAGGAGTCAAGGAAGATGAGAGCCTTCAAGGTAACTAAGAATTCCAAGAGGTACAAATGAGAAAGGAGTAAAGTCTAGGCATGGACTTAGTGATAATTTAAATGGTATCTGTAGTTATGAAAGAAAACAAATAGTGGGAAAAAGGTACACCCAAATATGTGCATTATATGTGTGTATAAAATATTACCACACATCAGTTTAAAGTCATAGTTATGACATATTGTTTGAAGTTTTGTTTCCTTTTCTACCAGCTGATAATTACTTTTAAGTTTCTCTAATGAATCTGTTTTTTCTACTAAATTATGAATACTGATTTACAAACATTACTTAGAGTAGGGTCTACCAGCTCAAGCTCCCCAGTAAGCTCAAGATTCTGGTCAGTAACCAGGAATTCCATGACTACCTTGCTGTATCAGGGGAGTTATCTCTATTTCCCCAGCATTGCTGATCTGACTTCACGATCCTTAATGCCATCCACCCTCTTGCTAGAAGTTTAATCACTGTCCCAGAACCCTAATCATCTTTCTGTCAGGATGGTACTTATCTTCATAGCTATCCCCAACAGAGTCACCATTGAAATTCTTCTCATCCTGGACCAATGATCATGTTTCTTCAATCTTAAAAAAGGAAAAAAAAAAGATTCCCTAAACTTCACTATACCATTTACCTACTCTGATGATTTCATCTATCTTTATTCTCCTTCACTGCTTAATTTCTTGAAAAAGTTGCCTATATCTGATGCCTTTGCTTCTCACAGTCTTTTTTCTCCTTACAAGCAGTATCTCCTTTGTCTCCCTCCTAATTTCCAATTTCCTACAATACAATCACATGAGTCCTCCCTGTCAAATTCCAACTACAGACCTCATGCTCAGTATGTCTCTCCTATCACTTACAAGGCTTATGCCTATAGCTCTGAATACAGTCAGTACTTTCTCATTTACCACCCTAGCATAGTTGCAGTTCACAAAATGAGGTTGTGAGAATTGCTGTGGTCAGCAATTACTTATTTACTTAATTACTTAATTACTTAATCAATTCTCACTCCAAAATGACCACTCTTATCCCCACCATAACACATTACTATTACTTATAGGATCATATATTAACTGCTCTGGCTTTGAAGAAATAAAATAAGAATTTATTGATATATTTTAATTTTATGTCACCTGATACTCCTCATTTTCCCTCTTTCAAAAAGCTATCTCATATATGGTAAATGATATTTTTATTGTAAATATTTATAGTATTTATTTTTATTTCCCCCAATTACCTGTAGAAAATAATTTTAGCACTCATTTTTAAATTTTTAAGTTCCAAATTCTCTTCCTCACCTTCACCCATTGAGAAGGCAAGCCATTTAAAATAGGTTATACGTGTGCAATCTTGTAAAGTGTTTCCATGTAAGTCATGATGTAATAGAAAACATAGCTCCTCAAAAGCATGCTTTAATCTGTATTCAGACTCCATTAGTTCTTTTTTCTGGGACAGTATTTTTTATCTTAAGTTCCTCAGAGTTGTCTTCAATCATTGTATTCATGAGAATAGCTAAGTAATTAACAATTGATAATCTTATAATATTGTTTTCACTGTGTATAATGTTTTTTTCTGCTTTTACTCATGTCAATTTGCATAAGTTCATGTGAATCTTTCCAGGTTTTTCTGAGAACACCCTGCTTGTCATTTCCTTATTCCACAGTAGTATCCCATCACAGTCATATAACAAGTTGTTCATGCATTCCCCAATTGATGGACATTCCTTCAATTTCCAATTCTTTGCCACAAGGAAAAAGTTGCTATAAATATTTTTGTACCTGTGGTGATAGTGGGGGTTCCCTGCCCTCTCAGCTGACAGATGATAATGGTGTCAGACAACTGATCAGAAGGATATTATAGAGGTCTCTTTGCTGGAACCATATGAGGAACACTGTTTCACTGGTTATACTTAAATCTGGAGAGCAGAGCTGCACTTTTGCATTCAAAGTCAAGAAATAGGCTAGAATTATGGGGAAAAAAAACAACCTGAACTGAGATTGTGTTCTACTCTAAGACTTTTGCAACAGACCTTTTCTGATGACCTTCTATGTTTTCATAAGCTGTAAACTTGTTTCATCCCATCATTTTGTGGGTTCTGCAACTCCAAAAAAAATTGAACATTATTTAAAGTTGATTAGAGGTGTTCTGGAGAGAACTCAGATGATTCTTTGCTTTTCTCTGCCATCTTGTCTCTGACCCACCCCTGTATCCCATTACTATATTTTAAGGAGGTATATTTCACAATTTTAGGCCTGATTTGTATGGATTAATGAAATATTTTAAAGTTGTCATTGTTCTACTCAATATTTACTCTGGTGTGCATTTAAACATTCATACACATGCACAAAATCAAACTTTTAGCCCATAATCCAATCTGACTACAAAAAACTACTATGATGCTTGTGAACATCAAAACACAAACTCAAAATAAGACCACAAAGTCAGAACTGCAAAATTTTCAAAGAAAAATAAGAACTGATCTCAGGTCATGCAGAATCTCAAAAAGGATTAAAAAAATCAAGAGAGATAGAAGAAAAAATGGGGAAAGTAATGAGAATGATTCAAGAAAATCACAAAAAGATTCAACAGTTTGGCAATAGAGGCATAAAAAATATACTAAAGAAAATAACACATTAAAAAATAATAAATCCAATGGTAAAAAGGACAAAAAAATCTGATGAAGAGACAAATGCCTTACAGAGCAGAAATAACCAAATGGAAAAAGATATACAGAAATTCACCAAAGAAAAAAACTCCTTATAAATCAGAATTGACTAAAGAGGGAAAAGAGTACAAAAGCTCCTTGAAGAAAATAATTCCTTAAAAATTAGAACTGGGCAGGTGGAAGATAGTAACTTTGTTGTTAGGATTTCAAAAAAAGAGCTTTTATTTTGGGAAAGATTCAGAATCATTAAAAGGAACTTTACAATTCCCCAAAGACATTCCAGGATACTTTTCTGTTTCTCTTTAATTTGGAGTTCAATTTATTTTTTTAGTATTAATTATGAACACTGAATGCATATGTAGCAGAAATTACACTTCATTTGGAAGCCTGCTCAGTTGCTAGCTACCATTTGCTAAATTCAAAATTTTGGAAAGAACACTTAAACTATTTTAAATGGGAGGGGTAAATAATAGTTCTGCCCTTCCTGCTGCTGCTGCTGCTGCTACTAACAAATACTACCACTACAACTACAACTACTACTACCGTTACTACTATGACTACCATTACCTCTACTACAAGACCAACACCACCAGCATTAACAATCCTCCTCCTCAAAATTATGATAATGAGCATCATCTTCATCACAATACTTTTGGTTAGGTATTTATAATAGTAAAAATTACTTAGTCAAAAGTTTTCTTAAAACAATATTGCTGTTATTGTGTACAATGTTTTCTTGGTTCTCTTCATTTCATTCATCATTGCTTCACTCAAGTGTATCCATGATTTTCTAAAAATCAATGATTTCATTATTTTTAAATTTATTAAATTAATTAATTCTTTAGTTTTTAATATTCACTTTTATAAGATTTCAAGCTCCAAACACTTCCCTCTCTCTCCCTTCCCTCCTCCCTCTCCAAGATGGCATGTAATCTGATATCTGTTATATGAGTACAATCATATTAAACATATTTCCACATTAGTCATTTTGAGAAAGAAAAATTGGAACAAAATGGAAAAACCTAGAGAAAGAAAAAAAAAAGAAAATTGTATGCTTTAATCTGCATTCAAACTCCATAGTTCTTTCTCTGGATGTGGAGAACACTTTCTATTATGAGTCTTTGGAATTGTCTTAGGTCATTGTGTTGCTGAGAAGATCTTTCTATCAAAGTTCGTCATGGCACAATGTTGCTGTTACTATGTATAATGTTCTCCTGGTTCTGCTCACTTAAGTTAGCATCAGTTCGTGGAAGTCCTTCCTGTTTTGTTTTGTTTTTTTTTAAATCTACCTGCTCATCATTTCTTATACAACAACAATATTTCATTACAGTCATATACCTCAACTTTTTCAGTCATTCCCCAATTGATGGGATACTCCAATTTCCAATTCTTGGCCACCACAAAAAGAGCTGCTTTAAATATTTTGATACAAAAATGGCAGAATCAAAGCAAGGTCTTGCTTGAACTCTCCTCCTAACCCTTCCAAATACCTGTAAAAAATTACGATCTCTAGAGCAGAAGAATACCCTAAATGACACGGTAAAACAATTTACCATCCGAAGAAAACCAGGAAAATTTATAAGAAAGGTCTGTTGTACCAGTCTGAGAGAAGAGTGCTCTCCAACATTGGTTGTGTGGCACAGACAGGATGTGTGGCACAGATGGCACTGGTGTAGGCATCAGAGGATTGAATCTCTGGAAGCTGTGGCATCTTCTGGACTTCTCAACCCACAAGTTCCAAAGCAGAAAAAAAAGTGCTTATGATCACTCATATACCAGAGCACAGATCTGGAGAGGAGTGAACACCTTTCCTTTGAAGATACAAGCTTTGGAGAACTGAAAATTTACAGATTCCTAGAAATATCTCTGAAAACAGCTGCACAAAATCCATCAAGCTGTGGATAGTACAGCCTCCATGAAACCAAAGACCTATCTTAACAAAGAGCAAAATGGTCAAGTAATTGGCTAGGAAAATGAACAAGTAATGGGAAAAAAAATCAGACAATAGGATCTTATTTTTGTGACAAAGAAGATCAAAAGATACAACCAGAAGACAACAAAGTCAAAGCTCCTACATCCAAAGACTGCAAGAAAAATATGAATTGGTTGTAGGTCACAGAAGAGCTCAAAAAGGATTCTGAAAATCAAGTAAGAGAAGTAGAAGGAAAATTGGGAAGAGAAATGAGAGTTCATGCAAGAAAATCATGGAAAACAAGTGAACAGCTTGCTAAAGCATACCCCCAAAAATGCTGAAGAAAATAACACCTTAAAAACATAGACTAACCCAAACAGCAAAAGAGGTCCAAAAAATCAATGAGAAAAAGAATGCCTTAAAAAGTTGAATTGGCCAAAGGAAAAGGAGGTACAAAAGCTAACTGAAGAAAATCATGCCTCAAAAATGAATGGAAGCTAATGACTTTATGAGAAATCAAGAAATTATAAAACAAAACCAAATGAATTAAAAAATAGAAGACAATGTGAAATATTTCACTGGAAAAACACCTATTGGATTCTTCCAATTTCTATTTTCCCCTCTTGTTCTAGAATATAATTCCGAATTGCTCTTCAAAATAGTTTGATAACTTCATAGTAATACCAAGAGTGAATTAGTGTTCCATTTTTTCTACCTTCTTTTCATAGTATTCGTTGTTTTTCTCTTCATTTTAACCAATCTATTAGGTGTAAAATGGTAACTCAAGGTTGTTTTTCATTTGCATTTCTCTAATTGATGATTTGCAGTATATTTTTCACATGACTACAAATTGTTTTGATTCACTCATCAGAAAACTGTCTACTCATACCCTTTTATCAACTGGGGAATGATTCATATTCTTATAGGTTTGATAAATTTCTTTATGTATTTGAGGTATGAAACTTTTATCTGAGAATCAGTCTATAAATTTCTCCCTAACTTTCCACTTTCCTTTAAAATTGATTGTTTGAGGGGGCGGAGCCAAGATGGCAGCATAGCAGCAGCAACATATTGCAGCTCTCACATAGCCACCCCAAAATACCTATGAAATATGACTCTAAACTAATCCTAGAACTCCAAAACGCACAGAAGTATACCTTCCACTAAAGTCAGCTCGGCTACGAGGAACCATATCAGCACTGTGAACAAAAACCAACCTGGCCTGAAGCCCTGGCTGAGCCCCGGGGGCGGCCAGAGGAGAGGAGTGGTGAGCGGATTAGTGGCAGCTGCGAGCAGTGCTGAGAACTAGGTCAGTGAGCCTTACGAGGTGTTGGGAGAAAAGTGGTCCGCCCGAAAAGCCTCCAGGGCGGAAAAGCAAAAGGCAGAGGTTTTGTACCCGCCTCCGTGTTGCAGCTTCCGTGCCCTCGGCCTGCAGACATCAGGGGGACTAAGCAATTGTTCAGATGCCGAGTGCTGTCACATTGAGCGGCCTGGATCTGGATCGCAGTCTTGGGCCTCGGTCCTGGAGTCTTCATTATCTAGTCAGCCAGAAGTAAGTAGGAAAGGGACACAGCACCTTCCTGAGAGCTACGGCAGCTGGGAGGACCCCAGCAATTTGGGACAGAGCTTTCCCTTTTGGAAGCAGAGATTAAAAAAAGAGAGATTAGAGATTAAAAAAAAAAATCACGGACTGACCAACCATGAGTAAGAATAAGCATAAGAAGCAGGGTAAGAACAGCAAACAAACCCTAGATTCCTTCTTTGGGGAAAAGAAAGATCAGGGCAAAGAGAGGGAGGAGGAGAGTGCAGCCAGAGAGCCCCCACCAGGGGCTTCTAATAAACATGAAGAATGCCGTAAAGCTAGAGATGAGCTGAAGAAGGATTTTGAAAACCAAATAAGAGAAGTGGAAGAACCTTACTCTCAAGAAATTTGGCTTAGTGAAGGAATGACATAAACTCTAAAC
>CM053585.1:79274538-79291543 GCA_028646515.1 Pseudochirops corinnae
TTTTGCAGCTGCTGGAGCTATTAGGAGGCTGCTGTCTCTACAGCCCCCACCAGCTTTGGCTCACTGGTCATGCACCTCAGGACCACCACCCAAGACCATGATCCTGATCCAGACAGGTTAAGGCAAGAGTACTTAGCCTCTGAATGGTCACTTGGCCCTCCTGCAATCTGCATGCCTGGAGCTCTGAAACAGCCACATAGAGGCAGCTTCAGGGTCTGCTGTAGCTGCCCCTGCTTCTTGCTCTGGGGGCAGACAGCCAGACTTGCTCCTCTCCCCCAAATTTAGCCAAGTTCCACTGATCTTTCACTTTGACCTTGGCTGTTATGGGTAGATAATTCTGGAAACTGTCACAGCTGCTGGTGATCCAATATCCTGAATTCTCCAGCTGGGCTGGTCAGGCCGCCCTGCAGCTAAGACCACAGTTTCATGCCTGGCTACGCTCAGCTCCTGGCATGCTATGATGAACCATTCCTGTCTGCCTGCTGGGCTGCCTTAAGCAGGAGATTTGTTTCTCTATGACTTTGTGGGTTCTGGAGGTATAAAATTTATTTAGAGTCATATTTTATAGGTATTTGAGGTGGTTATGGGGGAGCTGCAGAGTTTTCCTGTTTCTACACCTCCATCTTGACTCCACCCTCCTCCCTTAACCCAGATAGTGGGGTTTTGTCTGAAAAGTTTTGATTGTTGGGTTTACCAAGCACTAGAAAACTATGGTTATTTACTACTATTATAATAATTCTTAATCTTTTACATTGGTAAACTAATTTGTTTTGTAGGCACTATCTGATTGTTTTGATGATTGGTGCTTTGGGATATGGTTTGAGATCTAGAACTGCTATGCAAACTTCCTTTATTTTTTCATTTATTCCCTTTATATTCTGGACCTTTTGGTCTTCTCAATAAATTGTATTTTTATAGTTTCTGTAATGGTAATGGAATTTAAAGATCCCCTGTATTGGCTTGGTTTTGGGGTTGAGTGTTGGAACCCAGAGCTTGTAATTCCCACTTATGGGATGGACTTGTGGACATAAAGAGAGAGGGCTGAACTGGGAGGGAGCTGGTGCTGTGGATTTAGAGATAAGCCCAAGCAGAGAGTAGGCCCAAGCAGAGGAGGCCAGTAGGACTTTTGGGGATCAGTATTGTGGAGACAGAGAGAGAGGAGAATTCCTGGGGCCAGAGTTGCAGAGAGAAAGACTGCTGAGGCCCAGTTGGAGCTGCCCAGGACTTTTGAGAACAGCTCCCTGGAGCTGCCGAGAACTGAAGAGGAATGACTATGATGCCAGTATTTTGTCTGTCTGTTTTGAGGTTGTTTTGCCAGATTTTTCTACTGGTGAAGGACAGTGCTGCTTTTGCAGAGGTCCTGGAACCTTGCTATTGAGGATTTTCTTGTTGTATGTTTACAGAAATCCTGGAAGAGGGTCTTGCTGATGTTTTCAGGGGGTCCAGGACTGTTCTGCAGGCAGAGGGTGAATTAATGAGGACAGTGGCAATGCATATTGTGACTTTGTTAAGCTTTGTCTCCCCAGGAACAGAGATTACTGAGAACTTGCTTCCTGTATAGATGAAAGAAGGACCTTTCTCTGGGTATTCAATGCTGTGATAATATCTTAACCTTGTTGTAGCTTAAGGGTGCATGGCTTTTTGTGCTCTCCTGCCCCTTTTGAGAAAGTGCTTGGTGTTAATGGTGTTAATGGTACTGTAATTCAGTTGTGATCCAGGGGTGGGAAACTTTTGACTTTCTTTTGTGCTCTGTGATTGGCCAAATCAATGTACTTTGTTTATGATTGGAAACTAATCTCAATAGGAGAAGAGAGACTTTGACTGACTAAATGATTGTACTGTCCAAGGGTGGAGTAGTACTTGGATTGAACTGAGAACTTACTTGCTAAATGAATGAGTTACACTGTATTTTGTTTTTCTCTGTTCTGTGAATGTTTTGTCACTGAATAAATGGAGTTTGCTATGCTGGTATACAGAACCTTGAAAGTTGCCTTTGCTTGGCATTACATTATTGTTCCTTGTAAAACAATACCACTTGTAAAAACTGACCCTCCTTCCAAAATAACTATCAGAGGAAATGAAGGATTTGATTCTACTGATAGAATAAATTTGAGAGCTAATGTGTGGGTAAAACTGAAGCCAGATGATGTTCCAAAGGCTTTAGAAATTATAGTACATGGGAGGGATAACACTGTAACTATTGTTTTTCCGAGAGAAGGTGATTACAAAACTGTACCTTTAACTCATATATTCTACTGTGACTGAGGCTACAATAGTGGGCTCATGGATTTCAATAGCATGGTTGATCCTATATCTACCTTATTTATGGTTATTGTATCCTTGCTTCTTCTCGGCTTTTTGTCTGTTCATCTTTTATGCCAGATTTGTTTCCATAGGCTTGGTAACCTCCACCTGTAGATGCCTGATAGCTTAAGCTGGATGTCACCCCTGTCCACAACTGTCATGTGTCACCACTGGACCTGGCATCATGCATATTCCAAATGCTGGCTAAAGAACTGACATCTCAAATGGGACCCCCTTGGGACAGGGACATTTGTACGTCCAATTTGAGCAGCAAGTAGCCATGGAAGAACAGACCTTCACCCCTTACTCCAAGATTTTTGGACCCCATTTGATCGGAGGGGGGGGAATAATGGGCAGCCTCTGCTCAAGCTCCACCCTGAAATATTGTTTTCTGTGTTTATTGTGTGTAATCCTTGTTGTATTCTTGTAAAATTCTGTTGACACCAGTTACTCCTGAAGTTCCTGTTAACTTATGTAATGAAATGCATTGTTAATGTATTTTTGCCATGTAAGGGACATGTAAGATCTTGGAGCCAAATGTAAGGTTTAGGGGATTTGAAGATCTTCCATGCCCCTTGAACTTGCTGATGTAGCAGGAAGGGGTGGGGCAAGAGGAAGCCAGAGCCAAGCTACAGTCAGCGTAGTGACTGGAAGAAGCAGCTGTGGGTTGGCTGTGGCACAAACTCCTTTTTTTTGAGGCAGCCAGAATTTCTGCTAAGGACTCCTGCTAAGAACTGCCAGGGACAGGAGCTGCAGGGGGGCAGAGTTGCTGGGAGCAAGCTGCATAGATGCTGATCAGTTGCCTTGAGGAGAGGAAGTTCTTTGCCCGAGGTATCTTGTCCTGTTTTGAAGCTTGAGAATGTGGGTGTTTACTACATTAACTACATGTGCCAACTTCATAACTACTGTGATGGCTTTGACTTTCTGGTTTTGGGACTCAGTTTTCTGGTATTTGAATAAATGTTCTAGCTATATCCCTCATGTAGAAAGCCTGCTACATTTTGTGATTAATTACTATATCAGCATATTTATAGTTACTTTAGGCATTGTGAATACTACATGTTGATACAGCTTCATAAAGTAATTTTCATAGTTTGACTGCATAAGATACTAAGTAAATTAATCTAGGTAGAATTATTATATTAAACTGTTTTGGCCTACCCATGAACAATTACATTTTTTTCCAATTGATCAATTCTGACTGTATTTACAGAAAAACTTTTGTAATTGTGTTCATGAAATTCCTTGGTTTCTCTTGGCAAGAAGACTCCCAAATATTTTATAATATCTGCAGTTGTTTTACATGGAATTTCTCCAAGTCTTCCTGCTACGCTCTGTTGATAATATATAGAAATGCTTATAATTTATGTGGTTTTATTTTATATGTTGTAACTTTGCTAAAATTGTTAATTATTTTCAATAGTTTTTAGTTGATTCTGTAGGGTTCTTTAAGTATATGTAAAGCCAAGTGCAAGCAGCTTTCCAGAGGAATGCTACTGTTAATAGCTTTTTAGGTTCTGATTACATAGTATAGTGAATACTATTTATTCAATAACAAATCAGAGCAAAACATTCACAGTTAATCAAGGTACAGCATTCATAATGTTACAATTTATCATAGAAAATCAAAATACAGCATTCACAACAATTTATTACTAAGATGGCCACATAGTCTTCACCACAGTGGTTGCAAAGTTTTGAACAAAGTACATTCACTCAATCACTCAATCATTTAGTCACTCAAGCATTTAGTCACTCAATCCTTCAATCACCTTTAACTAGGCTTGCCTCCTTACTCAATCATTCAATCATACTTAAGGAGGCCTCTTTAAGGGACATAAAGTACAATAGTCAAAGTTCTCCACTCATGGGGCACACCAAGTTACAAATTAATTGCTATTCAGTCATCATTCACTATTAAATCATCAGAAAATACATAACCCCTCCACCACTATGTCACCAGTAAATTACAATTTCTCAGTCAGTACACAGTATCCATGTAAAGTCTTCTTTTCAGCTTGACCCAGAGGGGTTTCTCAGATTCCCTGGATCCCCTTCCATGGTCCCAGATCCTACCTTAATTCAACAAATTGTCACCTGGGTTCAAAGGCAGACAGCTTCCAGGTCCTTGTCCAGCCCTTCAAGCACTTCCTGTTCCATGCTGAAGCTCACAGAAGCTCACTTAAATCCTTCATAGTATCTGTTCCCTGGAAGTTGAGGCTTAACAAAGCCACAAAGAGGTTCATATAAAGTGCATTATCACAGTCATGCTTCCTCAGTTTGCGGCAGCTCCAGCTGGCCCTTGGACATCTTCAGCAGCACCCAGAAGCTCCAGCTGGCCCCCGGATTCAACAGCTCTTAGCAGAAGCTCCATCCGGTTTCCAGAATCAAAATCATTCTTTCTAGACTGGGGTGCCTTTCCTCTTCAGCCTCCATGGTGGCCGCAGCTTCTGCCTCCACAAAGCTTGCTCCAAGAAGATCTGTCTGATCCTGCAGGGGTTTCTCCTTATATACTCATGGCATTAGCTGCTTCCTGTTTGAGCCATTTCCTATTATGTCAGCAACAGGAGTTTATGCCTTCTGTTTCTTTAACAGAGGCTTGATTAATTACTAAGTGTTAAGTACGTGTTAGCTTTGCCAATACAAAGGAATCTTCAAATTCAAATTACATTACCATTACAGTGTATCATCATATCATCCACAAACATTGATGGTTTGGTTTCCTCATTTTTTATTCTAATAACTTCAATTTCTTTTTCTTCTTATTCCTATAGTTGACATTAGAAGCAGAAATTTAAATAATAGTTTTGCTAATGGCCTTTACTCCTGATCTTATTGGAAAGTCTTCTAACTTATCCCCTTTACAAATAATGCATCCCAATGTTTTTAGATAGATATTACTTATCATGTTAAGAAAAGATCTAATTTATTCATATGCTTTATAGCCTTTATAGTCTCTTTCTCTTTCTCTCTCTCTCTCTAATAAGACTAAGTGTTATATTTTGTGAAAAACTTTTTCTTCATGTACTGAGATGATCACATAATTATTTATTCACATGGTCAATACTAATAGTTTTCCTACTATTGAACCTGTTCTGCATTTCTGGTATGAATCTTAACGGGTCACAATGTATCATCTTTGTGATGTATTATTATAATCTCCTATATGGTATTTTATTTAAAAAATAAATCAACATTTGTTAGAGAAATTTCTATCATTTGATTTCCCACTTTTTGTTGCTCTTGTTGTATATGTAAGCACCATATCTTTATTGTAGGAGAATTTTTATAGGACTCCTTTATCTAATTTTTACAATTATCTTATGTTATATTGGAAATAACTATTCTTTTCATATTCTGTAGAATTCACATATGATTGACTCTGGTTCTGGCAAGTTTTTCTTAGGGTGGTCACTGCTGGCTGGTTCAACTTCGTTTTTTAAAAGAGGAATATTTCTCTTCTGTCTCTCTATTTCTCTATAATCTTGTCTCTGAACAATTTATATTGCATAAATATTCACTCCTTTCACTTGGATTTTCAGGTATACTGGCAAATAATTGGATGAAATAGTTCCTAATAAATGCTTTTAATTTCATCTGTATTGGTGGTGAATTTACCTTCTAAATTTTTTATAACAATAATTTATCTTTCTTCTATCTTTTAAAAATCAAATTAATGAGTAGGGTTTTTTCCCATTTTATAATTTTTTAATAAAAAAACAGCTCTTGTATTATTTATTAGTTCTATAGTTTCCTTACTTTCAGTTTTATTAATCTCTCCTTTGGTTTTCTGAATTATTAATTTGCTCTTTGAGCTTTTAATTTTTCTTCTTTTACAATTTTTTAATTGTACATACAGTTTATTAATCTGTTCTTTCTCTCTTTTACTGATGTAAACATTTAGAGATGCAAATTTTATTCTAAGTAATACTTTGGTCTTATTGTCACTCTTCCTTAGAGAAATATATATATATGTGTGTGTGTGTGTGTGTGTGTGTGTGTGTATACACACACACATATGTACACATATATACATACATACACATATGTATATATATTTATATTTATGTGTAGTGGCAATAAAATATTCACAGCTCTGATGGCAACTGTAAATATGCCAGCACAGCTCTCAATTGCAAAATATAAATGACTCTCTATATAGAAGACAGAAGAAAACATTTATTGCGACACTAGAAAACAAAATCCCAACAGTAGAAAGTCAAATCCATCAGAGCAGCAAAGAAGTTAATACACCATAGTACAGCATGAAGCCACACCATCCTTTAGCCTTCCCACAAACAAACACTCAAAAGCCTAGTTTGTCTTCCTGTATGTGTTCTCTCTCTCCCACTGTCTAGTTGCTCTCACTCCCAGCTTCCTGTTGGTTCTACTCTACCCTTCAGCAAGCTCCTCCCACCACAGGCTCCATGTGATTACATTTGGCCTATTAGGGAGCAAGGAATATTTTCAAACCAGGGAAGGTCTTCAAATTTCCTTAAGCTTATTAAGGGGCAGGGAAGATCTTCAATTTTCCATTACCATTACAGTACAGAAAGGCAATTACAGTAAAGGGCCAAAAAAAAAGTTAAAAAAAATATCAGTCAACAAATACAGCCCACTCATAATGAAAAGAAATGAAAAACACAGGTAGAGAGTACAAAATTATTTTTTAAAAAAACAACTACGACAAATATTACATGTAGCCTCTAACAAAACAGGACAGTGGTAGTATAAATCCTAGGGTTAGGTTTGTAATGAGATTTCTAAATTATAGCATCTAGAGAGGAACTATTGCTGAATCAAGGAAAACAAATAGATCATAATTGTCAAATTTGTCATTTTTTTTCTTTTCTAATCAATTTCAATCAGTCACATTGTGTAACAATATTTGTTCTCTACTATTTCTAGGACTAATGAACTATGTTAGAAAGCAGTTTAAATATTCAAATGATTTTCTGATCTTGTTAATTTGGGTATTCTCATTAATAAGGATATTCTTTCCATTTAGTTAAATCAAAACCTTTTAAAGCTTATTCATCCTATGTGACATATTTATTAGTGAACTAATTAAGTGCACACACACACACACACACACACACACACTAATTGATCACCTTTTAAAATCATCCATCCAAATGGGAATGTTAGTATAAACAATAGGCATTCTTTATATAGGTCCCCTCCACCACCACTCCTGACCCCTCTTGTCAATTTTACTGACATGTGATTGAGCAAAATAATCCCTAGTAGTTGCTTAATTTAATCTTCATTGTTGGTGCATTCATCCATTGCATTTCTCATATTTGTGATTTGGTTTTCTTCTTTCACTTTTAAATCAAATTAATAAATAGTTTATCAATTTATTTTTTAAATAAACCAAGCTATAGTTTTATTAATTTACTTTTTAACTTTTAATTTTATTAACATTTCCTTTGATTTTCAACCTTTTCATTTTGGCAGTCATGGATTTTCTTTTTATTTATTTTTCTAGGCTTTTATTGTTTTGTTACTGTTGATGTTACATGGCCTATTCATTGATTCGATTTTCCTTCTTTTATTGATGTAAGCGTTTTGAGATTCAAAATTTCCCTTAAGCACCTCTTTGTATTTCACAAATTTTGGTGTGGTGTCTCACTGTTGTCATTCTGTTTAATGAAAATATTCATTGTTTTGATGACTTTTTTTCCTCTGACATAGTCATTTTTAAAGATTATATTATTTAGTTTCAAATTAATTTTTAATCTACATTTCCAGGATCATTTATTGAATGTCATTTTTATTATATTATAATCAGAAAAGCTTGTATTTAATATTTCTTCTTCTCTTTGTCAGTTGTTTTCCCTAACATAGGGTCAATTTTGTGAAGATGCCAAGTACACTTGAAAAAAAAGATACTTTTTAAATATTACCATTCAATTTTCTCCAGAGGTCTACCATATCTGAATTTTCTAAATTTCTACTCATATCCTTCATTTTGTTGTTGTTCTTGTTGTTTACTCTTTAAAAATTACTCTAAGCAATGATGACCTCAATGATGATGTATAGCATTTTCAAAAGAAACATTAAAAAAAGAACAATTATATATAGGAAATAAAGATATACTTGATCTACTGTTGACAGTATCTCAATCACCTATATTTTTATAAGGTCTAAGACTTTGTCCTTATCTTTGACATATTCCTTTTATGTAGAGAAAATTAGTTCTTTAATTCTCTCAAAATTTTGTCACTTCTAGCACAAACTTCTATTTACCTTTGGCCTAGTGCAGTTATGTCTCTCATTGTTTCTTTCTTTAGTTCTATTTCAACTTACTCTTTTCGTATATCTAAGATTGCAGTATTTCATTCCAAATGTAATATTTCCATAATTGTGTATGGCAAATATGGAAACTATTCAATATTTCATCTGCTTAATGACTGCCTTACTGTTTATCCTTAAATACTTTCAGGATGATTGTTTATTTGGACACCTCAGCAAGCTTTCATTAAACTGAATTGTATTTCACTGTTTCTTGCTGTTTTATGAGTTGGTAGTGCTCATGGAGAAACTGACATTGTGTATTTTATTATATCTTGGAGATTTTAGTTTTTTGGGAATAAAGCAAAAAAAGAAAAGAATCTTAAAAGTGAATCTCAAGTTCTTTTCTCTACTAGTCTCCTACAAGTTCAGAATATTTGCATCTTGTTCTGACCCACATCTCCTTACAGTTGTAGGCTGGATGAATGTATTCAAATATATATTTACTTTTTCATCTTAAAGATCTTTAAGAATGTTGGCTTTTTTTCTGATTACCATTGCCAATAATAAGGCTCTATACACACATATACACATACACACATCCTGAGTTTATATGGAAACTTTAGATTTTTATTTAATTTCTATAGTTTCTCTACAATTCAATTTTTCTAATCTCTTGTTAACATCTTTTGCTTTTTTTATGTCTGTCTGTTAATAAAAGTCAAGCAAATGCTTTTTGATCACTTCACATCTGTAGTGGATATGTTTTTCTTACCTTGTCATTAACGAAGAAATGGCGGGGGCGGGGTAGAGAATTTTGGAACTCAATATTTAAAAATAAAATAATATTACAATGAATTAATAATTTTGCTTTAAAAATGGCAGAGAACAGTTACATGAACCCAAAAATAAAATTTTATTTTCTGGGCATATTTTTCCAAATTTGGTTAATCCATCCGCTAAGCACTGGACTGCTGTAACATTGGGTACTTACATATCTGATATCTACAGCATTTCATTTTCTATGGTCTTTTTAATCAATATACAGGTGCTCTAAATTTCTCTCTTGATGAATCTGTTGGTGTTTTGTCAACTTAGATTTAATCCAGCGAACTCGGGAGCTGGGATGGCTTGTGGACAAGATGGCTGCCATGGTAGCCCCCTGGCACTGGGAGGTGCCGGCGCCGGGAGGAAGAGCCTCTCTCTCGTTAATTGGGCAGGCCTTGATGGGAGATGCTGGCTCTGGCAGAGGGACTGGTCACTGACTGAGGCGAGAACCCCCGCATCCTGCTCCCAAACCAGGACCGCCATGACCTTCTTCCTGCGGAAAGTGAAAGGCAAAGAACAAGACTAGGCCACAGATGAAATGGCAATTAATCCTACAGTACCAGTACATTCCCCATAAGCCCTAGAAATCATTCCTCACTGGAGCCTGCTGGACCAGGCCATGCAGCAGTCAATGCCATTTCTGCCAACACAGACTCTTTTTTCCAGTAGCAGGACAGCAACTCTTAAGAAACAGCCCAGGTACATGGAAGTTGCTCATTTTGGTGACCTTGGCAGATTTTATTTGGACTATCAAAGTCAAGAGAGCAAATTAAGTTTTTTTAAGATCCTTAAACAAGGCCTGCAGGACAGTATTGTGCTTCTTTATTTTATTCAGTTGATGGAACTTCATAGTGATAAGGTGCTTCTGTATCATTTTGGTGGGGCTTTTGTACCCCAGTTTGTAAAAATCTCACTTGTGGTTGGGTAACTATGTATGTCACATAAGTTTGTAACAAGCCTGTGCCATTAAGCTGTAAAAGTCACACTTTCCTTCAGCCATAAAGGCATTCACTCCACTTCTCCCCCTGCCCCCAGCCTCAAAGTCTTCTCCCAAAGTCTGCTAGATAGTTTCCCATGAATCAATCACTCAAATATTCTTAGAGAAATACATAATGCCTTTGTTCTTAGCCCAGCTGTGCTTTAGAAACCTTGAGCAACTTTATCAAGGAGATAACTCGCTCCTGAGATGGTCTCTAATCAGCCTAGCTTCCAAACTTGGCACCTCCTAAAACAATCAAGCCTATACTCCCAGCAGCTATGTTGGACCTATGTCATTCATCCTTGACCGAAAGTTACCTAGTGACATGTCAAAGCAAAAACCACACCCTCCCTCCCCAACCCATTGGAATTTCTCTATGCATTATGGGCAATTTGCCTGCGCAGTTGATATGAAAAATGTATGGCCCTTTAAGCACTTAACCACTCCCAGACTCCTCCCTAATCCCACCTTTTCCCACCTAATTAGTATAATGAGCCTCTGACTGACAGTTTTATGCCTTTAAAATGACACCTCTATCCCCCAGCACCTTGCAGGTCTTTTTTCTATCTTCGCCCCCTGCCCGCTTTGCTGAAAAGCGTAACTCTGCCTTAAATCCCTTTCAGCTGAGCTCTTGCCTCAGTGAAACAATAAACTTTTATGACTCTACCAAAGGACAGCTGAGTCCAGTAAATTCTTTTTCTGACAATGAACCTAGAAAGGATTTCGTTAGAAATCCCACACCCATTTCCTGTCTTCAATAGAATAGGACATTTGGTTAAATTCTGGTTAGAGGCTGAAAGTTTTCATTCCACAACAGGTGGCGAAGAAAAGCATGCAGTTTTAATGAAGTTATTCCAAATTTTGCTTTTATTTTTTTAAAATTCTGTTGAAAAACACTTGGTTTTCTTTTGCCAGCCACTGCCTTTCAATCCAGTAGGAACCCATGGGCTCTTGGCAGTGTTTTTTTTTTTTTTTCAGAAAAACAAAAAAAGCAAAATGAAACAAAAAGATCCATTTCTGATTCTAGAATGTCCTAGAACCTATTTCTTTGTCATTAGTGAATTATGAATTAATTTTGAATTAATATGCAGATTAACACATGCTGCAAATTTTTTCTCTCCCTCAATTCTTTTCACTTTAATATCTCCCATTATATATGCACCTGGTCCTTTTGATTTAGAAGGACAGGTACCCTCCTCCCCCAATCTTTTCAACACCTTAAGGAGTCAATTATGGCCACTTGCTATGTAGAAATAGACAGCAAGGAATGATGGTGCCTACCTAAAGTCCTTGCTGCTGGAGAGTGTGAAGCTGATGGACCATTTCAGTTAAGAAGTTCTGGGCTACAGAAGGGCCAATCAGTTATCCACATGAAGTTCAGCTCAAATATGGTAAGCTCCCTGGAGCAGAAACTTACAAGTCTACATAAGTAGAGGAGAACATGCTCAGGCTGGAAAAATAGAACAAGTTAAAGTTTCCATGTGAATCTATATTAGGTTGCACCTCTGAATGGCTACTGCACATCATATCATGGTAAAAGAAAGTGAAAAGTAAATGGTTAAAAATATTTTAAAATAAAACTAAATGGTCAAGAATTTTTAAAATTACTGATGCTTGTAAAATGATTTCTGTCACAATCAAATAATAACCAATGAATCTCTCTTAGCAAATATCCTTATCTTTGCTTTTTTAAATTTTTAAATAAAATGTTCCTTTAGATACAGTTTTTTCCTAAATAGTTTCAACATTGTGCCTCTTCATCTCATGCTTGACAATATTTTCATCTAATCAAATCCGATAGGACTCTCTAGAGCAGTGGTTCTCAACCTTCCTAATGCCATGATCCTTTACTACTCGTATGTGGGTGTATCTGCAAGTGGGCGGACCCACCTGGAGACTGATAGAGGAGTGGTGTTATAGTTCCTAAGACCATAGGAAATATGTGTTTTCCAATGGTCTTAGGCAACCCCGTTCGACCCCCAAAGGGGTTGCAACCCACAGATTGAGAACCACTGCTGTAGAGCAAAAGTGCTAATCAGTCCTCTACATTCATACATTTAGTTTTCACAACTTCAAACATTCATGTGATTTTATTAGTAACTCATGCTAGCAACTGCTCATATTCCTGGTTATGTACAGTAGAGGAAAAGAAATGAGAGATGCTATGTGTGATGTGTACAAGTTTATGGAACACCTGGTATCTTATTAGGTACTTTATTGGCCTTTTTCACCTTACCATGGTAAAGAGCTACCGATACATATTTTCATCGATTGCCTTAAAAATCCAAATATTATGCTGAAATTATGGGCCCAGAGAATAATGCAAGTTCATTTAACTATAAGTCCATGCTTGCAAAGTTAGTGGTGTGGCTTAGTGAGCAATTAAAATGTTGGATAAACTCTGTGCTGAAATGTCTGCAGCCACTGTTGGTTATGAGTTTGCTGTTAACAAATCAACTATTCATTACATCGTACAAAGTCCTCACACCACCATCTGACACAGAGGAAGATAAGATTCAGGTTTAAAAGGCTTTATTTTTAAGAATTTTCTTTGCTGTATTTATGTTACTGTAGATTTTATGTATGACAATTGGGTGGCACAGTAGATAAAGTGCTAAGCCTGGAATCAGCAAGATTCATCATCCTGATTTCAAATCTGACCTTAGAAATTTGCTAGTCATGTGACCCTGGGCAAGTCACTTCACTGTGTTTGCCTCAGTTTTCTCATGTCTAAAATAAGCAGGAGAAGAAAATGGCCAAAAATTCCAGCATCTTTGCCAAGAAAACCCAAATGGAGTCACAAGTAGTTGGACACTATTGAAATGACTAAAAAACAGCAGCAGATACCATGTTATGAAAAGCGAATATTTTCTCTTCTTTTTTTGAGATGATAGAACAAAGGGTCACAGAATTCTAGGGAATTATTAATGAGAAAAAAGTGTTTTGCATGTTACCAATTTCATTTTGTGTACCGCTTCTGGTGGATTATTTCATGGTTACTGTGTTAGAAAAAGTGGCCATTATCAGAATCAGTAAATGTTTCCTGAAAATGATGTTTGAACTACGTGTCAATGGTGGTAGAGATCAATTGTCTGAAAAAGTATAGCAACCCAGGGGAAATGAGGATTAGTAAAGGCATAGAGATAGAAATTAGCAGGAGGGAGAAAAGCAACAAGTTGTGGAAAAGGAATCAAATTGATTTACATGAGAAGTATATAGGAACATTAGACAATAACGAGGCAGGAAATACTAAAGTCTCTAAATGATAATCTGAGCAATTTGGACCATATTTTTTTCAGCCATCAAACATTGTTAAATACTTAATATGTTAGTAATGCTAAACACTTGACATATAGTGTATCATGTGACATTAGTGTATTAGTGTATCATGTGACCTTAAGACAACTCTGGAAAGTAGTTTCTCTTACTATCTCCGTTTTACATTTGAGAAAACTGAAGGAAAAAGAAGGTAAGTAAATTGCCCAAAGTCAGATATCCAGTAAATATCCAAGGCTGGATCAGAAATGGTGTCTTACTCCAGACCCAGAGCCTTTTTCATGGTGACACCTAACTTCCTAATATAATAGGTTAGCACTCTGCTGAGCATTGGAGACACAAAGAAAAAGCAAAGACAATATCCTTGCCTTCAGATTGCTCATATTCTGATGAAGTGCTCACATGGAAATGAGGAGCTGACATCCAAACAAATCAAAGGAGACCATTGTAAATTCTTATATGAGGGAATACCACAATGAAACTTCAATCAAAGATCATCAATGGAGACATTTGTACTACAATCAGACCATGTTAAATATGGGAAGACTAGGTAAGAAGCTGTGGGAGTAATCCAGAGGTAAAATACTGGGATGCTGGAGTGCAGTTGTACCTAAAAGAAATGGAAATGGGGTATCAAGTCAAATATGTGTTACAAAGGAAAAATGAAAAGACTTCATTATTTTTGCATATGATAAGCTAAATTGAGATGAATCAATTATCTCAATATAGCTCACTTTAAAGTAGCAGAATGATACGCATGTCTAGAGAGGCTTTCCGTAAGTGGGTAAGAGGAGAAAATGAACAGCAAACAGTTGCTTTTTTTTAGGTAAAATAATTTGTTCAACTTCTCCAACACTGAGAATTTTGACAAAGCAGAAAAGAGGTGAAGCAAATAGGGCTACTCTTTCTAGCTTAGAATAATAATATGAAATTAAAGATAAAAGGGTTCATTAGAAGAAATTTCCTATTCACAGGAGCTGTGCAGCTCTGAAATTTACTCATAGCCTTGGATATTTCGGAAAGGTAATGCACTCTATAATGTGGTCTTTAAAATGCACAGTGTGACTGGCATGGTTTGAACATAATGTTTAGTTGCAATATCACCCCAAATTATCTTAGCAGGGAGAGCTAGAGCAAACCACCAATTTTTACTCCACATGTGTTCCCAATACAGAAACCTGGATGAATTGGCTCCTTTTGTGCTTACCCTTCTGCTTGTCTTTATGGACAGACAAATTGTGTGGCCATTCATTTCACCCCATAGAGAGGAAAAATCTGGCAAACAGTGGGAGTTACCCAGCAAATTGCTAAAGTAGAGTATGAAAGGGAGTCAAATTTCAAACAGTGAAATATTTGGGGCATAGATTATAAGAGTGGAAAAAATTAGGTTAATCACTAATTTCTAAGACTTTGTTAAATATCTACTTTGTGATAGTCATTGAGCTAGGTGATAGAGTAGAACAGAAAAATGTCAAAGAATCCCTGCTCTTCCAGAGCTTATGATCTGTTGGAGGGAAAAAAAAATCTACTCAGATGACTTAATATAAAACATATACAAAATAAATTCAATACAAAAATACAAATGCATGCATCATACAAATTTAGATGGGGAGATATTTCAAACAAATGGGGACATCAAGAAAGACCATTTATGGGAGGTGACAAACTGAGTTTTTAAAGGAGTCAGTGAGTCCAGGAGGCAGAACTGAGGGGATAGAATATTATAGGCATAGTACAAAGCCTGTGTAAGTTCATCATTCACATGACATCTAGGCATTCATTCCCACTTGTCATCTTAAAATCTCCTCTGAAAAAAATGTCCTGATACTAAATACATGGATTAACTTCTCTGTAGTAGATCACAAAGAAGAAAATACCCTTTGTCTCTGGAAGAAGAATCCTCCCACTCAGATCTTATTGTTAGATTAGACTTTGTTAATCACTGAAACAATTTTATCTAGCCCAGTGTGTGGGATAAAGAGATTCCTAAATCACTCAGAGACAGCTCCAGGTGAACATAGAGAAAGGTCTCTTTTTATTAGAATCTAGCGAGAAACGGGCAGTCCAACCACTGAACAAAAAATTCCAGGGGTTGAGGCCAAAGCCTCAGTGCAGAAGGGCTAATTTATGCTAGCCAGGTGGGTGGGGGGGTGGAGTTTGGGAGGGGTTAGGGAGGAGTTGGGGCTTAAAGGGCCAGGCACTTTCTATATTCACTGTGCAGATCCATTATCCATAATTCACTGGGAAAAATCAGAGAGGAGGGGAGTGACTGGTGTGATTTTTGCTTTGACACATCATTAGGTAACTTCTGGTCAAGGATGAGTGACATAGTTCCAACTATGGCTTATTGGGAGGATAGGCCTGGTTGTTTCAAGAGATGCTAAGTCTGGAAGGTAGACTGATTAGAGATTTTAGAAGGTGCTATCCTGGGAGTGAGTCATCTCTGATAGTGTTTTTCAAGGTTCCTCAGTGCAGCTGGCCACTAAGAACAATGGGGTCTCTAAACCAGGAATTTGTTGATTAAATGCTTGGACAATCTGTTCATGGCAAGCTATCTAGGCAGGTTGGTAGCTCAGGAAAAAGACTTTTAGGCTGGGGACAGGGGAAAGGCAGAGTTAAAGTTAATGTCTTTATGGCTGAAGGAAAGTGTGACTTTTACAGCTTATTACAACTGATGTCACATACATAGGTTCCTGAACACAAGTGAGATTTTACAGACTGAGGTAACAAAAAAGCATCCCAGATCTTATCATTCCCCCTTAACAGATAAGACACAATTCCATTTGAGGACAAGGGACAAAGGTCTCGGCTTCCCAAGCTGCTTCATGCTGAAAAAGGTTGTAGTGCTTCCCTGTCTCAGTGGGGGGCGGGGGGGTTCCATCAGTCGAGTGGCAGGGGGTGGTAGCCAATGTCCAGAACTTAGCAGACACTAGATCCAAAGGGTGTTGGGCCTAAAACATACAAATCTAACAAAGTGAGTAAACAAACAAGAGCCTAAAAGAAGTAGGAAAATGATCAGAAGTAGAGTGAGTATGGGCTAGTATAATCCATTACTCAGACTATTTAACTGTCCTTAATATTTCTACCTGCTACATGGACTAGGTACCTCATAAGATATTCTTCACTAACATAATTGTAGACCTTAAACAAAAGAGATTTCTGACTTAAACCTCACTGAATAGTAGACATATATCCTTGTTTCACAAAGCTTGTCTATCCTCTAATTATATTCACTTTGGAAGAAAGAGATACTTCAGAAATTGAATCTTTTACATATATGCACAGCTACAAATGTTAACCTTTGCTTACTTCATGGAAAGGAATGCCATGGGTTAGCTGAGCCAGAAGGGGTCCCATCCTAGTTGAGACTACGATTGCCCC
>CM053585.1:79292043-79310483 GCA_028646515.1 Pseudochirops corinnae
AAGTTTTTGTAAGAAATTAGTCAATTGTGACCACCAAAGAATTATATCCCAATATCTGACTATATTTGCTGTCCTTTTCTTGTATCTCAGAATTCATTTTCAGTTCTGACTCAGAGCCTTACTATAGAGCTGGCAATTTTTTTTTTCTTTAAATTTCTTTCTTTTTGGCTTTTTCCCCCAAAGCCATTTTTTGTTGTTGTTGTTACTATTTTGCAAAGCATTACTCTCAAAGTGATCTCTCCAAATCTCTGCTGAAGAAATCATGGCTTAAGGCTAAGGGAGCAATTTGAACCTAACTGTGTATATGAGGTGACCCTGGTAGGACATTTTAAAAGAAACACTAATGTTTATCTTGCAAAGTGCAATAGGCCCCACATAGGCCCCAGACAAAGATAAATGAACTGGTAACATATAGACCCTATTGTATAAACATGTTTAAGAAACTCATCAAATGATGCTTTGCTTCAGCTGTGCCTCAAGAGGATGAGCACCTCCTATTGAATTGGAAGCACCCTGTAATTCCTGAATTTAACTACACTAGAGATTTTTACCTAGGGATCTAATCTGGTTCAAAGTGACAAGGCTGTCAAAAGGTGCAATAGTCTTTAAACCAATCATCCTTTAAGAAAAAAGGATCTATTGTTGGTAAAATATAATCTTTATGCAACATTACATTTTGAATACCCCTAATAGGGATTTAGTAAGATACTTTTTTGAGAATTAGGCTTCACAAAGAACTCAGGTTTTAAAATCTGTCGGATTCTGGGTTAAAGCTATCAGAAAGCTCAAAATGGTCTTAGGGTATTTTTGTGAGATTACAACTTTGGGGGTAAAAAGTCAATTAAATCCCCATCAATTTCATTCCTAAAAATTCATTGAAAGTATGAGTTAAACACGTATGGGGAAATACCTATTTCTATATTTTAAGAATTGAACAGATATTAATGATGAATCCCTGTCAATGACCTTTCAAAGATCATGGATCAAATGTGAAAAGAAAGACTTTTAAATCAATCGAGGAAGTCCTCATATTTCTGTTGAGCAAACGAGAATGGAAGAGGAATTTCGAAGTTCAAGCACAGGAGTGAAGAGAAATATAAAAAGGTAGACATGAATAAATAATGATGAAAGTGTAACTAAACAAGGATAAACTGCTGATATTGCAGTATAGGAATATAATACGAGTCTCCTCTGAACTCTCTTATTATCTAGGGTCACAGAGGGAGTCTAATTAGACAGAAGAAATGGAAGTGGTTCTATTCTATCTTGATAATCTTAAAAGCAGAATGGAAAGAGGGGAAGAGGAATACACTTGGGGAAAAGGGAAAGGAAGGATAGGAAAAATTATCTCATAATCAGGATGCACAAATAGAGACTTATACAAACAAGATGGAGATGATATGGGGGAATTGGCTGACACAAACCTCACTTCCAACTGAACTACTTAAAAAAAAGGAAAACTACACACACACACACACACACACATACACACACACATTACAGTAAAACAGGAGGAAAAGGGAGAAAGAGGAGAGGAAATTTTAAAAAGTAGATTAAAGGAGAGATTAGTCCTAAGCAAAACAAGCTCTAACTGAGAATATAAAAAAAAAAATATAGCTTTTTTGGGGTAGTAGAGAATGAGGATTTGAGGTTATGCCCATAAACAGGGCAATGGCTAGACCAGTTACATTATATAAATGTGATAGAATATAATTATTGAAAGAATACTATTATGTTATTTTCCTTTCAGTGTAATGACCAAAGTTTCCAGAGCACATATGATGAAACATACTGCTTAACTCCAATTAGAAATATGAAGGATTTATAATGCCTAAGACAATTTTTTTTGACATGGTCAGTATGGAAACTCTCTTTGATTGATTATACATGTTTATTATAGATTTTATATTGTGTTTCTAATCAGGGGTTAGGGAAGGTGGACAAAAATTGTGGATGGCTAAAACAAAAAAAAGAAAAATATCACAAGGCAAAAACAAGATATTGTACTATCAAGGAGGGACAAATGCCTTGATGAGAGAAAGAGATAGAGAAAAATAACAATGATGAAGATGAAGACAAAAAAGGAGGAGGAGGAGAAGGAAATGGAGAAGGGAAAGATAAAGGGGAGAGGAGGAGGAGGGAAGAGGAAGAGAGAAGAAAAGAAAGAACAGAACAGAGCACACCAGAAGTCTGTAAGTACTTTACTATCTGAAAAATTCTAGGACATATTTTTTAAAAGAATACTTGATGAACATTTAGGAAAAAAAAAATCAATGGTGATCACAAAGATCCCAATGGCTTCATGAAAAATAGCTCATTATGTACCAGCTTTACTTATTTTTATAGGTTTACTAGACTGACAGATAATGAAAATACAGACATATACAAGAGATACTTCCCTAGACTGTAGCAATGACACTTAAAATCTCTCATGCCTTCCTTATGAACAAGGTAAATAGATGTGAGTTAAATACAATTAGATGCATTGGGAACTGGCTGAATAGTTAGATTCAAAGAGTACTCATAAATGGTTTGATATCAATTTAAGCCTTCAGAGGCTTAATCTGTGATAACATTTCAAACTTGATGTGTACAAAAGAAAGCTCATTGCATTCCTTACTTTCCACCTTCAGAACTTTCTTGCTACTTTTATGGGCACTACAGTTCTTCTTGTTACCTATGTTCACAACCTTTAATTTGTGCCTCCTCCCTCTTACCCCACACCAGTTACAGAATACTGTAGTTTTAAATTTCACATGTTTTACATATGTTGACCTCCTCCCTCTCAACATAGTTACCAACCTAGTTCAGTCCTTTCCACTTGTGGTATTATAATAGCCTTCTAACTAGTATCCCAAGAGTCTTTCATTAGTTTAATCTAACCTCCATAAAACTGCCAATCTTTACACATTAGAACTTTAGTCCACAAGTAGAGTCATACTTTGAAAATCCTTTAAGCTTGGCCAAACTTAACAGAGTTTGTTTGTCTGTTCACAAGTTTACAAGAACCCAGTCTCACCTTCATATTATGGTAGCTTCACATAGTGAAAAAAAAAACATTTTTAGAAGGATACAGTTGTATCTCCGTTTTCAAAACTTTAGCTATATTGCTATGATACTGAATAAATAATGGACTATCATTTGATGGATTTTTACAATACTGACATAGTGGTAATGTCCCCATTATGTTAATGAAAAAGATTAGAATAATTTCAATAGTGTGACAAATAGTTTTGAGTGATTGAAATCTTAACTAAAGTATATTCAGACATTTTCATTTTAAAATTAACAAGGTTATTCTACCATCTCACTCTATCTTGTTTTAGAGAGCTGAGTGTTATAACTATTAAAGCTTACATTAATCATGTAATATAGTCAAAGTCTGCTAACGTTCTGCAATATTCACCATTTCTGAAGTTATGAGGTTTTATTTTATTGCATTTAATCTATTTTATCTAAGCCTGGTAGACTAGGCAATTAAAATGAAGTTTAGTCAGTCAGTAAAATAATGTGTAGATAGTGTATTATTTGGTAAGACAATCACTGATTGAGTTATTTTCAAATGTATAAGAAATGACTTCATTAAAAACTTATAGTTGGAGTGAAGTACAGATTTATTAAAAGCATGTACAAGAGTAAGTATAATTCAGCAGCCCTATGTGTTATTAGATAGAGTAATTGTTGAACCTGTACTAGCATCCCAGTCAACTGTCACCATGGACTCACAATTACTGTGGATATGGCAAGTCTTGTCAATAAAATAACCAGAAAATGCCAAGGGAACAGTTAGTATTGATTCCATATGTCCTAAGTGACTGAATTCCCTAAGGGTGGAATGGATTTTGTACCAAAAAAGAGGCCAAGATAGGAAAAAAAAATGTCAGTGGTCCTGTGATAGATTCTGGCATCATGTTATACAAAGCACTCAGGAAGTATTATGAGGAAATTCAGGAGTCTATGTGAAAATTGTGAAAGAAAGGGCATGACTTTTCTTATCTCTGAGAAGAAGCTGTGGGTGAAAAAAGAAAGTTAATAACTGGTAAATAGTGAGTTAAGTGGCAAAGCAGAATTTCATGACATAGGTACATGGCAATCATATAGGTATTAAGTGGAGATAGCCAAATGATTACAATCACTATTCACACTAAGGAATTTGATAGTTCCCTGCTAGAGCTGAAAGTGATCTACATTTTTCACCTTGGCTTTCTCCCTAGCTAAGAAAATACAATCACAATAACTACTTGGATTAAAATAAATATAATAATTACTTTTGCAATAACTTATATTTTAAAACCTTTCTGCTTAATTTCTTATTTTTCAAGACTCAGCATACTTTAGTTACTGTTTTACCACTTCTTCTTTTCTGGAGCTAAGTGCTCAACATACTATTTGCTCTTGCCTCAGTTCAAAAAATATTCTGTACAAATTTATCTCAAGCAACACAAATCATAAACTAATGCTGAGAGGATATTTATCGACACTTCTAGCCAACTTCTTTTGAGAATGATTCATGGTGTGATATATATTGTCTTTCTTTGATAAATCTCTCATCATATTCATCTACGTGTATGCACACAAATACATACTGAATTTATGTAGCATGTGACTTGCCAAGTTTCTTCTTACTCCTCTAGGGATACCTGCATGCATCAGCAACAGATCTGATATAGAGTCAGCATAGGGATATGTAGCTAATGTCAGGTACCCTTGAAGACTGACCAATATCAACTACAACAACAAAAAATGCTGCTTTCACTGATACTTCTTCTTCCAGTGAGACAGTAACATGGGTGGGACAAGGAATGGTAATATAATAGCTCAGTGTTAGGTCAAAAATTGACTTGTAATAGTCATATTAATAGTATTGTCCTACATGATAAGTGGTGCTCAAAGAATACCAAGCAACCATTTTGAGATCTGTATTTTCTATCTATTTTGATAGACATATATCTTAAAATAGTATGTATGCATATATATGTATACATATGTGTATATACATATGTGTATATGTATATACATATACATATACACACAAACACACATACATACACACACAATATGTTTTATGGAAGGGGGAGAAGGAAAAAATGCAGGAAATATTTCTATTTGGATCATTCTACACCCAAAAAGACAAAGTTGCTAAGGACCTGGCAGATAGCTTCTGAAACGGAATGGAAGAGATACTTTAATTTCTTTTTTTAAATTTATTTGATTTTTAAAACATGATTGCACATGAAACTGCAAATCTATTACACACCTCTTGATATACCATTAGAATATGTAATAAAGTTATGTTATAAGTTGTTTTCTTCCCTCTCCCTTCCCTCCTCTCCCAGAGATGGCTGCCATTAAACATAAGTATACAAACATATGTGAAATCATCCTATACATACTTCTATTTATCAGTTCTTCCTCTGGTGTACAAGCAACAGCCAGTGGACCATTTTGGCCTGGGCACAAAATTTATGACTAGGAACAATGTGTAATCAACATGGAGAGATCGGTAGAGTCAGATTGTAAAAGGTTTAAAATGCCAGAGAAATTTGTATTTTATCTTATAGATATCATGAAGTCAATAAAGTTTCTCATGTAAGGAAATACTATAGTCAGACCTGAACTTTAGAAATATAAATATAACAGCATTTATTAAACACTTGCTAGAGACATTGTAATTTTAATATTGAAGTCACCCTCAAACCCAAGTAGTTCTGGAAACAGCCTAGCACCTAGCAAAGACATTGCAATAGAGTATATTGTCTCCATCTTCCACAACATTATTGACCATAAAAACCTTTTATTCTCTTCCTCTTCTTCCTTTTCCTCCTCCTTCTCCTCCTTCTCCTCTTCCTCTTCCTCCTCATCCTCCTTCTTATCTCTCTTCTTCTCCTTCCATTCTGATCAATTGAAAATAGATTCTTGGAGATATGGCAAAGAGAATGAAATACCACTTCTTCCAAATCTTATCTCAATTTTCATTCACTGTAGCAAAATATGTTTATGCTGTGAAATAAATTAAATCTTGTTAAAGTTACACAGGATTGGTGCAATTCTTTTTTTGAATTGAAATGTTTTTGTATCAAATATGTGTGAAAAAGTTAGATGACCAATAGATTTGGAATTATTACTATACCAATATTCGTTTCCTAATATTTCAAAGGATCAGAGATATAAATGAGAAGATATCTCAAATTCCTTCATTTTATAGGTGAGGAAACCATGGCCCCCAAAGCTTAAATTATTTTCCAGGATCATGTAATAGTAGGTATAAAAAGTGGAATTTGAACTCAGGTTCTCTTATTCAAGTTAGTGTGTTGTCCACATTGATTTTATATTATTTACTTTTTAAAATTCATGTCTTAATCAATATTTTCAAACTTGCAAAATCAGTAAGGTTTTGAAAGAGCCATTAATTATTCATGGGTAATACAGTATACACTACTAGCCATAATCAATGTGTTAGTAGACTTTAAGTTTTTATTGTTGTTGTTTTCTTCTAGGAAAGGTTCAATGTGGGGAAGGGAAAGAAGGACTACTAGGGTGAGATGCTCATTCCAAAAATACCTTTTAAGTATCTATGTGCATTGTACTATGGTTCATATGCAACTCACTATGGCATCACAGATAGACAGTATTTAATAAATAATTTTACATATATATACATATATATATATATATATATATATATATATATATGATTTTTAAAAGAAGCTAGTATCTGATGAGATGAATGAAAAGTCCAAGAGACAGAATTTCTGGGTAATTAATAATCAATTTATTAATTAGGCTAGCAAAAACTAAATTGATGGTCAGTGGGTTCTCTCAGTAACCAAAAACAAAGCATGGATTTTATTGAATGCTTATCAATAATGCTTTATTGAATGCTTTTCTTTTGGAAAAGTGTGTACCCCTGGAAGGTGGAGATCAACACTGATTGATAAACAGTCAATAAGGGGATAGACACATTAAAGAGGAGGTGGGTCAAAAATCTTCAGGTCCTCCTGCTGAGAACTTGACTTGGTCAAGAGACTCAGAGTCCAGCACTCCAGAAAAAAGAATATATCTCCATAAAGATGGATTCTTTCGGACTCTGAACAGTGGGGTTTCAAAAGTGATCTTACTGTTTTAGGCCTGGGATTCACCTAGATTAGAGTCTATACTTTAATCAGAAGTAAATTATCTGAATTGGGTGAGGTCCTGCCCAAGAATATTGGGGGAAGGGGTTAAGAAAATCTCATTTTCATCCCTGTCCTTCAGAGACTTCAAGGATTAGTCTCTGAATGAGGAAAGAGAAAAAGAGAAAAAAAACTACTAACAACTAACATACTAATAATTGGTTATTAACATGAGAAAAATAATCATTGTTCTCACTTATAAGAATTAGAATTAGGCTACCAAGAGGTAGCCTCTTTTGGGTTTCTTGAAAGACCACTGATATTTGCTTTAAAACATAATAAAAGTTCCACAGTTTCATAATCTTTCTAAGAGTTAAAAAAAAGTTTTGGGAAAGATAGCTACCATTTTTTTTTTCAGGAAGGAAAGTGACAAACAAGATCTGTTTTCGACTGTGAGAGTAATGTGGAAATTCACAAGCAAACTCCATCCTATTCTGCCATGCAGTTGTCAGAAGACACTGTGAAATAACCAGCACCATTTTTCTCTTTCACTATAACCAACTCAAGTGCTTTTTGCTAGGGCCGTGCATCTGCGCTTTACATTCAATGCAATCGGTGTTGTGGCACTATATCATTTTTCAAAGTAGCCTACATTTGGAGAGTCTTCATCCTTTACCAGAACAGGAAAATAGAGACCATAAAGCATAATTCCAAAAAGTTTCTTATGGCAAAACATGCAATTCAAGAGCTTCTGCTTAGTAATGTAAACCCATTTGAAAATGGCATTAGATCTGAAAAAAAAAATGATAAGCGTGGCATTTAGACTCCAGGACCAATTCCTCAAACTATTTTCTTAAGTAAATGAGAGTATTTTATGTCTATAACATATGAGAAATAAGTGGGGTTTTTTTTGCATTTAAATAATATAATAATTGGTACCACCTTGCTTGGAAATGCTCATGTTTACTCATAAATCTGGTTTTAATTGATCAATAAGCATTAATTAAAAACGTACTATATTCTAGACATTGTGTTAAGCACTGGAGATAGAAAGAAAGGGAAAATAGTAATTTCAGTCAAGGACATCGTATTTTCCACCCATCTCCCATATTTAACAAGCATTTATTTTCTCTCCCTCCCAAGAGATAGACAAAACCTTTGCAATAAACAAGCATTATCAATCAAAACAAATTATTGTACTGACTATGTCAAAAGATGTTTTCCTCATTCTGCAGTCTTTAGTGGCACTGAAGTGAGGAAGACCTGACTTCAAATACAGCCTTGACATTTACAAGCTGTATGACCCTGGGAAAATCACAACCTCTGTCTGCCCTGGTTTCACCAGTTATAATAGAGATAATGAAAGTATCTATCTCTCAGGTTTGATATGATGATCAAATGAGTTAACATTTGTAAAGTGCTCAACATAGCATCTGGCATATAGCATATATATAAATACTTCCTTCCTTCTTTCCCTTTCCTTCCTTCCTTCCTATAGAAGATCAGGTAGAGTAAAAAAAGAATGTAATAAATGAGGATGAAGGTGGTATTATGACTATAAATGGCAGGTTGCCTACCAGAGAAAGACCTATTGATGGGAAAGGTCTATGCTTATAATCTTTTAATGCCTGTGACTCCCCCTCCCAATATCTAGTACTGTGTCTTGGAATATATAGTTATCATTTTGATATTTTCTGACAGTGGAGGATGTTTCCCTGCTATGCATGGAAATTCATTTCAGTGTCATTAGTCCATTGGTGTCATAGAAATCTTCCTTTTTTCTTCCATATATCTTTGTGACTTCTATGTTCTTTTCCTTATATTTGGCAATCAGACCAAATGAAAAAGTGAGAAATTAAAAAAAAAAAAGAAACTAGTTGCTACCTTCACCCCATATCTTCTTGTAACTGAAAGCTGTTATTAAGCTTCCCTTGAGGATTTTGTTAATGGATGAATAATTTTTCTTCTTAACCTTTAATTATACGTTTTGTTTTCCAAAGCTTTGACAATTTTTACGCTTTTTTCCTTTGCAGTAGGGCCAAAACATCAAACTCTTACTAAGTTTTACAAGTAGATTAGTGTAGCCACTTAGAATGCTCAAATGAGAAGAGGAGAATGTTGGATATAAAGAAGGCCCAGAATGGTGCAATGAGCTCTCTATTTTGGTACAGTTTTTAAGAATGGTAAAATCTTAAGAGCTCAGTCCATTAATTCAAAATGTATTTGTTATTTTGAAAAATATTTGGACTAAAATTTACCTTGATTTATCTCTCCAACATATATGTATGTAGTGTGTATTTATGTGTGTTTGTGTGTATGCATACATGTGTATATTTGTATATATATATATGTATATGTATATTTCATTACTACAGTATTACAATTTGAGAGAAACATCACTCTATTGCAGTGGTTCTCAACCTTCCTAATGTGGTGACCCTTTAATACTCGTATGTGGGAGTATCTGCATGTGGGCGGACTCACCTGGAGATGGATAGAGGAGCGGTGTCTCAGTTCCTAAGACCATCAGAAATATGTGTTTTCCAACGGTCTTAGGCAACCCCTGTGAAAGGGTCATTTGACGCCCAAACACAACCCACAGGTTGAGAACTGCTGCTCGATTGTAACTAAGCATCTGGCCTTGAAGTTAGCATGAACATGAACCGGGTTCAAGAAGTAAATCTGACCCATCTGACCCATATTGGCCTTTGACTCTGGGAAAGTCATTTAACTTCTAAGTGTTGCAGACAGTCTGAAAGATTAAAAATTACTAAGAAAGTGTCAAACTACACTGGTGGAAGGAGTTGTTGTTGTTGTTTCAAAGAGTTCAGTGAAAGGAATCAATTAAATCACAGGTCCAATCCTTATCTTATCCAATAGTGCAAACATGTGTAACCAAATCAACAGTGTCTAATTTAAATATAGGTAGATGATAGATATATAGTTAGATAGAACATTTATTAAATACTTGCTAAGAGTCTGATATTGTCATAAAATAGGGGGTTATAAGCACAAACAAATGAGACAATTCCTTAATGAACTTCTATCCTAATTGGAGATGACAATATATCTGGAATGAGTTAGGGGGAGGTCATGGAAACTATACAAAGTTTCATGAAAGACTGGTTCTCTGCATGATAAAGGAAAAATATCACTTATCAGAAAGTAGGAAAGGAAAAATACCCAGGGGAGGAGTCCAATTTTGTGGTAATGAATGGAGATGATTTGGAAGTAGAACCATAGTAAGCAGGACTTCAGAAAGTGAGTCTGTCTTTATTTGTCAATTTATAATGATCTTTGAATGCCAGCTGAGACATAGGAGCATATTGAAGATTGCTCATCAAAAAAATACCAAGCTTACCCCATGGCCCAAAGGAAGTGAAAGAGGGAAGAGTCAAGGTATAAGCAGGGCAATTGACCAATGATGTTCTTTTAGGATAGAGACAGCTGGGCAAAGATTCCACCTTAAAGTAGAGATGCGATGTGACATTACTTACGCCTAATTAAAGATAAAATTTATGTCCACAGTCCCAGATAGATGTTGGAGTAAAGTGACCTCTTAAGATTAAATAAAAAGGGGCATGGTACTTTTGGTTAAGCCTCCAGATTTGAAAAAGACTTTGGGACTTCTAGGGATTTTAGACCACTGATGTAAGAAATAAATCATTTTATTGATAAACTGATATAAGTATTAGGCAACCAATCAGAATAACCATGATGATTTTCACCTGACCTCTCACCAAATGGAGAGGGGATGGTGAAATCTAACATTACATACTTAGAATTACAGGTCTGGACAAACTGAAACAACATTAGAATAAAATTAGTTCAGCAAAGTATGGCCACCCTTAAGGAAAGGGTCTCTACTACGTAGGCCATTGGGGCATACTGAGAGTAACAGACAAGTTGAACTATGTACAAAAAGAGCAGAAAGGAGTTAGGAATCTTGAGGGATATCAGTAGGGTAGAAATCTTGTTTGTGTCAGTGAAATGCTATGGTAGAATTTTTCCAAGATAATTTTTTCAGGTAGCAATTATCTGAATGGTTTAATGCCCCATTTATCTTTTGTAACTTTGGTACAGAGTTCAGCATGGAAGTGAGAATCTTTGCTGAAGTTAATACTTCAGTGATACTTCATTATTTAAGCAAGGAAAAAATGGAAATTTATGCATTCTACAACAAATATAATAAAGAACCATTTCCCTACCATCTTGCAAAATAATAATTTTCAATGGTCAATCCAATTTCCAAATATGTGAGCCCTTCTGACTGAGGACCTTCATAGATCATATGATCAACATTTTTCTCTGTCTTTCCCAATAGAGAACTCTTCAGGGTTATTCTTTTTAGATCCTGTCTTGTTCTTCTAGGAATGAAAGAACTCCCCCAAAATGTCTGCTCTTTCTCCAAGTTTCCTTCTCATGTCAATCCAATAACTGAAATTATAATATATACTATTCTCTTCTTTTATCAGAATATTCCTATTTTCCCCAAATTTTGTTTCAACCTAAAAGAGACCTAGAAGTTAGCTAGAAAAAATAATTCAAATTATTTTAAAAAATCAAACTTTTGCCTAACTGGGGGCACTGAATTATTGTGATCAAAACTATTAATTTATCATTTGATAACCACTCCATAAAACAGGAGAGTTAGATATCATACAGACTGGAGATAACAGTATACTTCCTCTAAGCAAAACAAAGAAACAAAAACAAAAATGATAGATTGGTTTGGTATAGTGAATAAATCTCCAAAGTGTGTTGACAGAATGATCTCCCTCCTCAAATGCACCTACTGAACTCCTTGTCTTTTTTAAAGTTCCAACTAAAATCTCATGTTTTACAGGAAGCATTTACCAACCCCGGTTAATTCTAGTGCTTCCTCTCTATGAATTACTTCCTATTTATCATGTATATATCTTACTTTGACCGTGTTTGTTTGTCTAGTGGCTCCATTATAGATTGTAAGATACTTAAGGGCAAGGGCTGTCTTTTGGCTCCTTTTTTAAAAAACATTTCCTACACTAAACACAGTGTTTACACATAGTAAGCACTTAAATGTTCCTTGATTGGTTGATTGAAGATAGACAACTCAAAAGCTGCCATCATACATAGGGAATATTAAAGGAAAAAGAGTTTGAAATAAATAAATAAATAAATAAATGAATAAACAAATATATATTAGACAAGGAAGGAACTATTACTCAAATAACAAGTTAAAGTAAAAGATAAAGTTCTTCTCAGACTGTCTCATCACCACCATTAAATGGGTACAATTTTTTCTGAGCTTATTTGTGCTAATGGAGAAAGGGGAAAATAAAAATCCATGCCCTGATATATGGGGGTGTTTCAGTCTGGGTCTCAAGTTTTCCATTTTGCCAGAAAGTCTCAAGTCCAAATTTACCTGAGGCAGTTTACATAACTCCTTGGTGTCTGCTGACTGTGCTGTTTCCCAATCTTTATTGGAGCCCCTTCACTGCTATTGTCATCTGTACCTTTGCCATTTTGCTGCCATTCTTCTGTCCAACTCCAGGGAACTGAAGTTTTTACAAGTGTCTGCCAGATAATTTTATGGGTTTCTGCCAGGTGATTAGACCAAAGTCATAATCAGGTCTTAAGCTCTGTTCTTTAAAAATGACACAACTTCTTACTAGGATGGTATAGAAAAGAGCTACTCAGGCAACTGAGAGATTTTTTTCTGTCTTAAGTCTCCTTGTGGAAGACCCTTAACCTAATCCAAGTTGAATTTTGGCAAGCAAATCCCATTCACTTCTCTCTCTCAGGGTACAGGAATAATAAATGCACACAGTTCTGAACCTTCTTACAAAAGTTTTCAAGATATAAAATCTTCAGACTTTGCAAGAATCATATTTTTCCCTCAAACAAATGAAAAAGTTAAAAAGAGAGAAAATAATTATCAATATTCATTCCACATGAAATAATAATAGACACATAAAATAAAAAGAACAAATCTGACTCACTACTGAATCATTTCATTCAGTAGATTGTTTTTCAATAGAACTTATTTGAAATATGAAGGAAGGACATTCACCCACCTCCCACCCCTTGAAATACCTAGAAATTATTTGGACAAATGTCATACCAATTTGTTCACTTCTTTATTTTTATTTTGTATCTTGTTTCCAACTCAAATTAGAGCACATTTTATATAACTGCAGAATGCCAGAGCTACAAGGAGTCTCAGATATCATCTAATGCAATCTCTTCACATTATAGAGGATGAAATCAGCAAAGGAAGATTAAATGATGTGCTGAATGCCACACATCTAATTAACATCGAAGCTGGTACTAAAATCCAATTTTCCTAATGCCAATCCCAGTATTCTTCAACTGTACCATATTGTCATTCAGTATCATTATCTCTGGTTAAAACAAACATGAATTTAGCTTTTGAATTTAATGTGCCACTATAGCAGATATCAAGACAGGTGGCCCTATGAGTTGGACTTGATTTCTGCATGTAGGAAATTTGAATCATTGCATATGAATGACATCCTAAAGGCATCAATGTGGACACAATCAAATATGGAGTGTCAGAAGCACAATTAAGACAGGAATATTAGAAAAGCCATCATTCTTTATGGAGTTGACCAGAGAGAAAAGCAGTCTAGCAGGTAGAATTAAGGTCAATTTCTCCCCCATCTCTCTTTGTTCTATCAGCATGGAGTTTTACTTCTCTCCAAATACAACACCTGCTTTTCATTTTCACGTGTCCATCTCCAGTTGGCAATAGGTGCCACTTCCAAGACAAAGAATAGAAATTTAAATTTCTACTGCAGGGAATCATGTATTTATATAAGGGGCTATATTCACTTTCTGTTTTAGCTACTACCTTTTGACAAGTTTTTAAAGCTAGGTACATTTGGAAATTGCACTAATTCTAAGATAAGATTATTGCTTCCAGTCTAGTTGTTTCCCAAAACTAGGTTGCTAAAATTATATTTATATCATAATCAAATTGCTAAAATTTTATAATACTAGATTTGGTTTGGACACCTTATTAGGTCAGTGAGAAAGAGCATGGAAAGTCTGAGGGTAGAATAAACTAATGATAAAACATAAGACTTCAAATGAACTGGTTTAATTATTAGACTATAATTTCAGTTTGATTATCTGTTCATAGGAGACACATATTTACATGTGATTCTTCCAGCATTTAGAAAGCTTCCTTTCTTTGAATTGGGCCTGGAGAGAGAGAGAAAAAGAGAGAGAGAGAGAGAGAGAGACAGAGACAGAGAGACAGAGAGACAGAGAGAGAGAAACACTAGACATCCTTTATGTTCCTTTACAATATAAAGAACTTCAAGAACTTAAGAGAAAAGCTTCTAGCAATAGTGGCAAAGAAGTACTTAATACCTTGTTTTACCTATTTAATTGTTTAGCAACTTGTTTCAGTTCAAGTCTCTTTTAAGCCTTGCCCATGATTATATCAAGTCTTTGTTGAGAAACAGAACTTGTGAACTCACAATTTGTGAACCCCAGAACTTGGGAAACCCTGTTGCTGATGCAACAGGAAGGAGAGGAACTAATGACCATGTATAAGGAGAAGCCCAAGCTGGGAGAGAGCAGAACTGAGAAGAGAAGTCTTGTGGTGGCAGAGTCGAGAAGGAAAAAACTTGTGGTATCCCAGTACTCTGCTTGTCTGTTCTGTCTGTGTTGATTTTTGTTTGTAATACTTTGTATAGAAGCCTTGGGACCTTATTGGGAGCTCTGAAGTAGGATTTTCTGCTTGTCTGTTTACAGAAGTCCTGGAAGAGGTTTTGGAGGTCCTGGGACTTTACTGATGATTTGTATTGACTTCTTGGACCTTGCCAAGCATGTGCAGCTTTCCAGAGAACTGCTGCTATGAACAGCTTTAAGGTTCTGATTACATAGTAGAGTGAACTCTCTATTCAGGAGTAAATTAAAGTAAAATATTCACAAAAGCCAAAGTATATCATTCACAATGTTATGATATAACAAGTTATCACTAAAGTAGCCACATAGTTTTAAGCAAAAGATACCATTCAGTAAGTCCTTAACCCAATCATCCTTAAGAAGCAGACCTCTTTAGGGGACACAAAGTACAAAGGTCAAAGTCTCCACCTTTAGGTCACAGTAAATCATGATCTTCTTGGTCATCATTAAGTACCCAAGAAGAATTCTTTTCATATTGACTCAAGGCTGGCTCTCAGCTTCCATGGTTCCTCCATGGTCCCAGCTCTTGCCTGAATCTACCCAACAGTCACCTGAATTCAAAGGCAGGCAGATCTCAGCTCCTTGTCCAGCTCCTCATCCAGTTCCTCATACAGCTCCTTGTCCGGTTGCATACTGAGACTCACAGGGTCCAGTCCATCTTGAGTCCTTCACAGTTTCTGTTTCTGGGAAGACAAAGCTTAACAGAACCAAAACGTCATTCATGCACATTGCCAGCACCATCATCAGTTCACTATCTTTCTGTGAAACCAACAAACACCCATAAACAAGATCTTCTGTCTGTGTTGAATTTTGTTCATGATGTAAGTTACATTCTCAGACCTTATTGGTAAATTTGTGTTGATTTCACAGGCAGATAGTAAATTTATTATGATGCCATCAATGTGCATGAATGTTATTGGGGCTCTTTTAAGCTTTGTCTTCCCAGAAACAGAAACTGTGAAGAACTTGTGGTAGAGTGGACACTGTGAGCTTCAATATGGAATGGGAACTGTATGAGGAACTGGACGAGGTGTGGGCCAAGGATCTGAGAGATGCCTGCCTTTGAATCCAGGTGACAATTGGGTAGATTCAGGCAGAAGCTGGACCCATGGAAGAGGAAGCATGAAATCTGAAAGCCAGACTCATGTCAAGATGAAAAGACCTCTTCTTGGGTACCTAATGCTGACTGAGAAGATTATGATTTATTGTGACCTAGGGGTGGAGAACTTTGACTTTTAACTTTGTGTCCCTTAAGGATGCCTGCTCCTTAAAGATGATTGAGTTAAAGACTTACTGAATGTACTTTGTGTCATATAAGGAGACTTGCTCCTTAAGGATGATTGAGTTAGGGACTTAATGAATGGTATCTTTTGCTTCAAACTGTGTGGCCACTTTGGTGAAAACTATGTGGCCACTTTAGTGATAACTTGTTATGTCATGACATTGTGAATACTGTACTTTGATTTCTGTCAATGTTTTGTCTTAGTTTATTACTGAATAAGTAGAGAGTTCACTATACTATGTAATCAGAACCTTAAAGCTATTCACAGTAGCAGTCCACTGGAAAGCTCCTCAATGCTTCGCTTTACACAAGGCATGGATGAGTTAAAATGTGCAACCTAAGAGGAGCTGGGAATTGTCACAGGGATGAGAGCAGAGTTCAATTATGTAATGAAATATGCTCCTTCTAGGTTCTTTGTAAAACCATAGCTGATATAGGCTATTCAAATTCTCACCACATGGGATGAGATGAAATGATGAAATCATTTTCATCTCTCCTTTGCCATTTTTTTATAAGTTAACTTTTATTACATTTATTGTTGTATCTTTGTCCCCAGGAAAATGTAAGCTTCTAAGAAAATGCTTGTTTCCTTCCTTTCTTCCTTTTTCCCTTTCTTCCTTCCTTCCTTTTTTTGCCATAGAAGGCATCAATGTCTATCTAATCTAAACCATGCTTAGAAAATAATCTCCTATATACCATACCTAGGTCGTTTATACTTTTTGAAGACCTCTTTTGATGCATGACACATCCTCGTGTGAAATCCATTCTACTTTTGGTCAGCTAAAATGCTAAGTAATAACCCCACCCCACCCCACAAATCTTCTAACCCCATCTCAACTAAGCCTACATTTGCATTTTTGCTACTTTCACCCATTATTCCCAATTCTTCTCTCTAGAACCAAGCAAAACGAATCTAATTTCTGTTCTACGTGATGGATCTTCAAATATCAAGGTTCCTAGGTGTTGTCTCCTTTAGATTAAATATCCACACTTATTTCAGCTGATTCTTTTACAGTCTGAACTTGTGCCTTTCATCATCTTGACTGCCCTTCTTTGAATGCATTTTAGCTTTTTATCATCCCTAAAATGTATCATGTAAAACTAAGCAAACTATTCTAAGTTGTCCCTTCCATACCTAAATTTATGAATCCATGGTATCCTATGATGTCATCTGGTGAGAATAGAGTACCATGGGACCATCAACTCCATATTCTTGGAGTTATGTTTGCAACTCAGTGTAAGATTGCATTAGTGGTTTCTTTTTTATGTTTTGTTGTTGTTGTTGTTGTTGTTGTTGTTTGTGGTGTGGAAAGGCTGCTGCTGATGCCATTTCAATCTGTTGATTCATATTAAGTTTGCATTTCACGAAATTCTACTGTTTTTCAGAGGACAATGATAATAACAAAAGCTAACATTTATTTGGCACCTACTGTTTTAATCATGCTGTTAAACACTACAAATATTTTCATATTTTATCTTTATAATAACTCTGAGAGTTATTTATATAGATGAGAAAACTGAGACAAATAGAGACTAAGAATCAAACATTAGCTGAGGGTCACACAGTTAACAAATGCAGAAGGCCAAATTTTAATTCATGTCTTGCTGACTCCAGGACCAGGGCTCTATCCACTAAACCACCTAGCAGGCTGAAATGATTTCTAACTGGATGCTTTGACCACTATATAAAGTTGAATTTTTTAAATTAAATTTCATATTTTTAGATTTGTAGAATATCTTAGCTAATCTTTCTCAATCTTGATTCTGTTATCCAGTATGTTAGCTCTCCTTTCAAGCTTCATTATCTGATAATTTTACAAGAATACCTATCTATGCTTTTATCCAAACGCAGGACAAAAATGGATCCTCAAAACGTTCCATGGAAAAATTCCTTTGAGATTTTCACAGAGCTATCAATCTATCAGGGATGACTGAACTAGTTTCTGCAATAACTAAGTTCATACCCATGAAAGTGATAAGAGGCTTTTCTCACCCTCTTACTAGGCCCTGGGACATACACACATGTGTACACACAAACATACAGACATGCATATACTCACCCAGTATGATTTGGATCCTCAAAATGAAACTCAGCTTTATTTTTCTACTTGGTAAGTTAAGATTTAAGGAGCAAAAAAAAAAAAAAAAGACAATTGTATTAATAACCACAGTAGTTTGAGAACATAATTGTGTTTTGGATATGTCTCTGCTATGCATTTCTTTTCCTTTTACAATTCACCATTTCAAATCAGTATTTTTGCAAAACCTCTCATCACTGATTGTGGATGAGGCAAGAGATGGGTAATGGAGTTATGACATTATACTCTGTTTTTGTTTTTTAATTTCAT
>CM053585.1:79310583-79332204 GCA_028646515.1 Pseudochirops corinnae
TTTGTTTTTTAATTTCATTGTGATCTGGTAAATATTTTGGATCCTTTAAGAACATTTGGCTAGACTGGAAAAGCTCTATAAATAAAGGGGAAAAAACACAACCACCAAGGTTAAAAATCAATAGCATCATCAGTCACTCCTTCTCAACCCACTATGCTGTACAGTAGCATTCAAAGGCACCTGTGAGAAATGGTGATTTACCCTTGGGAGTGCAAGTTATTGAATACTAAAATGTATTTGACTGCTTTAGAAGAAGTCTTTCAAAGGCTTTGGTAATTCTTCTCATAACAAAGCTATTTACTCCTATGAAGAATCAACTCTGAAAAGAACAAGCATGACAGATTTGGCCGCAAACAGTCTGGGGTACCTGCAATCAATCTGTGCCAACCCATATCACAGACTCTCAAAAAGTAAAACAAAACAAATATTCCAGTGGCCTTTTCTTGGGAGTTAAGAACAGAAAATTTCATGACTTCTAATGACATCCTGGTTTGGAGAAAAGGATGAAAATGAGAGCTGAATGCTCTAAAGTCACGCAAGTAAATTCATCTAAATGAAGTAATGAATTCTAATAGAGAAAGAAGTATACTGGTGTGAGAAATATTTAGCATTTGGATAAGAAATTCAGTGAGTTTTTCCATGCATAAAAGAAGTAATCACTAGGGGAGGACAAGGAGAAGATGCAGCCCAACAGTCACTATGCCTTTCATTTGGCCTTCACACATCCTTTCTTTTTAGACAAATCTTTTAAAAGGGTCAAGTAGAGAAAATAAAGACCTTGGCAAAGATAATCAGCAATTAAGAATTGGAGCGGCTAGCAAGTAATGGACCAGCTGAGGGATTCTATGGAACAGCTGCAAGTTGCCATCTTCCCCAGTGGTAGGGGGTTCTGATACCCAATTAGGTCTGTCAGTTGGAATTTCTTGAACCTAGTTTTCTAGCTTGCCAGGAAAAGAACAAACTACAAAAGGGGTTGAAGACACAGATAATCATCAGTCTATAACCATTGCTTCAATGTATTATTTTCAAAGTATTATCAGGCAGTTGAAAGAAGATTTGGCATCTGGGCATTTTTTTCTATTGCTTAAAAAATAAAATCTAGGAGACTATAATGTGACAGATGGAGCTTCAATTGTGTATGATTTGGGGTTCTGGGTGTGCTGAATTTTTGCTAAAATGGGTACTGAAAAGTTAGTTATTCTTTAACCATTTATTTATTGAGAAATCACATTTGTTTTTATATTATCTCTTTTTATTGTTTACATACCTTGGATATCAGACCCTCACCAGAGATATTAATTACATAGAAAGTTGGTTTTGTTTTTTTGTTTTGTCCCCCCGGGTCCTGGTTATCCTAGTTGTGCTGTTTGTTCACACAAAAGTTTTTTCTTTCATTTCATAAATATTACCTGTTTAATCCTATGTAATGGTCTATATGCATTATTTGGAAAAAGATGCCCCAATATAACTGTTTAAATTATGGAAATTGTTATCTACAAAGCTCTTATTTCCTTACTCTTTACTCTCATTATTTGTTGTTTGGCCTGAGTCTTAAATGTTTTATGGAAGTCATTCTTTCAAAGTTTATCAGTGATCTAGTAATAAGCAAATAGAAAAGAATTTTTCTAGTTTTCATCTTTTCTTATGCCTCAGCAGCATTTGATAGTGCTTATCACCTGCTTTTATAGATACTATCTTCACCTTTGGCTTAACACATACCAGACTCTCCTTATTCTCTTCTTATCTCTTTAAATACTTTTACTCAAATATTTTTACTTAAAATACATTATGGTCACTCGTCATAATCAATGTGGGTGCTCCTCACCTGACTTTCCTTGGCTCTCGTTCCATCACACATTCTTAATTGACAATTGAATTCACTCCATGATTTTGACTATTACCTTTACATGGGAAATTTCTGAATATGCGTCATCAGTCCTGATCTCTTTTCTGAGCTTAGAGCCACATCTTCACTTGTGTAGAAGACAAATCATTCAGGATTTTCCACTGTTGCCTCAGATTCAAAAGGTTATAAAATGAGCTTATTTTCTGTCTTCAAAACTTTATCCTCTTTCCATCTGTTATTTTTTCAGTCTCTCCACCGTATATCTCATTTCACATATTCTAAAAATTGCTGTTATCTTTGACTCTTCCTTCTTCCTGAAATCTCATGTCCAAGGTGTCACAAATTGTTTTTGCTATTTTCCTTTATAATATCTCTCTCTATTCTCCCCCCCACCCCAATTCTCCAGGCAGCAATGTCACTTCCACTCCAAAAATACATTTCTAACCCGTGTGCTACATTCGTCTCATTCCTGCAACCCATTCTCCATATCATCAACAGACAAATTGCCTTTATGCATAAGCCTGGTCATCACATTTCTTTTAATTGAAAAAAATATAAGGACCCACTTGAATTTCCAAACTCTTTGCCTTGTAATTGGTGCTATTAACACTAGCTGAAATCTACCTTCCCAACCAGATCTTATACTGCTTTGCTTTATGTTTTATATGCTTCTGCCAAAGTGATCTATTCATTGTTCTGAGAACGAAACCTGTCCCTTCTCACCTCCATATCTTTATTTAGGCACTGCATATCTTCTACCTGGAATTCCCGCTCTTTCTTTGACTGTCATGCCTTACTTTAAAGCTTATTTCATATATTACCACCTCCATTAAGTCTTCCCTGTTCCTCACTATTGTTTATGAATTTCCTTTGTATAAATCCAATAACACTTTGTTGTTCATTTTCTGTTTTATTTGACATACTAAATTTTATATTAAAGAGATCTTTGTGAGTCTTATGTTCTTACTAGTCAGTAAACTCCATAAAAGCAAAGCTTATGTAAAAATCTGACTTACCATCTAGCACTACACTCTAAACGTAGCATTTTGAAAAAAACTGTTTTAGATAAATTTCAATAGTACTTATTTTTGAGATTATTATCATTATTATTGCTGTCATTCATCTTATTCTTATTTGGATTATAGATAGAAACTATCTTGGGACAGGTTGCTAGCATATTGTTTTATATTTAATTTTCTATGGACTATTGTCTTAGAGAATAAATTAACTTCTCTCTGTAATTTAACAAAACTTTTGGAATTTAATCTCCTGTTCTGTAGGCTTACTGAATGCTTCCTCAGGACAAGTCTATCAGCAAGTATGATGATGATGATAAAACATACTTAATATTTTTGCCATATGGTTTAAACTTCTGCTAAATTTCTACAAAATATCCTTAAGATGAAAGACTAGAGACAAAATCAAAACTCTTTTCAACTCTCATTCTGATTTTCCTTAAATTTCTCATCTTAACTCAGTTCTAACCTAGAAATAGAGCAAGCTTCATTCAAATTGACCTGAAATGCATGCACTTTGATATAGTTTGAACAACAACAAACACTTACAGATTCAAAGAGGTAATTATCATTCTAAGCCTAATTACAATGAAATTCTCAGTCATATGTTTTGTTTTATTTTGTTTTGTTTTTTGGTGAGGTAATAGGGGTTAAGTGACTTGCCCAGGGTCACACATCTCCTAAGTGTCACGTGTCTAAGGTCAGATTTGACTCCAGGGTCAGTACTCTATCCACTATGCCACTGGCTGTCCCAGTCACATGCTTTTTAACAAGCACTTCAGTCATCCTTTCAGGTGTTTCTTGAGACCTATAGATTGGTTTACCATTATCTTGGCAGGAGGAAGTCGGAAATCTTTGGAAGGGGCTCTAAATCACTTACCTTAATCACTGGAGAATTTTTGGGGCCATGTATTATTATATGATACCTATTTTTCCCTGCTAGAATTATATCTGAAATCAATTAAAATATTTTCAGCACTTCCTTTGTTTAAGGAATTTGTTAGATACTGGGGAAAATATAAAGATAAATAAACCATAGCCCCTGCCTTCAAGGTATTTGCCATCAGGGTAAGACCTCTACATACACATTACCTTGAAACAAGGTAGGATGATATCCAGGCTTCAGAGATAGCAAACCAGGAGTAGATGACTTTTAACAATTTGAATACCCAGCCTTAAGCTTTCAAAAATTTCTACACATAGAAGCTTAGTTTCAGAGTGCACTGGGCCTAGAGTCAGAAAAATCTGAATTTAAATTATGCCTTAGATACTTAGTAGTTGCGTGAGCCTGGCCAAATCTCTTAATTTGAAACTCTTCCTCAGTGTCATCATTTGCAAAATTGTGATGATAATAGAACCTACTTCACCGGGTTTTTGTGAGGACATAAAGGAGTTAATGCATATGAGTTGCTTTGCAAACCATACAAAGCTTTATAAATGTTAGTTGGTACTATTATCTTCAAAACTTCATGCTCATGGGTTAATTTCAGATTTTAGTATGGTAGAAAAAGAAATACTTTAATGTTTTCCCTTTTTTTCTTCTTTAAAAATCACCTCATTAAAAATCCTACTTCAGCTGACTCCAAATTAATTAAGACTAGTATCACTCCATGAATGGACAATAGGCACTTTCAAAAGGCTATTGACCCTTTCACCTAGTAGATATTTCCATGTCTGAATAACACTATAGTAAGTGATAAACCATTTATAACCAAAGGACACCTGAATTGATGGACTTGGAAACCTACCATGGAGTTTTTCATGTGTTCTAGCTTTTTGTTAAGGGATATATACTTTGCTGCTGTGACACAATCATTCCTAATTTATTCCCCATGTTCAGTTGGTTGTACTGATGTTGATTAACCACTGAGAACTAGGAGGTTAGAATCTTGTGAATAAACACATGAAATCCACTAAGATTTTGAGAGCTGGAAATACAATCCTGCAAGCTCTTTGTAGATTCTTCCCTGAATTACAAAGAATATATCAGTCATCAAGGAACAAAAGCATGAAAGATGCTGTAATGTTAATGGAATATGAAGATCTTCCCCATCTATTTATAGACTTATGTGACTACATGTGGTTCCTTTTTCCTTGGAACGGGAGCTGTGTTCCCAGGTCTAAAGGTACACAGGTATTTCAATCACAGCTGTAATAAATGTTGTGTCACATAGAGCCCACTGGGGGAGGAACTTGCCTAAAAGGAAGTTTGCTTACAGGGAGGCTTGCTTGTATGAAGGCTTCACGCCTTTTGGCACTAAGCTAATTAGGCACTGCGTCATAGGGTTGTGACACCTTCTGACTCTGAACATATTAGTTGAAAACTATATATACTGAGAGTTTGACATTTTACTTAGTGGATTCACTTATGAGAAGGACATTTTTATTCCCTGGACTGGACTCTGAGTAGCTTTTTGTTTAAGAGCCCCCTAACTACTTAGAGGTTTGTGCTCTCCCAGCCCAGTGGTGTATGTAGGTGGTTGCATTAATTTATTCAAACAGCAGGAACCCTGTTTGTTGAATCTCAGTGCTAACTTCTCTGCTTCTGTTTTCTACTTATTTGTAATTAAATTAAGATTGTTGAACCCTTTAAAAGTTGTCTCTCCTTTTGAAAAGCAGATCAAAGAACCTGGGCTAGCAGGCCATCCTGGGTGTGCTAGGGTACTTACTAGTACAGATACCTGTTTCAAGCAAATCAGGTACCCACCTATCACCCTTATTACAAATGGCTAATAGAATAGATAATTATTTTTTTACATTGCTTAACTAGTTAACAGTATATTTCTTGGCAAAAACTGCCTGAATTAAGTGAGTTTTGCCTTACAAAAACAGGCCAAAAACAAAAGTATGTGTGTGGTGGTGGTGAGGGTGGGGTAGGGGGAAAATGTGAAATGAGCATATGAATATGAGGATAAGAAATATCTAAAAGTAATCTGACTCCAAAAGGAACAAGGAGGTATAGAAAATGAATGACTTCTCTCAAGTGCTGGAGAAAATGAGCTAATTTTTTATGGCCCATCTTTCACAGAAAACAGAAAGAAAATAAAAGCTGGTGACAGTCTAACAGCCCAAGAAAACAATGCTGGCAAAGGAAATGAAGTTCACAGAATTGGAAAGAAATGAAAAAATTGCTACTGACTCAACCCCATAAGGGAATACTTTCAAAACTGTGAACATATATAAACCAGCAGGACCAAATAATATGGATCCTGGGGTGTTGAGGGAATTGACTAATGAACTTCCCAAAGCACAAACATTTATAGCTGGAAAGCCTTGGAGCACTAAAGAGCACCAGGAAATTGGAAAACAAGAAATGTGGCATCATTTCCAGAAAAAAAGTGCCATCCTATCATTTATTTTTGATGAGCCAAATATCCACATATTAAAAAAAAAAAAAGCAAATAGATATTCAGAAAAACCAACTTTCACTCCCAGAGGTTGGGTCCTCATGGAAGCAAGACTAGTGTTCATTTTGTGGGGAATGTGGATATCCAATAAACAACATTTGCTGATGATGGAAAGGAAAATTAATAGACATTAACTATATATGCCTTTAGTTAAATTTGTTGAATTCCCCAACTAAATTTCTAAATAGAAGAATAGCAAGAATAACATCACTAGATAAAAATCTTAGCACAGAACATGCCATATATTTTCCAAAGAACTTATGAAGTTCTTATGACCTCAGAAATAGATTATTAGTTTATATGTAGAATAGATACATGAATCTATTGATAAAGAAAACAATTTCCCAGTCATGTGACTTCTGCTACTAATGCAAACAGCTTCTCTATAACTTTCAGATTTCCCTGATGCACTTAAAGGTTAAATGATCTTCCCATGATTAACACAATTGGAAGGCATCAGAAAAGCTGGTACCCAGGTCATTCTGACTATGAGGACAGATATCTGTCCTATTTACCATAATGCCTCCCTAGAGGATAATCAGTCTTAACTAAAAGTTGACAAATTAGGCTTATCATCATTACTCAGTTTTTCAGAAGGCCAGAGAGAATATTTGATGTCTGTATCTAGTTTCCTAAGTTAAAATTGAGGAGATTATGGCAAATTATCATCACAAACAACCTTCAGAGAGGAAAATATGATATACTCCATTAATATTACTGAACTTCTAAAGTACAAAGTTCATGGAGACGTGCTTGTGATGCAAAGAAAAAAAGAGAAGAGTCACTCAAAGAGCTAATATTCTACTGTGAAAATTCATTAACACATGGTTTCAACATTTAGCAACTGATGGTTACTGTGCTTCCTAAGGACATCATATTTGAAGTCAGAAAGCTTTGGTTTATTTCTCAGGATTCATAATCATCTTATATAACCTGACCTCACTAATAATTTCTTCAAATTTGTGTTTGTGGGTGAGTACCCTATGAATCATAATGACAAATCCTATTTTTTTTTCTTCAAACTTACTTGGAATTGTTTCCTTTTATTTTTTCTTAAAGATTTCTTTTTTGAAGATTTGCTTTTTCTCCTGGCCAGACCTTCCCCACAGCATTTTAATCCAAGAGATTCTTAAGTATCTTTTTCTTTGCTTTGAACTATTTTCAATCTGCTTTTCCAAAATCTAGCATATGGGTGATGTAAAATGAGGAAGTAATACAAGAACTCAGATTTGAAACAAATCATAAACCAAGAAAGAGAGGTTCAGCCAAAACCCTGAAAATGAGACATTTGATAGTGAAGAAAAAATCTTAGCCTTAGTTTTGACCTTAAATTTCTCCTTTCCCATTTAGTTAGAACTTTATGATTACTGGCTCTTTTGTGATTTTGCATAATAATTCTGGGAGCATCCTTAGGAGAGAGACAGCTGAAGTGTCTGCCTTGAGAACTGATGATAGACTGGAATATTTGACAGAATGCATATTCATGTCTCTACAAGGCTCCCAGCAGCAGAAATATACCATGCTTAAGGGGAATGCTAGGGACCATCAGTAAAGGGAAGAAAGGAACTTCCAGGAACCAGGAATTGTGAATTACCACTTTACAGCGTTTACTTCCTAAAATTGAGTCCATTTTCTTCTTTCACCTGGTATTATGGAATGCCTCTGTGTGTGTGTGTGTGTGTGTGTGTGTGTGTCTGTCTGTCTGTCTGTTGGGCCTATTTTTAATAAGTGTTCATATTATTGTAGCACCTTAGTAAAAGCTAAATAAGTCTGACCAATGCATATCAGCTGATAATCATTTAGGAGAAAGGATACTGGTGGGGCTCTTGAACACCACCTAGTCTCTCAGAATTAATACTATATCCTTCAAGAAACAGGTAATAGCTGAGCTCTGAAGATCCCACTTGCTGGTATGAAATGGGGAAAGGAAGACTAAACCATGAATCTGTGCTAAAGTATTATTTTTAATCTGAGAATATGAATAAAAATACTTCATTTTTTAAAGTTTGGTTTAACACTTTCATATCAATCAGAATTAATTTATTATTTTGATATTTAGTTTTAATTAGCTGAAAAATATATAACAACACATAAATATAAATGAAGTTATGTGGTCCTTAATGTTTGAAAAAATCACGAAGAATTGGAGTCATTGTAATATTAAAGAATGGTTGATCTTTTCTCAATTAGAAAAAAAAGATAAAAAAGTTCAGACTCTATAGGCCAGTGAGCATGAGTTCAATTATTCAGAATGTTCTAGAAAGTTCCTTAAATAGATGATTGATCATTATTTAGTAAAGAAAGCAGAGCAGTTAGTGCCAGGCTATACTCAGTCCCTTTTTTGACTCAATTATTAAACTAGAAGATGAGGGGAATGATGTGAATATTGTTTGCTTGAAGTTTAGCAACACTTCATATAATATCTCAGACTAATCATGTGGATAAGATGGTAAGAAACAGAATACATGAAGATAAAGGACTTCTGAACTAGTTGGATACTTGAACTCAAAGAATAGGTGATGATGGTTCAATGTCATCTCCAGTGGAGCTCTCCCTCTGGGGAACCATGCTCAGCCTTCAGTTTGTTAACATTTTCATCAATGACATATATCAGGAAACAGATGGTGTGCTCATCAGATTGGCTAATGACACAACGCTGGGAGGGATAGCTAATACTAAACAATCATTAGGATCCAAAAAACACCTTGACAGGCTAGAGCATTGGGATGAATCTAAAAAAAGATACAACTTAGTAGGGATAAACCTAAGACTCCTATTTGGATAAAAAAAGTTCAACTTAATAAATACAAGATGGCTGAGGCATGGATAGGCAGCAATTTTAAAAAATCTGAAGACTTCAGTGAAACGCAAGCTCAATATGATGGTGATTGGCTAGACAACAATATTGATGTAACCTCACGCTGTATTAAGAGAGGACAGGTTTTAGGCACCTACAGATGTTAGTGCCATTTTACCAAACACATCAGAATTCCTGTGGAATATTAAGTTCAGTTCTAAGGTACCAGAGTTTAAGGACAATGATAAGTTGGATATCCAGAGGAGGGCAGTCAGGATTAAAATTAGAGAAGATGAAAATATATCAGCCGAACATAAACAACGTCAACAAACAATAACCCTTTTAATTTGTAATTTTAAATAGGTTTGAAAAATAAGTATCAAAATTTGGGCAGTGTAACCAATGGTTCCCTTCCTTCATTTGGAAGTTTTCTAAGCAATTCAGAAAATTCTTCCCTACTGTATGTGTTGTTAAATATCCAAATATGACTTTTTAATATAAGATACACAACAAAAATATTTAAAATGCCTGATATTTCATCTTCCATGGGTTGAGAAAACAAAGTCAGAATTATGCCAAGCAGGAGTTAAGCAAAAGCCTAAAGATCTGGCCTCAAAAGTAAATAATGATAATGATAATTAATAATAACAATAACAACAACAACAATAATAATAATAATAATAGCTTTATATCTAGAGTATGATGACAAGATTGTTGATCTTGTTCCATGGGTTGAATTCCTCTTCCTCACTACTGAAAAGTGGTCATTGTAAACCATTGCTTTATGCTTCTCGGATTTTTGTTTTATCTATTAGTTAATTAATTTATTTTTAGTTTTCAACATCCACTTATATAATTATACTTTAAGTTTTCTCCCCCTCCCTTCCCAAGATGGCATGCAATCTGATATGGCCTCTACATACACATTCCTATTAAGCATATTTTCATGTCATTTTGCATAGAAGAATTATAACAATGTTAGAAACCATGAAAAAAAAAACAAAAAAGAAAATAGCCTTTTTTTCCCTTTACATTGTAGTATATGAATGTAATGGAATACGATTGTGCTATAAGAAATGATGGGCAGGTGGACTTCAGAAAAATCCGAGAATTTTTTTTGGGGGGGGGTTTGGTATTACTCTTTTAGGTCTTGAAGTAAAATTTTTGTTTATTCACACAGTCCAGATTTTTCAAATTGATAGTGAACAGGGCTAAAAATTGGGCAATACAATGAGAGGTGACTTGATTATCTTAGGGCAGTTTTCCAGTTCCTTGTATAATTACAGGCCTCACTAGAGAAGAAAGACAACTTTTCAACCTCTTTATTATTTAATAAATGCTATATGGGCTGTAATTCTTGGGATATCATAGTCTCTGAAGAAATGAAGTTGAGGATATCCACTTGAGTGATGGAGAGATACATGGAAAGCATGAGTAGGCTGAAACACATTTCAAACAGGGAATTATACATGAGAAATGGTATAAATAATGTCATCAAAGAAATGTATCATCAGAAAAGAAGGTGGTTTTATCACAAGATGAAACAGAATGATAAGGAGTGGACAGTCAGTATACTATGTTATTATCCATGCAATGTCAACATAATTTTAGCATATTGGGTAAATCCCTTGTTGCAAATTTATGGGAAAGAATCTAAGAAAGGTAAATAGGATAAATGGAATGATTCAGGTCTGGAGAGAATATTCATAGCTGTGAAGTTACAGCTCCATCAGAGATTATTGGTGAGTTGAATAGATAAATTTTTATGAGCTTTTAACTTTTACCTCCCTCCCTTATTTTATTCATTTATTTTATTTTCCTATCCCTCTCTCTCTCTCCCTATTGACTCCCCCCCCGCCCTCCTGCCTTTCTTTTTCTCTTTTTCTTTAGCAACTCTGTATGGAAATGTTGAGTCTAAGGTCTCAGGGAAAAATATAAGGAGCTGCTATGTCATTCATTCATTCATTCAATACGCATTTCCCAAGGACATACTTTCCTTATTATAGTCACAGGTGCCATTTGAGAGACCATTATTATGAGCAGAAAGAGAAATATCATAATGTTTGGATCTGAACTTCATGTGCCCAAAATACCAATATTCATGTCAGTTAAATTCTAAATATAACATCATTTTTTATAGACATTTGCAACCTTACAAGCAAATCTAGTCCAGGTCCCCACAATCTATTTTCTATTTGTTGAGTCATATTAACAATATATTGACTGACTCATATGCCCAAATTTTCCTAAAGGAAAACTTTTTTTTTAATAGAGTTTGTCTTCAGGTAGAAACTGCTTCAATTTTATCTAAGGCATAAAAAGAAAATTCAAGAGGCCTGAAATATTGTCATTTAACAATGTCTAACAAAAGAATATGATGAATCATTTTACTTGCAGCAGAGTTGGCCGACTTTTTTTTCTTTTCAAAATTCTTATCTTCATCATAAAGCTTGGATTCAAGTCCTAGCTCTGACACAATAAGCTATGTGATTGTGAGAAAGTCGGCCAATGGTTCTGAGCCTCGGTTTCCGGAACTACATAATCTGGAGATAATGATATCTGTTCTAACTAAATTATTAGCATTTTAGGAAGCAGAAATTGAAAAATGATCACCTATAAAAAGTTGCAAGGGCAAGTACAATTGAAGTAGTAAAAAAGGAGTGGCTAGGTGGTGCAGTGAATAGAGCACCAGCCCTGGAGTCAGGAGGATCTGAATTCAAATCTGACCTCAGACATTTAACACAAAAACTAGCCATGTGACTTTGGGCAAGTCACTTATCCCCAACTGCTCTACCTTCCCCCCTCCAAAAAGCAAAAAAAAAAAAAAAAAGACATAAAAAATGAAAAATTATTATTATGAATCTAATTAGTCTTTAGAAAACAAGCATTGGCATTCCAACTAGTGGAGTTATTACTTATGTCTCTAAAGTATCATGTAGATTTTCTAAAGTTGAAAAAGTACCAAAAGCAGTAACACAGACACACACACACACAAATCTAAATACACACACACACAAAATACACAAGATATATAAACTATTGTTTTGAAGAAAAGGGGGGGAAAAACCCCACTGCTCAGGGCCAAGACAATACAAATACTATAATACTGAAGTCAAAAATAGAAATTTTGACTAATGAAACTGATTTTTTAATTTGTGGTTATACCAACACTGTTTTCAGAAAAAGTCTTGGTAATGCCATCAGATATGGGTATCTTTATCAGATTATAAAAAAATTAACTCAAAAGAAATTATTAAGACCTTTTATTTATTTTTTCACTTCCACTGGATTAGAAGCTTAAGAACGATGAAATCTGATATGTGTGTGTACATGTGTGTGTGTATGTGTGTGTAGTATATGTGTGTATATGTATGTATGTATGTATCATACACACATATATATATAAACAAATATTATGTATCTATATATCTATATCAGATTTCATCATCCTTTCTATATACAGGAAATCCGATATATAGCAAACATATAACCACACCCATATATAATGAGTTTGTAAAAAAGGTATAATATTTGTAGTGAGATTTGATTTTGAAAAATTAAATAACATCTTAGAACTCTGTGAACTCAATTCTAAATCAGATAAATGATTTTAGAAAATAAGTACATATTGTACACTTAAATACTTGACTTAAAAATGTGTTAAGACTTCACTTCCTGTCCCCTGTGCTTATCTAAGCAGTATCTGACTTTTAATTTCACACTTGAGTTCCCCATTTTACTATTTGAAGTCTTCTCCAACTGAGCTGTCATAGGATCCTAGAATACACAGTAACAACAATTTTGGATGGATAATCAAAGGAACCATGATGAAAATTTTTATCTCCCTCTATAAAGAGAACTTTGCGTATGGATTAAAGTATACTTTCAAAAATATATATTTCTTATGTTTTTAATATAGCCTATGTAACTGGTACACATATATGCTTATTTTTAGATAATTCAATGGTATTTTAAAATTTAGTGAAATTGAAACTATTGTTACCCCCACTATCAGGAATAAAATAGGAAAATATTGCAAAATTTAGGCTTAATTCAATGGTATAGGGAGAATTTCCTTAAAAATTGAATTTTGAAATTGAAACAGAAGCCTCAAGAGGGTCATTAAAAACTAAACTTGAAAGAGTAATCATAAGGGACTCAGTAAAGTTAAACTGTTTCCATTCCTATGTGGGAAGATGATATATGGAATCCTAAGAACTTTGTCATTGTCATGGCAGTTAAGAGGAGTCTACACAAACAAAGCAGTGTGAGAATTGATTATGTTGGAATGACCTCTTAAAAAAAAAAACAAAGGGATGAAAAAGAGAAGCACATTGGGAGAAAGGGGGAGAGAGAAGGAAAATGAGGAAACTGTTTTTGTTTTTTGTTTTTTTGTTTTTCACATAAAAGTGCTCAAGGAAGAGTTTTTACATTGGAAAGGAAAATGGGCATGGTGGTGGCAGGTAATGCTTGAACCTCATTCTCATCAGAATTAGTTCAAAGAGGAAATAATATATACATACATTCATCTGGGTAAATACATTTGTATTAATGAATAGGGGAATGAGAGTGAAAGGAAATCAGATATATGGATTGGGGATAATAAACGGCTGGACAGATTAAGAGACTAGTGATGTGAAACAAAGCAGACCTTCCAGGAAGTACAGGATGAAAACAAGAGAGGGGGAGCATAAGAAGAAAAAAATAGAATAGAGGGAAATATACATTTAGTAATCATAATTATAAATGTGAAAGGGATGAGGTAACTTGTAATATTACAGCAAATAGTAAATTGGGTTAGAAAACAGAATTCAACATATAGTTTACAAGAGACAAACTTGTGATGGAGTACTACTGTATTATAAGAAATGACAAGGTGAGGGGTTTAAGAAAAACCATGGCAAGATATATATGAACTAATGCAAAATAAAGTGAGAACTGGGAGATCATGATGCATGGTAATAGTAATGCAGTAATGATAATCAACTGTAAAAGCTTTGGCTACTCTGATCAATGCAATGATTTCAATTCCAAAGGATTCCTGATGAAAAAATACTACTCACCTCCAGAGAGAGAACAGATAAAATCTTGAGTGAAAAGTAACGTATAGTTCTTCTTACTTTCTTTTTTTGTTTCAGCAGTATATCTAATATGAAAATATATTTTACATGAATTCACCTGTATCGATGATATGAATTGCTTGATTTCTCAGTGGATGGGTAAGGGGTGGGAATGAAAGGAAGAATTTAGAACTTAAAAAAAAAGATTGTTTGAAATAAATGTATTTTTAAAAATAGCATAGTCTTAAAGTTCAAATCTGTTCTAAGACATTTATTAGAAAGCCACAGTGCAATATGAAAGCTGTTAAACACTTCAGTAATAGACTTAGACCTGTTCTTTTGTCTGTTTCAGAGAAAAAGAGCCTAACTCATGGAGACAATAAGGATAGGGTAAGTTGAAGGCTCATTAAAAATTTCTATATATGTGTGATTACTGTAAGGATACTACCTGAATAACATCAACATGTTTCCATTGTGTCAACTCAGGATCTCCCTAAGATGATTATAGAAGTTAAAATTTTAGGCATCCAAGTAACTTTCATAAAGGTTCTTACAAATGAGGTAATGGGTGAATATTTGCTTTAAAAAAAAAAAGTTCAATGATTTAATATAACTTGTATTGTACATGAATGATCAAAAGAACTTTGATATCATCAATTCAGGTCCCTCCAGTATTGAATATGGCAGACTACTAGGTATGATTCTTGTCTGTGTCCTCTCCTAAATTCATGACCAGGAGTGTACACAATACTCTGGAAATCATCCTCACTTTTGTGTGATATTTGGGGAGCATACCTAGGGAACAGTCTTTTCACCCATCTGCTCTCTCTCTCTCACTGCAGGGTTAACCTGTCTCTTCCCACTCCAATCCAATTTCTATTTAATTACTGAATTGCTCTTCCTTTCCCCACCCCTTACACCCCCCCCCCCCCTCCCAACACACACCCTGCTCCTTTAAAGCAGATTTTCCAGGAAGTACAGGATAAAAAAAAGGCGGGGGGGGGGGGGGAGGAAGAGATCTGCTGTAAAACTTTAGTGGCTTTCTTTTACCTCCAGGATAAACTACAGAATCCTATATTTGGCTTTACAACCTGGCCTCTTCCAACTTTTCAGGTCTCTACATTCTAACTCTTTTTCATATACTCTAATCTAGTAACACTAGCCAACTTGCTTTCCCTTGCACATAACACTCCATCTCTTGATTGCAAATGTTTTCACTGGCTGTCTACATGCCTGGAACTATCTCCTTCTTTATCTGCATTTCCTAGTTTCCCTGGCTTCCCTCAAGTCTCAGTTATAGTTCTGCCTTCTCCAAGAAACTGTTCCCCGTCATCCTTAATATTAATGCCTTCCTTCTGAGACTATTTCCCCATTTATCCTCTATATATCTTATTAGTTAATAGTTGCTTACATAATGTATTCCCTATTAGACGGAGAGCTCTGTGAAAGTAGTGACTGTTTATGTTTGCTGTTGTTGTTTAAGCTTTTTTTGTAAACCCAAAGCTTGGCATAGTGCTTGGCACAGTTGGCACTTAATGCTCAGTGATTGATGTCACTTAACCTTTCAATCATTTTCTGTAGGTGTATATCAGAAGAAAAGTTCTGAAGAATTAGTTGGCACCCTTTTATAAGCCTTCTCCTCTTCCTCTTTCTACATGACAAAGTAGTCTATCTGGGACATAGATGTTTTGCCTCACCTATGTATCACTTCCAAGAAAAGAATGTGGCAGTTGCAGGGAAGTTAACAGTGCTTTACATTTGTTCATTACTTTGTGGCTTACACATTGCTTTCCTTGTTATTCCTTGTTATTTTCATTTGTATCATTTGTTTCCTATTCTTCTTGATCGTATTTGGGGTTTTCTTCATAAAGATACAGGAATAGTTTGCCCTTTTCTTCTCCAGATCATTTTACAGATGAAGAACTGAGGTAAATATAGTTAAGTGACTTGCTCAGTCATACAGCTAATAAGTGCCTGAGGCCAGATTTGAACCCCGGAAGAGAAATCTTTACTGACCCCAAGCTGAATACTCAATCCACTATACCTCTTAGCTGTGGCTCCTAGTGGCCATACAAATGTCATTATCCCTTCTTTCCAGATTAAAAATCTGAGGTTTAGGGAAGTTAAATGATTAGACTAGAGTTGTAGAGTTAGGAAGTATAAAAACTTGAATTTCAACCCAGGTCCTCTGAATCTTAGTTTCCTGCCTTAGGGCTTTTTATATTTTTTTCACACATTATGCAAGGCATTCACAGTACACTAGTCAGTAATGATTTCACATTCAATAACAAGATCCAAAAGCTAGCCTTTCAAGTCAATATAATGATAAAGGAATTTGAAAATCTTCCCTGTCCCTTAATGGGTCTCACTTGGAGCCTAACAAGAGAAGATTTCTTAAGGGGAGGCTTGTTTTTCACTAAGTGAATGACATGCTAGTGTGCTTGCCATTACAAAATGGTATAGTCTGAAGGATCTGGAAACTAAAAGGAAATTATGGGGGCTGGGATAATTGTTTGTTTCCCAGTTGTGTTAACTGTGGAACCATGGAACAGGAGTGGAGAGCTATCAGCATGCAGACTTTAGTGCTGTAGACACCCAAGGACCCTGTTGGCTTTGTTGTCCAGCCACCCCTCAGGACTTGGAAGTGGGGGCTAGAGCAGTGTTGAGACTGGCTTATTAGAACCTGCACCTGAGAGTCCCAGGAGTAAGCCTGCAAGGGCAGTGTGAGGGGAAGGACACACCCCCAAAAGAACTTTACCTGGATATTTTTGTTTTGGATTGAGGGGATTATAATGTTTGTACTTTGTGTTTATAGAACACTGTGTGGTCACTCTAGTAATGAGTTGTTATGTTATACATACATATATATATGCACACACACATATATATGTATGTATGTATATGTATATATGTATGCATGTATATGTGCATATGCATATGTATATATGCATGTGTATGTATGTATATATACATATATACATTTATATATGTATGTATATGTATATATGTATACATTGCAAATGTGATGTGTTTATTTTGTGGGGATTATATTATACTTAAGAGATGTTAATGGCATTTCAGATATAAGTTGCATATCTAATGGTCATAAAAGATCTTTGGGCTGAATGAAATAGTAAGGGAATTTGAAGATCTTCCCTGCCCCTTAATGGGTCTAACTTCAAACCCAATAAGAGAAGCTTGCTTAGGGGATGCTTGTTTTTCAGAGAGTCATAACTTTTGTTACTTTGTAATTAGGCAGTGGATCACAAAGGTTGAGTTTTGAAAACACAGATGTTGCTTCTTTCTCTGGTAACTATGTATTATGTATGTATGTATGTATGTATGTATGTATGTATGTATGTAATGGTCAGACAGCTAGAAGCTCTGTCTGTTGATCTGTTGAATTGTGTTATTTTCTCTGTATTTTTTGTCTTATAATTTCTGTTTGTAGTTTCTGAAGTTCAGGATGCTAACTTTTTCCCCTGAACTAAGCAAATGATATCTATGTTTGATTAAAGTAAAATTTGTTAACCCCTTTTGAGTTGCTTTCTTTTAGAAAAAGAGATCACAGAACTGTGCTGATACACCTGGTGGCAATGCTTCACAACTTTGTGCCTTGATTAAGACTTACCCCTGGCAAGAACTAAAACTGTGCTTTGGGAAAAGTCAGCTAAGTAGGTTGTGGAGGAGATAGTGTCACAAAATGGAATCTTCCCTGGAAGGAATCATGTTTCTACTCACAGGATGTGAATATCCTGAGGCCAAAATCTTCTTGGTTTTGCCCCATTCTGTTTATGGCTCTGCTCTTATCTCCACTGCAAAGAAATGGTAGCTCTTCCCAAGCTGAAGTCTATCTGGCTCATAGCTTTCACTTTGAATAGAAACTGTTTTTCTCCTGTCTTGAAGGATATGTCTCCCAGATCTGCTATGGAAAGATCACAAAACACCACAGAATACCAAACAGTATATGAGGAGGTCAATAGATATGGTGCTTTCATTTCAGTGCTTTATAAAAAGCAGAAAACAAGATTCCAATTACTGGCACATAAAACATACAGTTTGTTTACCTGAAGTAACCTGGAGCTACTCTTCATCTCACTGCTCTCAGTTTCTAGCTTGTCATTTCTGTACTCCCACAGACCAAAAAATGTAAGAAGTTTGGTCTAACCTTTCCAATACCTTATATTTAGCTTAGATGAATAAGTTTAAGATCATTTAATCATGTTGAGGAAACAATGGATATCATCAAATATTAAAAGGAAAAACAAAACAATAAATACTATATCAAGTTTTTTTTTTTAATTTTTCCATTAGTTTATTAGGCATAGAATCCTACAAAAACTAAGCAGATGAAATGACTAAGAAAGAATACTAGTCTGCCCCAAAATGATTGTGTCTAAGGCAACAGTTCTCAATCTGTGTGTCGTGACCCCTTTGGTGGTCGAACCAGATCGCCTAAGACCATTGGAAAACACATATTTCCCATGGTCTTAGGAACCAAGACAGTGCTCCTCTATCTGTCTCCAGGCCAGTCAGCCCACTTGCAGATATGCCCACATGTGAATATTAAAGGGTGGAGGCATTAGGACGGTTGAGGACCACTGGTCTAAGGTTAAAAATAAGGCTAGCATAGAAATATTTTCAAATATTTACAAGTTAGAGATCACATGTTATTTTCTAAGGGGGCCAGTATTTATATACCCTGTTTCAAATATGACTGAACTACGGAAGATTTAGAGGCACCAAATATTTCATTATTCAGGGCACAAAAAAGTCCATAATTGCAAGTGTCCATTGTACTCAAAGAAAATGAAGCTGTTCTGGATACTTTCTTGGTTTTGTTCACACAGCTCTCACTTCACTAACACTAACACTAACATTTTAGTCTGTAACATTTCTGCAAAAAGACACTGCTATCCTGAAAACTCATCTCTCTCTTTATGTATGAAAGGCCACTTCCTTCTGCCTATTTTAGCCATTCCTATTCACCTCAGGGTCAGAGTGAGAGAAATCCCCCCAGAGAAGAGTTCTCTCTTTTTAAAGGCAAATCTTACCTTTATAAACATCATTTGTTCTGTTTTCTCATTCTACTTAATAGAGGTGGGAATACACACACACACACACACACACACACACAGTTAAAGAAATTTTTCTCAACCATTTGCTTTTAGCCATATCTGAAATTGCCTTGTCTTGAGATTTTTACTGATTTTTCTCCTCCTTTCCACGGAATAGGATTCCAGACAATTATCCTTTTTCTGTGAATTTGATATTTATTTTTCTTCATATTTGTTTTGAGTTTAGATCTTTAAAAAAAAAAAGATACCCATGTGAGGCAAACAGTGCATGAGGAAGATTCCACATGTATTAGTATTTTCCTTTATCTTCCTGTATGAATTATCTGTTCCATTTTATGACTAAAACGTGCAATACTTCCTTCCCTTCTTAGTTTAACAAACAAACATCTAATTAATGCCAGTAACTGATTCATTTGTACTGAGATAGCATGTTAATCATCTTGGAAGTAAATATGAGATGTTACTTTTCATTCTGATGCTGCTGGTAAAGTTAAAAAAAAAAATTATTTCCTGCAGTCATCAGAGCTGAAAAAGAAAGCATCTACCATTGGCCTTGGATTCATGTTGGCAGCCTTCTTTTCTGAAATAAACAACCTGGAGGAGGCTTAACTGCAGCATGTGAGTTGTGTTCACATTTTTGTTCTGGCCTGAGTACTGAAATGAACTGCCCAGATTTCTTCAGTTACAAGGTTCACAATGCCAAGCTTCCTGGGAACATTACTGAAACTTTCCTTCATATTTTTCATTGTCCAGACTATGAAATCACCTTTAAAATGTTCAGGCATTGTCTTGGGCAGGCACAAAAATATATAATACAGCCTTTTCAGATCAGTCACTTTAAGAGAAAAGGAAGAAATGTCCTGTTTTATCTTCCTCCAGCTACATGCTTTGGTTTTTAATAGGAGAGAAATCAATAACTATGGTAAATTTAAACCTATCTTCAAAATATTTCATTCTAGGAAACCTCAAAAAATATTGCCAACCTTATATTGCAGCAACTATGAATACCATATCCTTGAATTTCATAATGTGGGCATATGGTACTGTTATTGTTATTATTAAATAATATTTATGAAAAATGGACTGTTATATTCATTGATCCCTTTCCTAAAAATCTGTTGATGAACAATGGAATATTAACAAAAGAATATCATTCAAAAACTTGACTAACTCTACCAACAAGCTTTCTAAAATTTATCTTTGTACTTCTGCAGTTCTTTTTCTTATAGTCAAAGGAATAAGATATCTTAAAAATAACAGAGTCAAAAAATAGATCCAAGAGTTTGCAGTAAACCTTGGGAATGTGCTAAGGTCATTAATATTCTAGTTTAGTACAATTTTACATAAGTATTGCAAAACAGAAGAACTCAAGAGAGGTGGCAAGAGGATGACAATGTCCATTTAATTCATCCTGCCTTATTGTTGGGAAGCTGACTAGTGGAATACAAGTATCAGATGGTTTGGGATTCTCAAAGACTATCAGGTATTTTTATTTATCATGCCTTATTTAGATTTGTTTTGTTTTTCTCAGTGAATTTAAGGGAAATGATTATAAGAAATTTTAAAAAAAACTGGCAGTGCTCATCTGCCTCAAAATCATGGTTTACCTAGGTAGAGTATCAGAAAGTTGAAGATATCTCTGAATACACTATTATCTTCTCATATCTACCAGATCCCTCTGCCTCTGAAAAGTTTTTTTTTTCCAAGTCCCATTTTTGTAACTTATTTATTTGTATATGAGGAACAGTGTGGTACAAGGGAATGAAACCAGGATTTGGACTCCAAGAGCCTGATTTTTTTTTATTTAAAATTAATTTATTTATTTTTAGTTTTCATTTCCACAAAATTTTGAGTTAAAAATTTTCTGCCCATCTTTTACCTAACACCCACCCCAAAATAGCAAGCCTACTGAATACTCCTTCCCCCAATCTGTTCTCTCTTATATCCTCCCCCATCACCCCCCTAAATTTCTAGTAGGGCAAGATGGCTTTCTATACTCCAGTGCTTGTATATCTTATTTCCCAGTTGCATGTAGAAAACACATTTTTTAAAACATTTGTTTTTAAAACTTTAAGTTCTGGGATCTTATCCCTTCTTCCCTCCTGACCTGCCCCCATTGGGAAGAAAAGCAATTCAATATAGGTTATATATGTGTAGTTACCCCAGTCTTTTCCATAGTAGTTATATTGTGAAAGACCAACTATACTTCTCACCATCCTATCCCACCATCCACTTATTCTATTTTCTCCTTCAACCCTATCTCTTTGCAAAAATGTTTGCTTCTAACTACCCTCTCCCTCAATCCGCCCTCCCTTCTATCATGCCCCTTCTTATGCCCTACCCCCCTATTTTCCTGTAGGGTAAGATAACCAATTGAGTGTGGATGTTATTCCTTCCTTGAGCCAAATTCAATGACA
>CM053585.1:79332704-79347718 GCA_028646515.1 Pseudochirops corinnae
GGCTTCTGACAAAATACAACATCCATTTCTATTTAAAAACAAAACAACACTAGAAAGCATAGGAATAAATGGAGTCTTTCTTAAAATGATAAGTAGCATCTACCTAAAATCATCAACAAGTATTATATGTAATGGGGATAAAAGAGAAGCATTTCTGATCAGATCAGGGTTGAAACAAGGATGTCCACTATCACACCTGTTATTCAATTTGGTTAGCTATAACAATGGGAAAAAAAAGAAATTTAAGGAATTAGAATAGGCAAAGAAGAGACCAAGTTATCACTCCTTGCAGATGATGTGATTATATACTTAGAGAATCCTAGAGAATCAATTAAAGAACTTGAAATAATAAAAAAAATTAGTAAAGTTGCAGGATATAAATTAAACCAACATAAATCTGTATAATTGTGATTTATAATGAATTCTGAGAGAAACTCAGTGGCCTATTTTTTAATATGATGGAACAACTTATTTTTCTTTTCTTTTGCTTTTTCCATTTCTTAATTACCTTTTCAAGTGACGTCTTACTTCATGTAAGTAATTTTTATCTATAAGGCCATCATTTTCTCTTATATATTATCACTTCTTTCCTTTAAAATATCATAAAAAAACTTTATATTCCCTCTGTGAATTTCAGTTGTCACTATTTCATCCAGATATGGGAACATCCTCTTCTGCCCTTTGGACATATGTGCTGTCATGATACATTCTTCTTAGCTTCCCTTTTTCCCATCTCCTTTTGTCAAGATACACTTTTTCTTGACCAGGAAATAATTCTGCTATTAACCTATCATAGCTTCATGAAATCTTGTCCATTTTCTTTTTTTTTTTTCATAAGATCACTTAGGAAAAACTGGTTTACTTGGTAATGTGTTTCCCACATATAATGACTTTTGCATAATACTTTAAAATATACACATCACATTACATAAAGTATTAACAGTTGAGGCCACTGTGACCCCTATTTATTATAACCTCATTACCTTTCATTTATATTATCCTTGAAGATTTTCTCCAATTATCTTTCATTTACAGATGAGGAAAATTAGGGTCAAAGACAGAAAGGGACTTTACCAAGACAGTACACATGGCAAATATCATAGGCTGAATTTGAATGCAATTCACTCCTGAAATCTAGTACTCTTTTCAGTACACCATAAAGTTTTGAGGCATCATGCTATACACATCTCATAAATCAATATGTAATTATAAACATGTTGATCAATAAAATTTAGCTGAACATCCACTAAAACATAGAATGAGGGAAGATTCCAAATGAATACAAAAATAAGTATAAAACATAATCTTCTTTAATATGCAGAAGTGATATAGGTTAGGTGGAGGGCATGGTGGATTTCAAATAAGGATAAACTTGATTCAAATACAGTCTCTGACCCTTACAAGTTCTGTGTTCATAGACAACTTTTAACCTCTCTGAGACTCAATTTCCTTTTTTGAAAAGTAGAAATATGAACATCTATCAAATATGTAGCTCTTTGATTACAAGGATCAAATGAGATAATATAGGCAAAATATATAAAAATTAAAATATCATTTAAAGGGAAAAAGACTGATTCTTGATAGATATGATGAAAGAAAAGGAAGCTCTGATATCATTATTAGGAAATAACTAGTAACCAATTCAGCATTACAGGAAATGCTAAACTGTATGATATGGGCATATAGAAAATATGACATTGCAAAGGGACAGAGAAATGAGAGTTGAATGGAAATTATAATCATTAAATAAGGTTTTATAAAAAAGGCACTTGTATTTTTTGAAGGATGATCAGAATGTATACAAGGTATAAAGAAGGGAGAGAAGGGAGAATAGAAACAAAAATCTTATTTCTAGCTTTTACTCCCATATTGTCTCTTCTTTAGTAATATTGATAATAATAGCTTTCAACTATGTAGTAGTTAGAAGTTATAAAGCATTTTACAAATATTTCCTCATTTTGCCCTAACAACCCTAGAAGATAGGTGCTATTATTAACCTTATTTGACAAATAAATAAACTGTAGAGTTGAATGACTTGCCCATGGCCACAAAGCTAGTAAAAGTCTAAAATTGAATTTGAACTTAGGTGTTCCTTATACCAGATTGAACACTTTATCCCTTATATCACCCAACTGCCCTGTGGTGTGTGTGTGTGTGTGTGTGTGTGTGTGTGTGTGTGTGTTGGGAAAAAATCTGAATTTCATCCAAAAGAGCTTAAAGAAGCAGCAACATGAGACTAGGCTCTGGAAGTCAACACTCTCTCTGTTTCTCTCTCAGTTTCTTTGTCTGTCTCTCTCCTTCCTCTCTTCCTCCCTTCTCTCTCTCTATTACTTATATTCCTTCCTTCCTTCCTTCCTTCTTTCTATGATACATATTATTTTCCTTCATAGTATTTGTAATCTAGTAGTAAAAACAAATCAATGGATTGTTCACTCCATTGGTTTCAACCCTTCTATACAACCAGACTAATTTCCAATGTCAAAGTATTTGCAGATCCTATACTTGATTGCATGCTGCCATGGGCAGGGGAGGAGAGAGAGGGGAGAAAATTTGAAACTCAAGGGATTGTGGAACTGAATTTTGTAAATTAAAAGTAAATAAACAAATCAATTTTAAAAAAAGAAATCAAAACACCTATTCACTGCATAGATAATAGAAGTACAGATTCAGATCTATGTATACACAAAATAGTACATATATATGTATTAAGTAAATATACACATACATCTCTCTCTGTTTAAATATATATATCACTAGATAATTACACCTTTTTCTTATATTCCATATCTGATGAAAAAGACATTCTCAGTTCATCCTTGTTATTGGATTGTGTCTTTAATTTTGATGAATAATTGTTCACATAAACTCTTCTCTCTCCTCTTCTGAGTTATCCACCTTCTAAAATATACTCTGACTTTGATGCTTCCCCAGCGATTTGTGATGGAAATTTTGATTTCTGTTTAAGACTATTTCTCTTATTTTAGATGACCTAGAAAGTAGGAGTATGTATACATATCTATATCTCCTTCTTTTAAATCTTGAATACAACAGAAAAAATCTGGTTTCTACTAAAGTATCCTCTTGGCAATCATCTATAGTCTGGCCAAAAATGAACATAGAAGGCTTTACCAACATATCTTACCATACTCAACCAAAAATTCTTAACTTGGATTCTTCTTTCATGGAAAACTCTGAATGCATTTCTATGAGTTATTTCATTATTTAGGGGTTCTTTAGAGAATCTATCTTTACTCCATCCAGCTTAATCTTATCATCTATTTAAAAAGGCCAGATTTCAAATTTTGTATTCAGGAGATCACAGTTTGGTAGCTTGCAGGCCCTGAAAAGTCAACTAATCCAACCTCCTTATTTTGTAGCTAAGGAAAGTAAGGCCAAAAAAGGCTTGACAACTTTGCCCAAAATAACCTACACATGAAATGGTAGAACTATGATGCTATTTCATTGTCCTCTAACTGGGTTTAGCTCTCTATGACTGAACTCAGTTCCTCTGTCTTTAAATCAAAGACTTTTACCATAGTTTCATTGTTTTCTGAAGATATTTATATGTTACTTAATTTATCTTTTTAAAAAATATTATACAGAGAATATTATTTTCAGGAAAATAATTCTTTCCACCAATCAATAACAAAGTTATTTTTTACTCAGGTAGAATATTCGTTATCCTTATCAAAATATTAGATTGACTATATATACATATATATATATATATACATATATATATATTAATGAATACACCTTCACTCTTCACCCATTGTTTTTATGCTCCAAATATCGTTGTCCTTGTTATAGTATCCTCCTTTTATCTCCTTTATATCCATAGGTACAAACAAACACACCTGGTGTATCATGCTGAGCTGAAAACCTGGTACCAAAACTAAGTTCCTCTTGGGAGCACAGAAAAATCAGGCTCAAGGTACAAGGCTCTGTGATGACATCTGACTGGATGATAAAATGAGGCTCAGTGGTACAATGCTAGCCTGGCAGTTGGCTATATATAGATCTGTTTAGAACAAACTAAATAAGTAATGTTCTTAAATTATAAAATACTCATTTGGGGAAATAGTTGTCCTCCAGTTAAAAACATATAGGAAATGTTCACACATACAAAAAATGTTTACTCATAATTTAATCAGGAAGGGTATGAATTACTTCCTCTGAAACTTCTGAATCCCATGAACAGCATTCATGCGTAATCTTCATTATAAAAATAACTGACAACTTGGTGGAAATCACACTTTCTTCAGAGAGTTCCACATATGCTTCTGTCCAATGAACCAAAAATGATTTATACTATGTGTTTAGTCAGTGCAGATCACTGGAGCCACCCATGACTTGGGAACACATGAGCAAATGTTTCACAGCATTAGGCTTTTCACGCCAATGAACTATATATACAGTACAATAATCCCCATGATTGTATTTAATTAATGGTGAATGTCTGGGTTCAAAAACATGAAAATTTTCTTTAGAGCAACAATTGCAGCAGATTAAACAAAAGCTTGTTAATGTTGAGGCACATTATACTATACAAGGTCAGCCTTTTATATGATCATAATACAATATGCAGCTGTCACCTCCATCAAAGGTGTCAAACTCCAGGCCCGTAGGCAGCAAACTCCAGTTGACTAGAACTTTGGGGAATGGTTAAATAAATAGGATAGTATACTTCAAAGACTGCTGGACTTGGAATCTGGAAGTTTTGTGCTCGAATTCCCACCAAGGGCAAGCAAATTAAACTTGATAGCCTTCAGTTTCTTCATCTGTAAAATTAGAATAATTACACTGAAATGATAATATTGTTTTAAGGGTCAGATAAGATGATGTATATAAGGTGCTTTGCAAATTTCAAGGCATCTTATGAGTTGTTGTTGTTGTTGTTACTCAGTTGATTTTAACAGTTGGGTTTTTTTTCTTTGTATTCCCAATGCCTAGCAAAGAACCTTTCACGTAAGAGATATTTGATACATCTGTTGTATTGAATTGTTTCAAGATGGCCATGAAATGTCTTTCCACCATCCTTACTCCATCTCTCACTCTTCAAAAATCTTCCACTGTCCAGTCCTTGAAATCTTAAACAAAAGCCCTGGAGTTTCATTATGAGGTCTTCTCAGAAAAAAACCCTTTTTTTTTCAAAAAGACACTAACAGAGTTATTCTTGTAACAAAGACTAACTGAATGAAAAATGACCATTGTACAGATAGGGCAAGCAGTCAAATAGCTAAATCAATCAGTTAGTTTACATGTTTGGGAAAAGGATTTGTATATTAAATTGGGCTCAATGATTAATAGGAAGAGAGTGGGTTTGATTGCATTTGGGAAATTGTGTAATTTATTTCATAATGCCCAAAATGCCTCTCAATCAACAAGACCCATCTACTTGAAACAAATATGCTCCTAGTGGTATTTGTGTGGTTTTGAATCTGGGAAAAAAAATAATATTAGAAAAACTAAAGTTTAAAGGGACCTTGGTTCCTTTAATGGTGTCTGTATAATGGTGTCTGTGTGGAAGTTGCAGTGCATGTTTAATACTTGGCAAAGGTCCTGACATTATTATGTGTTTAATTATTGCCTATTGATTTGACTTGTCTGATGATGACCTCTGTGCAAAAAGATGTGTGGGGGGAAATATCTAGAATCACCAATGAATATATGATTTATTTTTAAAATGTAGGTTGATTGGTTATATGGTAAATCAAGATGGATAGCAGTAGTGATAAACAGACACTCAAGAAATGTAATAGAAATATAAAAAGGAAGAAATCCTAACCAAAGCAGAGTGGCACACTGAGTGAAAAGTGAGAGGCAACATTTGCCAGCTATCTCAGCAACCACTTTAACTACCATCTCTCCTCAGACCCTGATAAATACAGGCCAGGACCCTAAACTCATGAACCTTTGGAATGGTGATACTTCCATCCCAGAGCTCTTATGCATCAATCTAGGAAACATCAATTTAATAGGAAACATCAGTTTAATAGTAATTCTCCTGCAGGTGCTGAAGACATAGTTACTAAATATCCAGAAAATAATTTTTTGATAACAAAGTCCTTGGCACTGCAAAATAGCAAAACTTCAGAAAGTGATCTAATTTTATCAGTGGAAATTTCATTAGAGAAGAAATATTAGTATCTGTTTTTATCATTGTACCCTAAATTTCATGGGGCTTTTTAAAAAATGATTTACAGTTAAAACCTTCTAATTGTGTTGTCTTCCCATTTAGATTGTGAGGTTTTTTTAGAGTTGGGACTGTCAGATTGTTGTATTAGTTTCTCTAGCACTTAGCATACTGCTTAGCACATGGTAAGCAATTAATAAATGTTTTATTCATGCATTAATTCATTCAAATCTGGTAGATCTTGTGTGGAGATCTATGGAAGAACAAGGATGATATATATACACAGGATAAATAGCCACACAGATAGAATAACTGGCTGAATAAGCACAGTAATAATAAATAAAAAATTTTTGAGATATTCAGATCTTAAGTTAGGTAACATCTTAATACCTCATCAATTATCTTGCATATAAGTATGTACTCAATGATAAGATCCTTTACAAAGTGAAAATTGTATTTATTAGGGAAACAGTTGAATGAGAAATTGTAAGGCCATGCATGAGCAGCTTTCCAGAAGAATGCTACTGTGAACAGCTTTTAAGTTTCTGATTACACAGTATAGTGAACACTCTATTTTTTTCCATAACAAATAAAAGCAAAACATTCTCAGAAAATCACAATATAGTGTTCACAACAACTTATCATAGTTTTCACCAAAGTGGTCACAATATTTAGAACAAAGAACAAAAGAACAATCATCTAGTATCCCTAAGGAGGTTTGCCTCCTTACTCAGTTACTCAGTCATCTCAAAATACAATAGTCAGTCTTCCACTCATGGAGCAACTAGGTTAACTTAATCAGTCACTTATCTAGCAATCAGTTACTAAGTATCATTAATCACTAAGTACAATCATTAGAAAATACACAAAACCCTCCACACTTAGGTCTCTAATAAACTTCAATTTCACCACAGCATTCAATACCCAAGGAGAAATATTTTCTTCATCTTGACCTGAGGCAAGTTCTCAGCAATCTCTCTTCCCAGGGAGACAAAGTTTAACAAAGCCACAATATTCATTGCCAGTGTCCTCATCAATTCACTCTCAGCCTGCAGAACAGTCTGAGAACCCCTGAAAACATCTGCAAGACCCTTTTTCAGGATTTCTGTAGAAGAAAATCCTTCTTCAGGGCTTCTGAGCCAACTGCAAGGTTCCAGGACCTCTGCAACAACATTACTGTCTTTCACCAGCAGATGAGTCCAGCAAAACAACACCAAAACAGACGAGCAGAATACTGGCACCACAGCAATGCTTCTTCAGTCCTCTGGCAATTTGTTTGGCCTTAGGACCCAGAAGAAATCTCAGCTTGCTCCCCAAATCAAAATCACTTCTCCCAGGTTTTCAAAATGAAAATCATTTTCTCCAGCTTTCTGTGGGCTTTCCTCTTCAGTCTTTCTGGTGGCAGCACCTTCAGTCTCCATTATTCTTGTCCAAACAAAATCCTGACTCAGTTCTCAGTCCAGCAGTAACATCCCAGCTTCCAGATGCTTGCTGAGAGAAATTCCCTCTCTCTCTCTCTCTCTCTCTCTCTCTCACTCTCTCTCTGTCTCTCTATCTCTGTCTCTCTCTCTCCGTCTCTCTCTCTCCAGCAGAACAGCTTCTTCCACCATGATCTTGTCAGGAGAAAATTCTTACTGTCTCTCTTTGTGGCATTTCTTATATATACACACACAGCATTGGCTTCATGTTTCAGCCAACCCCTTCCTGTTATGTTAGCAATAGGAGACAGAGTTCACATCTTCTGTTTCTTTCACAGAGGTTTGACTAAGGGCTAAGTACTGGCGTACTTGACATAACAAAAAGGGGTCTTCAAATTTAAATTAATTACCATTGCAGCCAGACAGACTTTAAAGAGAGGTGAGACAAAAACACAGACTCAGAGCCTGACTAAAAGTGCCAAAAAAGGATAAAAGTAACATCTATGCCTAAGACAGATAAGGCTGATTCTGAACCTTCCTCTGAACTATAGCAAAAAGACTACAGATACTCATGACTTTCTGATAGGCAACCTCCAAGAACATCCCAATATCAGCATTGGTTAGAATTGTTGGGAGACACTCTAGAAGTGATCTAAGATAACTAACTTATTCTATAGAATTTGTGGTCCATGGACTGGAGCCTGGATTATATATTTGGTCAACGCCTATGGCAAGGCTCAAAGCAAAGTTCCTATATCTAATGTGGGGATAGGTTAGTAGTGTCTGGAATATGTAGCAGTGACATTGAATTTAAGTCAGATTAATATGACCTTAAAAGGGGTCAGAAGTACTGGGCTCAAAGTCCAATTTTAATAAATATTTTATAAGGCCTTCAGTAAGTTATTTCTCTGGATGTTTTTCTCATGTATAAAAGGAGAATACTATGATCAACATTTCTCTGACTCTCAAGATATAGATAATATGTGACCTATCATAAATATTTAAATCCTCCCTTACAGCAGCGATTCTCAACCTGTGGGTCGTGACCCCTTTGGGGGTTGAATGGGGTCACCTAAGACCATCAGAAAACACATATTTCTGATGGTCTTAGGAACTGATACACCACTCCTCTATCCATCTCCAGGTGGGTTCGGCCACATGCAGATACACCCACATAGGAGTATTAAAGGGTCACGGCATTAAGAAGGTTGAGAACAATTGCCTTAGAGGGAAACCTTTAATCAGAATCAGAAGCCCAAAAGAAATAGAATTTACCAGCTCTTTTGCTGATTTTGAAACAGAGAAGATAGTCCACCTATATGAACAAAGAAGACCATGTAAATTCCATTAAAACAGAAATATAACTGAGTAGGGAGTGATTTAGGGAATTGATTGATCACACATCCCATAAAAATTCATAGCTCAATTGAGTTCTCTTTGTGACTTTGCCTCTAATTTTCTATATGACTTTGAGCTGGTCATAACCTCACTAGACTTCACTTCCATTACCATAATATGAGGGTAATTGACTAGATGGCCTCCTTAGACCCTTTCAGCTAAAATATTCTAAACTCTAAGGGAAAATATCAGTCAAAAAACAAAATTAAAAACCTAGCAATAATTTTTATTTAACAACTACTCTCTTCACAATATTTTAGAAGGTGTTACAAAAAATATAAAGTTGTAGTAATAGAAATAGTAGTAGTAACTACCATTTATTTAGTTTTGCAAAGCACCTTACATATGTTAATTAAGTTAATCTTTAAAACAACCATGGGGAGGTGAGGAGGATAGGTGCTATTATAACCATTTTACAGATAAGCAAACCAAGGCTGAGAAATTTAAGCAATTTGACCAAAGTCATACAACTTGGCAGTATCTGAGGTAAAATTCAAATTTAGATCTTCCTGAATTCAATTTGAACTAGATACTTTAACTGCTGTACCACCTAGCTACTTGATCCAAAATTTACTCTCTAACACTTCATGTTGGGATAAAATACAGAATCATGATGATTTTACATAAAAAAAGTTAGAGAATTGTGAAACAAAGTGATATGTATTGTCTAAGGAGGAAGAGTGATATACTTTATAGAATAAGGTAAGTTTTTAAAGGGGTGAAAGTATTTCTTTGGAGATTTAAAAATGGACCAAGATGAAACAGGAAAAGAGAGATATAGATGACATTTAAGGGACAGGAAACAATAGGAACAAAATCAAAATTGGCAAATTTTAAGAATAAAAAAAATAGGGGCAGCTAGGTAGTGCAGTGAATAGAGCACCGGCCCTGGAGTCAGGAGGACCTGAGTTCAAATATGGCCTCAGACATTTGACACACTTACTAGCTGTGTGACCTTGGGCAAGTCACTTAACCTCAACCACCTTGCCATCTCCCCTCCAAAAAAAAAAAAAGAATAAAAAGTCGATCCATTTGAATAGAGCAAATATATGAACATGAAATTTAGAGGACCTGGGTTCAATACAAAACTCCTACATCTATGACCCAGGAAAACTTGCTATCCCTTTCTAGGGCTCAGTATCCTCTTCTGTAAGATAAGGGAGTTAAATTAGTTTTCATCTAAGATTTTTCCAACTCTAAATGTATCATCCTACTATGAGATGAAGTTAAAATAAAGGAATGAAGCTAAATTTTGGGAGATCTTGAATAACTTTGAAGTAGTTTGATTGGCAAGCTTATCAAAAAGAACCTTTAAGAATTTCCCTCAAGGAGATTTCAAGTAGGAGTGAAATAAAACAATCAAACAATTTCAAAGCAAAAGATAATTAAAAAACAGAGCTTTGATAGTCAATAGCACTTATTTCTCATGAAGGAACACTAAAATGGTAAGAATTTTCCTACCTTCAAAGAATTCTGTAATTTGTATTTTTTAAAATTTATATCAGTTTGGTCTTTTCTGGTAGAGTATCTTAAAAATATCAATAGAAATATAGAAAGCTTGCAAAGGTTCCAAGCCATTATATACCTATTGTTGGGTATATCAGTTTGTACAGCACCAAGAACTCTAGCATACCCAGGATGGCTACTAGCACAAGTTCTTTGATCTGCTTTTCTAAAGGAAAGCAATTGATAAAGGGTTAACAATCTCAGTTTAATCAAATATATATCATTAACCTAGTTCAGTGGAGAAAGTTAGCCCCCTGAACTTCAGAAAATACAAACACAAGTTACAAGAAGACAAAAATACAGACAGAGTATATAACACAATTCAGAAGACCAGTGATGGCTTCTAGCTGTTGGACCATCACATACATACAGTTAGTTACTAGAGAGAGAAGCACCAACATGCGAGTTTTCAAAGCTGAGGAACTCAACAACTGCCCAAAGTCTCATCTGTCCATGTCACACAACTCTTCCCATAAGTGAAACTTAAAGCAAAACCTCATCTTGGAGGGATATATAGTCTTCTCTAGGGTCAGAGAACATCACGACCCTCATGACCCACTGCCTAATTACAAAGTAACAAGGTGCTGGCATTCCTGAAAAACAAGCCTCCCCTAAGCAAGCTTCTCCTGTTGGGCTCTGCTCCACCCTTCAGTAAACTTTTCCCACAACAAGCTCCATGTGACTACATTCAGCCTATTAGAAAGCAGAGTATATTTTCAAATCAGGGAAGGTCATCAAATTCACTTAGACTTATTAAGGGGCAGGGGAAATCTTCAAATTCCCTTACTATTACAGTTGGTCCAGAATATAAGATTTGCTAATAATTCATAGCCAGTAGCCACATTTTCTCAGTTCTAGCTAAAGTGGCAACCATGGCTCAAATAAGTGAATGAATAAGAAGTAAATTGAAAAAGGTAATAAAAATATCTGCATTTCTATAGCACCTTATGCTTTGTAGAATGAATTCCATATGTTACCAATTCTTATACTCTCAAAAATTTTGTGAAGCATATGATATTAGTATCCCTACTTTAAAAATTAGAAAACTGAGACTGAAAGAGATTAAGTGACTTCCACAAGGTCATTCAAATAGGAGGTGTTTGAGGAATGATTCAAAAACAGGTCTTTCCCCCAAGTCTGGCACTTCATCTACTGTATGAGAGGTGTCAAATTTATGGCATATGGAAATGGCAGAGAGGACAATAAATCCAGTTAAACTCTACTGACAATCCCTTTTAAACAATATTAAAAGAAAACATATCAAATCAATTGTTTGAGTGGTCTAGACAAGAAAAGTCAAGGTGAGGCATTTTTCCAGCATAAAACAATTTAGGTCACCATGAAATGTCTGTGATGCTGAAGTAGGGGTCATCCTAGAGCACATACAGTGGCAACACTAACGATTGGCCTTGGAAACAGATGTGACAGCAATAGCATTAGCAGCTATGGGAATTCTTGAGCCAGAGATGATGGTAAGGGAATTGGGCAACTAGCCAGAAAGAGACCTTTGTGCTCATAATGGTCACATGACCATGTGCTGTGTGGCAGCTCCACTGCCCATACACAGTTCTAGATCCCATTGCCAGGGTGGAAAGGAATGCTTGTGATAAGTCCAAAGACAGCAGAGATACTATTTACAGTTCCAGGACAGAGAAGAACACTAGAATCTGCAGCTGCAAGGGAAGGGACATAGTTCAAGAACACATAAAAGTGCTACCATTTGTGACTACAGATGATCAGGGGTTCTTCCTGGATAAAAACCAGAGCAAAGGCCAGGAAAACAATGATCATGCCTGTCCCAGAATGACATCACTTTGGAAGCATTCAAAATTTACATACATAGTGTTGAAAACATCAGTGTAAAAAAGGCTGAAACTTGGTATAGTGCCTTTATGCCCCCAAGTAAGCAAAACCCAATTTCAAGATAAAGTAAAAAGTAAAGAAACAAACTAGAAAAGGAGCAAACAGCAAAAACGAACAAACAAAATTAAATACTATGGTGACAGGTAACCTAAACCCAAAAATTTAGAAGAAAACAACAAAGATGAAAAGTTACAAACAAAGCAACATAAACATTTAAATAGGATACAGGACAAATGTATTCCTAGAAAAGTTAAAGAAATGAGTGGCAGAGAAAAATTGGGAAAAGAAATAAGAGTGATACAAGGGGATCAGGCATGAAACAAGTATGTGCATCACCACCACTGTTATTGAATATTGTACAAGAAATATTATCTTTAACAATAAGAGAAGAAAAAGAAATTAAAGGAATTAGAGCAGGTAAAGAAGATACAGTCATCATTCTTAGTAGATGACATGATGATATATTTAGAGAATCCTACAGAATCAAATAAAAATCTACTTGAAATAATAAACAAATTTAGCAAATTTGCAAGATATAACCCATATACATTATTGGCATTTCAATATATTACTAATAAAACCCAACAGCAAGAAATAAAAAGAGACATTCAGTTTAAAGTTATTGTAGACGTTATAACACGTTTGGGAGTCTACCTGCTAAGACAAGACTAGAAACTATATGAACACAACTATAAAACACTTTTCACACAAATAAAGTTAGACTTAAATAATTGGAAAAACATCAGTTGCTCATGGTTAGGCTGAGCTAATATGATAAAAATCGTAATTCTACCTAAGTTAATTAATTAATACCAATCAAACTACCTACAAATTGCTTTATAGAGCTAGGTAAAAAATAATAAAATTCATCTGCAAGAACAAAAGATCTAGAATATCAAGTGAATTAATAAAAAGAAATGCAAAGGAAAGTGGCTTAAGTGTACCAGATTTTAAATTTTATTATAAAGCAACAATCATCCAAATTACTTAGTATTGTCTAAGAAATAGAGGAATGGATCATTGGAATAGTTTAGGTACACAAAACATAGTAGTCAAAGACTATAGTAATATATTGTTTGATAAAACCAAAGACTCCAGATTCTGGAATAAAAACTATTTAATTTTTAATTTATTTTTTTAATTTTTATTTTTCAATATTAATTTCCACAAGATTTTGAGTTACGCTTTTTTCTTCCTGTCTTTCCCCTACTCGTACTCCAAAATAGCAAGCCTGTTGAATACATCTATATTGTAAAAGACTAACTATATTTCCCTCCATCCAATCCCACACCCCATTTATTCTATTATCTCCTTTGACCTTACCCCTTTTCAAAAATGTTCACTTAAAACTACTGTCTCTGCCAATCTGCCCTCCCTTTTACCCTGCCCCTTCTTATCCACTACCCCCCCTACATTTTCCTGTAGGGTAAGATACCCAGTTGAGTGTGGATATTATTCCCTCCTTAAGCAGAATTCAATCAGTAAGGTTATCCCATTCCCTTTCACCTTCCTGTTCTTCCCCTCCATTATAACAGTTTTCTCTTGTCTCTTTTATATGAGATAATTTAACCTAATCTATTGCTTCCTTTCTTCTTCCCCCAATAAATTCCTCTCTTATATATTAATTTTATTTTTTAGATATCATCCCTTCATATTCAACTCATCCTGTGCCCTCTAAGTATGAATGAACACACAAATGCCCAAACTCACATATATATTTATATATACATATATCCTTCTATATATATATATAATACATGTATACATATGCATGTATACATATAAATATGAATATACATACATATATATTCCCTTCAACTATCCTCATGCTGAGAAAAATCTTATGAGTTACAATTATCATTTTTCCATGTAGGAATGTAAATAGTTCAACTTTGATAAGTTCTTTATGATTTCTTTTTCCTGTTTACCTTCTCATGCTTCTCTTGCTTCTTTTATTTGAGAGTCAAGTTTTCTGTTCAGCTAAGATTTTTTCATCAAGAATGCTTGAAAGTCCTCTATTTCATAGAATGACTATATTTTTTCCTGAAATATTATATTCAGTTTTACTGAGTAGGTGATTCTTAGTTTCAGTCCTAGCTCCTTTGATCTCTGGAATATCATATTCTGAGCCCTTTGATCCCTTAATGTAGAAGCTGCTAAGTCTTGTGTTACACTGATTGTGTTTCCACAATACTCAAATTGTTTCTTCCTGAATGCTTGCAGTATATTCTCCTTGACCTGGGAACTCTGGAATTTGGCTGTAATATTCGTAGGGGTATTCTTTTTGGGATCTTTTTCAAGAGGCATTTGATGAGCTCTTTCAATTTCTATTTTGCTCTCTGGTTCTAAAATATCAGGGCAATTTTGCTTGATAATTTCTTTTTTTAATGACTTGTTTACTTACTTTTAATTTACAAGATTCAGTTCCACATTCACCTGAGTTTCAGATTTTCTCACCTCCCTAACCCCCCCAACCCCATGGTGGCGTGCAATCATGTAAAAGATCTGCAAATACTTTCACATTGTACAATAGTTTGGTTATATAGAAGGGTTGTAACCAATGAGTGATCACTGGGAAAAAAAAAAGCAAAACCAGACATGAAAGAAAATGATAGCGTGTTTTCCTTCACTCTCTCCATTTAAACTATAGTCTTTCTATATGTTTCTCTGAGTTTAGATATCTCCTTCCATCC
>CM053585.1:79348218-79364421 GCA_028646515.1 Pseudochirops corinnae
GCTTTCTGGTAGGCCAATAATTCTTAGATTATCTCTCCTGGATCTGTTTTCCAGGTCAATTGTTTTCCAGTGAGATATTTTGCACTTTCTTCTAATTTTTCAATCTTTTTGTTTTGTTTGACTGAGTCTTGTTACATCATAGAGTCTTTGGCTTCAATTTGACTGATTCTAATTTTTAGTGAATTATTTTCCTCAATTAGTTTTTGGTGCTCCTTTTGCATATGTTCATTTTTCATTTTTAGGGAGGTATTTTCTCTGGTTAGATTTTGGACCTCCTTTCCTAGTTCTCCAATTTTACTTTTTAAAGCTTCGTTTTCTTCTGTAAAATTTTTTTCCAATTTGGTCACTATAGATTTAAATTTATCTTCTACCTCTCTAATTTCATTTTTTAAATCTCTCTTGAGATTCTCTAAGAATGCTTTTTGGGCTGGAGACCAATTTGTATTTCCTTCTGTGGCCTCCCGTGTATGTGTAGAATCCATGTTGCCTTCTGTGTTTGGTTGTTCTTGCTCACTGTAGAATGATTTGATGGTTTTAGCCTTTACAGTTTCCTTCTTCCCCATTGTGGTTGCCTGCATCCTGTATTTTTAGAGTGAATATCTGCTCCTGTGGTGCAGGAGTACTGAGTTTCTCAGGCTGGCAGGTAGGGGTTTGGTTGTTGACTGTGAGCTGTGGCCTCTGAGTATGTGGGCTGAGGCCAGGGCCAGTATTCTCAATGTTTCCCCTGAGTTACCTGAGGCTCACAGAATAACTTGAGGGGGGGTGGTCTGACTCCTTCAGGTTTCTACTTGTTTCTCTTTGCTGCTTCTCAGGGAGGCTCACTGTAGTAGAAGGGCAGGGCTGTAGATTGCTGATTGACCAGGTGGTTCTAAAGCACACCTGGGCTTTTGTTGTTAGAGCTTGCTGGCCCCACACACCTGGGCTTAGGTGCCATACAATCTCCCTTCCCCCTTCCTCAGTGATTTCCAAGCCTGGGGCTGTTTACTCTTATGTAAGAATGTACTCTAGTTGGGGCTTTTATGTCTTGATTTTTTGTGTCAAGGAGGGAGATGAGAGCCCCTAGATTTCATTCCTCCATCCCAACTTCTGAAAATCTGAGCATGTAGCTTCAAAAATCCAAGCCACGAGTTGCTAGCCCCAGGAAAAACCGCTGACCCTGCTATGTGCCCCACGTTCCCTCCTACCCAGTTCTGTTGGTCCTCCGCTCTGTGACAAGATGGCCGCAGAAGCCTCCAGCTGGGTGAGTCTGCTGGGTGCAGCTTCTCAGTCTGCCCCACTCTGTTCTCAGGTCCACGCTGGTGCCATTCCTGTGTGCTTCACGTTCTCCCTGCCCGACCTGAGTAGGCACTTTTCTGGGCTGGGAATCTATCACTCTCTGTCTCCCAGTGGGTTCTGTCACTCTTAAATCCACTCCTATTTACTTTATAGCTTTTAAGGACAAAATTCTTGGGCAGCTTGGAGAAGTTACTGCTTACTTTCCCGCCATCTTAGCTCTGCCTCCTTGATAATTTCTTGAAAGATGGTGTCTAGGCTCTATTTTTGGGCAAGGCTTTCAGATAGTCCAATAATTTTTAAATTATCCCTCCTGGCTCCATTTTCCAGGTCAGTGGTTTTTCCAATGAGATATTTCACATTACCTTCTAATTTTTCATTTGTTTGGATCTGTTTTATAGTGTTTTGATTTGTCATAATGTCATTAACTTCCAATTGCTCCAACCTAATTTGGAAGGAGTTATTCTCTTCAGTGTGTTTTTGAAATTCCCCTTCCATCTGGCAAATTCTGCTTTTTCAAAGTACTCTTCTTCTCCTTGGCTTTTTGGACCTCTTTTGCCATTTGAGTTAGTCTATTTTTTAAAGTGCTATATTCTGAAGTGGATTTTTGTGTCTCCTTTAGCAGGCTTTCAACTCACTTTTCATTATTTTCTTGCTTCATTCACATTTCTCTTCTCAATTTTCCTCCACTTCTCTTATTTGATTTTCAAAGTCCTTTCTGAGCCCGTCCATGGACTGTAATTTGTTCATATTTTCCTTGGAGAATTTGATATAGCAATTCTGACTTAGCTGTCTTCCTCCTGCTCCATTCCTTGATCCTTTTTGTCCCCAGAAAAGGATTCTATGGTCTGTTTGTGCTTCTTGTGCTTGTACATATTACCAGCCAATTACTTGACATTTGACCTCTTTGCCACAGTAGAACTCTGCTTCCAGAATGGAGAGATCTATGTCCCAAATCACTGGGGTTTTGCAGTTGCCAGAGCTATTAGATGGGCACCCTCTCTACATCCCCCACATGCTCTGGCTCACTGGTCACCCATCCCAGGACCACCACCCAAGACTGGTATCTGGATCCAAGCAGGTCAAACCAATAGTGATTACCCTCTGAATGGGTGCTTGCCACCCCTACAATCTGCAGGCCAGGAGCTCTGAAGCAGCCATGTGGCAGTGGCTGCAGCCACCACACCTCCTTGGCTTCTCACTGTGAGGCAGCAGCCAGACCGCTCTCCTCTATCTCCCCCTGGAAAAATAACATTCCACACTGACCTTTTACTTTGTCTTTGGCATTTATGGATTGAGAAGTCTGGAAAATGCTACAGCTGCTGGTGATTTATTCTCATGAAAGCTGCTCCAGCTTTGGCTGGTCAGGCAAATAAAAACTATTTAGCAAAAAACTGCTGGGGAAACTGGAAAATGGTATGGCAGAAACTAAACTAGGTACAGACAGTCGAGCACAAGTCACCAAAGCAAACCCTGAGCAGGCCTCAGGTGACTGATTTGCTGGCAGCTGTGGCAGTTTCCAGACCTCTCAGTCCCAAGATGCCAAAGAAAACTTAGAAGATCAGCAGGAGAGATTGGTAACACCTGGATGAAAGTGGACCCCAGTCCAGTGCAGGATATTCCAGCACACTGTGGCCCAGCAAACCAAGAGAAGTCCTTGAGAGTAATTGAATCATCAGTAACAGGGGAAGAGATTGCTTCCAGAGCTCTCAGTCTACAGACTGTAAGGGGGTTGAACAAATGGTCAGAAGGAGATTACTAGCACTAAGGCAGGACTCTCTTGCTTTGCCCATACTTGGATCTGGGTCCTAGTCATGGGTGGCAGTCTCAGGGTGATGAGGAGCACTAGAATAGCAGAGCTTGTGCTGCATTGTAGGAGAGGACCTCCTTAATTTCCAGGGCCAAAAAGAGTGCTTGTGGTCACTCTCAGACCAGAGCACAGGCCAGAAGAGCTCTCCTTAGATCATAGCACCTTGGAAGTTATGAAAATTTATAGGTCCCTAGAAGTATCTCTGAAAAAAGCTGTATAGAAGCCTTGGAGCTTAGAAGTGTGCGCCCTTCACCCTGGAAAGAATGCCCTACTTTAACAAACAGTAAAATGTCAAAGGCTGAGAAATAGCTAAATAGGCTGAGAAAATGAACAAACAAAATGAGAAAAAAAAAAACTCTGACTGTAGAAAGTTACTATGGTGACAAGAAAGATCAAAACACAGAGCAACTTGGTTTACAACTTAGATCAACTACTCAGCATATACACACACACACACACATACACACACACTCACATGTATATATGTATTCCCTCCAACTACCACAATATTGAGAAAGGTCTCATGAGTTATAAATGTAATCTTTCTGTGTAGGAATATAAATTGTTCAACTTTGATAAGTCCCTCATGACTTTTCTTTCCTGTTTACCCTTTTATGCTTCTCTTGAGTCTCGTATTTGAAAGTCAAATTTTCTAATCAGCTCTGCTCTTTTCATAAAGAATACTTGAAAGTGTGGGCAGAGCCACAATGACAGAGTAAAAACAGGGTCTTGCTTGAGGTGTCCCCCCAAACCTCTCCAAATACTTGTAAAAATGACTCTAAACAAATTCTAGAGAAGCAGAACACACAAAATGATGGAGTAAAACAAATTTCCAGCCCAATACAGCCTGGCAGGTCAACAGAAAAGGTCAGTTCCACCAGTCTGAGAAGGTAGCAGAGTCCAAAACAAAATCTGCCAGCACAGACTGGAATATAGCAAACTTGGAGCAGGCTTAAGGGGATTGAATCACTGGCAGCTGTGGCAGTTTCCAGATTTCTCAGCCTACAAACACCAAAGATTACTTAGAAGGGTAGAAGGAAAGGTCTGTCAAATCTGGAAGACAGAGCAGCTTGACCTGGCACCAGGCCTAGGTCAGTGGTGGTAGCTTCCAGATCTTTTGGCTCACAGATGGTGGTAGGATCAAGTGACTGATCAGAGGGGCATTGCAGGAATCTCTTTGCTGGTGCTGAGGCAGGATTCTCTTGCTTTTTTCATGCTTGGATCTGGGTCACAGTCCTGGGTACAAGTCCTGGGATGAGGAGGAATCCTTGTGTGGCAGAGTTTGTGGTGGTGGTAGAGGGAGAATCCTCCTCACAGTTCCAAGGCAGAAAAGAGTGCTTCTGGTCGCTCATAGACTAGAGCACAGGCCAGGAGAGGGGTAACACCTTCTCTTTGATCATACAACCTAGGAATAACTGAAAATTTAAGGGTCCCTTAAATTATCTCTAAAAGTAGCTGCACAAAACCCCTGAAGCTTGGGACAGCACACCCTCCACACTAGAAGCAGAGGCCTACCCTAACAAAGAGTTAAAAAGTCAAGTAATTGGGAAAATAAACAAATAGTGAAAAAAATCAGATGATAGAATCTTACATTTGTGACAAGGAAGAACAAAACATATACTCAGAAGAAGAGAACAAAGTCAAAGCTCCTAATTCTAAAGCCTCCAAGAAAAATGAATTGGTCTTAGGTCATGGAAGGGCTCAAAAATATTTTAAAAATCAAGTAAGAGAGGTAGAGGAAAAATTTGGAAGAGAAATGAGAGTGATGTGAGAAAATCATGAAAAATGAGTCAACATCTTGGTAAAGGAGACACAAAAAAAATGTTAAAGAAAATAACACCTTAAAAAATAGACTAGGTAAAGTGATCAAAGAGGTCCAAAAGGCCAATGAGGAGAAGTATGACTTAAAAAGCAAACTGGTCAAATCAAAAAGGAGGTCCAAAAGCTCACTGAGAAAGTAATTCCTTAAAAATTAGAATGGAGCAAATGAAAGCTAATGGTTCTATGAGAAATCAAGAAATTATAAAACAAAATCAGAAGAAAGGAAAAATAGAAAACAATATGAAATATCTCATTGGAAAAACACCTGACCTAGAAAATAGATCCAGGAGAGATAAGTTTAAAATTATTTGACTACCTGAAAACCATGATAAAAAAGGAGCCTAGATATTATCTTTCAAGAAATCATCAAGGAAAACTTCCCTAAATATTCTTTAACCAGAGTGTACAATAGCAATGGAAAGAATCCATCAAACATCTCTTGAAAGAGGTCCCAGAAGGAAAAGTTGGACCTCCTTGTTAAGGTATGACTCTGCTTCCAGTGTGGAGGGTGTACTGTCCCAAGCATCATGGCTTTTTTTATCTTTTTCAAAGATACATCTAATCAATTCTTCCAAGGTGGTATGATGAAAGAAGGGATGCTTGCTCCTTTCCTGCTTTGTACTCTGGTCTGGAAGTGATCAAAAACACTCTTTTCTGCCTTGAAACTGTACCAACCACCACCACCACATGTTCTGCCATGCCAGAGCTCCTCCCTGCTCAAAAGACCACCACCGAGGACTGTGACACAGTTTGAGGCATGGACAAAAAAAGAGAATCCTGCCTCAGCACAAGCAAAGAGAACCCTGGAAACCCACCCTGAGCAGTCCTCTAATCCCTCCACCATCTATGGGTCAAGAACTCTGGAAGCAGCTGCTGCAAAAGAGACTTTTTAGGAATCATAAGGTAAAAAGAGAGATACATAGAAAAAAAAAGAAAGTAGGATAGAGGGAATTAATAGAGTTCATAATCATAATTGTGAATATGAATGGGATGAACTCACTCATATAATGTAAGTGGATAACAGAACAAATTAGAAACCAGATTCCAATATGTTGTTTACGAGAAACACACCGGAAAGTGAAAGAAACTTATACAGTTAAATAAGGGTCTGGAGCAAAATCTATTAGGATTCAGTTAAGGTTAAAAACAAAAAAAGGCAGAGATAGCAATCATGATTTCAGACAAAGGAAAAGCACAAACCTAACTGACAGAAATAATCCTAAAGAATAAGTGAGTGAAAGAAAAAAATCAATAATTTTAGTAAGGGGAACAAAAAATTGAGACAGTGTATCAAAATTTGTGGGATTCAGCCAAAGCAGAACTTTAAATATATATCCTAATAAAAAAGAAAAAGAAAAAGAAAGCAAGGAAGAAAGAAAGAGCAGATCAATGACTTGAGTATGCAATTAAAATAAAATTAGGCAAAAATATTTTAAAATCCTCTGTTAAATACCAAAATAAAAATCTTGAAAACCAAAGAGAAATTAATAAAACTGAAAGAAAAAAAAAGAACACTGATAAATAAAACATGTGAGTGAGTTTATGGGGGGGGGGGGAAGAAATCATACAATAAAGAAACCATTGATTGATTTGAATAAAAAAAGAAAAAATTAAAATATCATCATCAAATATGAAAAGGGTAAATGCACCACCAACAAACATGAAATTAATCATTATTAGAAGTAATTTTGCCCAATTATATTACAGCAAAACTGAAAATCTAAATTAAATCAATTAATATTTACAAAAATATAAATTTCTTAGATTGTCAGCAGTGGAAATTGAATAAATTACTATATCTTTTTAAAAATTGATTGAATGAATTTTATATACTAGTAAGTAAATTATAACAGAAAATTACAAAGATCATACAGTATGAACAGGCAGGATTTATACCTGGAATGCAGGGTTGGTTTAATATTAGGAAAATTATAAGTAGAACTGACCATAACAATAAAAAAAATCATATTATATAAATAGTTATTGAAAAAACTTTTGGAAAAAAATACAATAGCCATCACCATTAAAAACACTAACCAGCAGGAGAATAAATGGATCCTTTGTTGAAATGAGAATTAGCATCTATCTAAAACCATAAATAACCAACCTTGTAATGGGAATAAGCTAGAGTCCTTCCAAATCAGTTCAGGGTGAAGCAACAATGTCCATTATGACTATTATTTAATATTATATTGGATATGTTATATGTAGGAAAATGACAAAGAAAAGGAACTTTTTCTTGTTAAATAGTGATTTCTTGCCCTCAAAACTTGGATCACTGGGATTTTCAGATTGCTAAGCTTGGAAAAAAATCTGGTACTGGCTAAGGAATAGTGGTTGATCAGTGGAATAGACTAGGTACATAATAATATACAGTAATAAATAAACATAAAACTCTAATATTTTATAAACTCAAAGATCTAATCTTTGGAGGAAAGAATGTACTATTTGACAAAAATACCTGGGAAAACCAGAAAGCAGTTTGGCAAAAACTAGGCATATACTTACACCTCACTCTGTACAGCAAGGTAATTTTTAAAATGAGTTCATGCTTTAGACATAAAGGAGGATATCATAAGGTTATTATGGAAGCATGTAAAACTTCACCTGTCAAATCCATAGATAAAGGAAATGTTTATGACCAAAGAAGAGGGAGAGAGAATGACAAGCAGTTTAATAGATAACTTTGATTGCATGATATTAATAGGCCTTGCCCGAACAAAAATAATGCATATAAAATTAAAAGGAAAGCAAGAAAATGGGAGAAAATTTTACAGCATGTTTTTTCTGGAAAAGCCTCATTTCTCAAAAATAAAAGGAACGGGGTCAAATTTATAAAAAAAAAAAAACAGCCAAAACAATTCCTTGATTGATACATAGTCAAGAATATGAATAAGCAGTTTTCAGAAAAATAAATTAATGCTATCAATAGTCATATGAAAATGCTCTGAATCACTATTAATTAGAGAAATGCACATTAAAAGAACTCTGAGGTATTAATTCACACCTGCCAAATTTACAAACATAACAGAAAAGGAAAAATGACAAGTCCTGGAGGGAATTTAAAAATGGGACAGTAATGCACTATGCTAAAGCAGTGAACTGGTCCAACCATTTTGTAGAAAAATTTGGAACTATAGCAAAATAAGTATAAAGCTATACATACCTTTTGACCCAGCAGTACCACTACTAGGTCTATATCTGAAGAATATGATGATTATGTTTATTATTAAGGAATAAATGATGTGTGAAATGTTAACATTCTATAAAATAAGTGATTTGCTATCATAGAAGAAGGTAAGATGGTTTAAATGGTGTTCCCAACATCATGGTGAATTCGTGTCACATCCATTAAAATGTGTCCAAGGGACTTTTCACTCTATCTTACTGAATTTCAACATTACTACTACATGACACTGATCTTTCCAATTTAGTGGTCCTGAAAAATGCTTGATTCTTTTAGTATTCAAGTAAAAACTACAAATCCAAAGCTCCTGATCCCACTCCCATGAATCATTCAATAGCACAATAAAGGATTTTTTTTTTTTGTATCTTAGGGGATATGAATCACTTGAAAAGAAAAATAAATTCTCTATTACCCTGACATACATTTTACTTCAGTTTGTTCTTTGGTTTCATTTTTACTTATTGTAACACAAGCCATGGAGGTAACTGTCAAGGGTGAGTGTGTGGAAGAGGTCAGAAGTGTATATTCCAGGTAAGGACTAGCATGGGTCTAATTAAGCCTCCTTAGAAAAAAATATCAAATCTTGAAACATTGGCTTGTCCAAGATGCTTAGGTAAGAATAGATTAGGTGCTATGCCACAGTATTATCAAAAACATATCTAGAATCCAAGGTGCCAATACCTTTAAAATTATATTATATAGTCTCACTTCCCAACACAATGATTATTCTTCCTCAGTAAAAAAAGTTTCCCCAAAGTTATTGCTATCTAATTCAATGCAACCAGGTCACAATTTGATGTGAATAATGAATCCCATGAAGTAGTTACATATATTTTTCTTGCATTATTCTAAAATATAAACATGCTAAATATGTTAATTAATTTTAGTCCAACGTAAATCATAAAGTCATTTTCTTCCATTTGCTCCACTCTAATTTTGAAGGAATTATTCTCTTCAGTAAGATTTTGAGATTCTTTTTCCATCTGGCAAATTCAACTATTTAAGGCATTCTCCTCATTGGCTTTTTGGGCCACTTTTTCCATATGAGTTAATCTATTTTTAAGGTGTTATTTTCTTCAATCATGTTGTTGACTCTCTTTTCATGATTTTCTTGCATCATTCTCATTTCTCTTCCCAATTTTTTCCCCCACTTCTCTTATTAAGTTTTCAAAATCCTTCTTAAACTCCTCTATGGCCTGTAACCAGTTTCCACTTTTCTTGGAAGTTTTTGGTGTACCAGTTCTGACTGTGTTGTCTTCCTGCTTTTCCATGCTTTGATCCTTTTTGTCCCCAAAAAAGGAATCTAAAGTTGGATTGCTGGGCTTGCTTTGCTTCCTTTGCCTGCTCATGTTGCCAATCAATCACTTGTCTTTTGAGCTCCATAGAATGCTGCTTCCAGCGGGGAAAGCTCTGTCCCAAATTGCTGGGGGTTTTGCAACTGCTGTGCAGCCCCCACCAGCTTTGGCTCACTGAAAATGTACCTCAGGACCATCACCTATGACTGTGATCCTGATCCAGACAGCTCAAGGCAAGAGCACTTAGCCTCTGAATGATCTCTTGGTACCCCTGCAATCTTCAGGCTGGGAGCTTCTGAAGCAGCCATATGGAGGCTGCTCCAGGGCCGCCACTTCAGCTGCTTTTAGCACTGGGGCAGTCAGCCAGACCCTCTCTTTCAAATTTAGCTTACTTCCACTAACCTTTCCCTTTGTCTTTGGCTCTTATGGGTTGATAATTCTGGAAACTGCCATAGCTGCCAGTGATCTGCTCTCCTGAAAGCTCCAGCCATGGTTTGTCCTTGGCTACCCTTGAGCTCCAGCTGTGGTTTCATGTGGTGCTGGTCTGGGTTTCCAGCTTGCTGTGATGAACCTTTTTCCATCTGGCTGACAGGCTGCCTTTAGCAGGAATTTTGTTTCTCTGGACTTTTGTGTGTTCTGGAGCTCTAAGATTTGTTTAGAGTCATATTTTATAGGTATTTGAGGTGGTTATGGGTGGAGCTGCAGAGTTTTGCTGTTTCTATGCCACCATCTTGACTCTGCCCAATCAATGCATGTTTTTCTTTACAGAAAAAGGGAAACAAAAATTTCTGTAGTTTCCAATTGCCACTGAGAGAAAATACAAAATCCTTACCCTGACTTTTAAAATTCTCCACAATATACCTTCAACAGACTTTTCTGGCAATATTTCTTACTCTTCAATCAGTCTCTCAGTCAAACTCTTTTGTTATTTGTTCCTTATGCATTATACCATGTCTTACACTTCTGGGTCTTTGCTCTATGGAACACCATCCAGATCTCTACCTTGTAGAATACCTAGTTTCATTTAAAGAATCATTGATGCACTACCTCTTATGTGAGGACTTTCATATATAGATGATATAGATATAGATATAGATATAGAAATAGATACAGATATGGATATATATGCATGTATGTATGTATATATATGTATATAATACTTATGTCTCTATATAATCACTTTCTCCCTCTTTAAGGCATTGTGTAATACTTTTAATACATACTTGATTTTTCATGTACATAATGTTTTCTACAAATCCCCTTCCCTCAAACTGCCCTCTCCCCCCCCCCCACAGAATGTTGTAAGCTTCTAGACAGCAAGGGCCAAGTTTAATTTTTCTTTCTTTCCTTAGCACTTAACACAGTGACTTGTAAGCTCCATCCTAGCAAGCTCCCTAGCAGTAAGACCTTACCACAAGAAGAGTTCTCCCCCTTTTTGTCCTCCTTTTCTCCCTTCACTGGTTCCTTACTTCTCAGAATGTAATGGGGTTGCCTGACTATTCACAATATGTAGATAACAAATAAGCCACCTCCTACTTCTAGTGAGATTCCAGATCACCTGGCCTTAATATATTTCACATTATAAATCCTAAAATTTCTCCAGGGCTTATCATAACCCATATTTCTATATCCTTTAGACCTAAACAATGTCATCTGAACTAATGATTTTATTTTAGGACCCTTAATCCTTGACCCTTACTCAGCATTTGTAGCCTCTGAACTTCTAGGTCTTTCTTTCCATCCTGTACCAATCTTTCTTGCAAGTGTTAGCTCCCCCAAACAGTGTGAAAACTCCTTTAGAACACTTGTTTTCTCATTTTTTTTCTATTTGTATCTTAAGTCTTTAGCACATTCGGCTCACAGCATCTTCATGATATATATTTTTCTTTTTTTCCATGTATCCAGTTTTTTATATACTTTTGTTGAATTGAATTATCATGGAAAAAGCTAAATTTAACCCAAAAAATCACTATTTTCTTTTATCTTTAATACTACTCCCTACCTCCCCTACATACCTCTAAACTACTTGTCATGATGATCTAATGACATATCTAATTGGCACTGTCCAAAGAAATTCAATTCAAGTTGAACTGAGCAGGTTGGAAGAAAATGTGGCCTTGGGCAAGTACACTTAATTTTCCTACTGATTTCTGTGAGCCTGTTTTAATTGCTCAGACATGTTCAGTTGTCACGAGCATTTATGTTTCTTTGATGTACAGATTTATCTGAGCAAACATTTTTTCAGAAGATGGCCAGAGAAGTCACCTCCAGCTTGCTTTCCAGGATACTAAAGTTAAAAACAGAAGGTACCTGTGAGATAATCTGTCCTAACCCTCTCATTATAGGTGAGAAAAAGAAAACAATAGAAAAAAAAAACAATTTGGCCAAATTCACACTGCTAATGCATGATAGAATCATGATTTCTACCAAGAGTTTCATCTCTAGATGTAATATTGCTTATGTAACATATTATTGTTTCTATTGAAATAATATTTTAATTCAGTGAAGTATAGGAATATTATATTAATAAACTCTTTGTCTTGATAAGGTCTATATCCTATAAGTAGAAGAGCTTTTGTCAGCAAAAGTCTATTACTTGTTTTCTTCTTTTTAGAGACAACCTAACCTTGGATCCAGAATTAAAGAAATCAATAGAATGTGGTAAAAGGGGACAGAAAGGAGAGGAAAGAGGAGAGGATTGATGACATAGTCAGAGAGAACTATTAAAGGAGAAAAAAATGAAAGAAGGAAATGGCATGTGACCTGCAAAAGGTATAGTAGTCAAGAGCCTGAGGGAAAGAAAAAAGATAAAAATCAACAATGCTACTTACTGTTCTAATATTGGATTAAAATAGACAATGTCAATTAAAAGGATAATTTGATTAAACTACATTAAGGCAGGTGCTTTTATTAATCAGTCAATAAATAAATATTTATTAAGTGCCTACTAAGTACTAAGCACTGTGCTGAACACTGTTGACACAAAAAGGGGGGAAAAAACAGTCCCTGCCTTCAAAGAGCTTACAATCTAATGGGAGAATTATATATACACATACACACATGCATATGTATGTATGTATGTATGTATGTAAATATGTATATACATACACAAATATATACAAAATAAACTATATACAGAACAAAAAGGAAATAATTACCGGAGGCAAGACACCAAAGTTAATAGAGGTTAGGAAAAGTTTCCTGTAAAAGTTGGGATTTTAGGGGCAGCTAGGAGGCATAGTAAATAGAGCACCAGCTCTGGAGTCATAAGGACCTGAGCTCAAATCCAGCCTCAGACACTTGACACTTATTAACTTTGCAACCTTGGGCAAGTCACTTAACCCCAATTGTCCTGCTTTCCCCCATCCAAAAAGAAAAAGACAAAAACTGAATAAATAAAAAATAAAAAGTTGAGATTTTAGTTGGAACTTGATGCAAGTTAGGGAAGTCAATAGGCAGTGATGTGAATGAAAAGCATTCCTGACATGGAGGATAGACTGAGAAAATGTTCTGCAAACTGTGCTAAATACTTGAGATTGAAATATTAGTGAAAAAGCCTTTGCTTTCAGGAAATAATATTGCAATAAAGGAAGAAAACACGCAAAAGGAAGTTGAAAAGTGAAGAGGCAAAGAAGTGATCTCATAGGAAGAAAAATGAAGGTGCATACATGAATTAAGGGTATTGAATTCCAGGAATTTACAAGTAGAACTTGAAGAGGAATAAAGATTGTCCTGTGTAGGACCCTCACCAAAATGGAAGACCCGAAGAAATTCTTGATTAGACAAAAGGAATTGCCATGGGGAATGGATGTTCCAGGATCAGAAGATGTAAAGAGTGAATGGATTTTCAGTAAGAAGAAACCCACTGAGGGAGGCTGCATGTAAACACTGAAGCTAAAGCATGACAAAGACCCACATGTCAGAAGCACAGAATGAAAAAATTTTAATATAATCCCACTTGCCATATTTCTTATTAATTCTGGGCACAGAGGAAAAAAGATAATGGATCATATCATATTTTTTTAAAATGAGGTTAGTACAGATGATAAGTCCTGAGCAGCTTAATGCAACATCATTACAGAATTTAAAAAAAAATGAAAGTGTGTATTTGATCTAAATGCTTGAAAATAAATCTGATAAAAGTATACAAAGAATTGTTGGCAGAGTTTTAATTGGGCCAATCTTTATTGAAAGACATTTGGAATAATCTTACAAATATAATGAAAATATTTGTACTTTTAGACTCAAAGACCGCATGGCTATGCATATATCCAAGGAGTTTAACTATGGAAAGATAGGTTATATGTGCCAAAATATTCATGGGAGCACTGTAGTAGTCAACAAAGAGAAATGTCAAAGGTTGGTATAAAAACACAAAGTAATAGTGGTTCAGTAAAACAGATGACTAATATGAAGAACTTACAGAAATATTGGAATATAAGAAGTGATGTGAAATAAAGAAATAGAAAGAAAATAAATAGAAATTATGAAAAATTTAAATGGAAAGAACAAAAAAAATGAAAATGAATACTGTCTAATTATAATGAGCAAGCCCTAAATAGGGGATTAGGAAATGTTCCACAGAACTCTCCACCTCTTCAGTGAAGAGTTTCCTTCCTCACTAGTGAAGGAAGAATGAAAATGGATCACATTTCCAAATTGTTGGATTCAAATTATATTTAGTTTAATTTTGTGAAACTAAATTTTCTTTGTCTTTCTTTTTCTTTTCAAAAATGGTTTGTTATTATAGACAGTTCTCCATGTAGAATATAGAATAGGATAAAGTGGAAAATGAAGTTGAATTAATATATCAATAAAATTAACAAAAGTCTATGAATTAAAATATTATCTCTTCATTTTTTTCCTTAAAATGAAATTTCTCCATTGATGAAAAATTTAGTTTTGTTTTAATCTAAATCTGAAAATTGTGCTTTTTATGGTATTTGTCCTGAGAAGATGAAGAATATGCATGGATGGGGGGTAGAGCCAAGATGGCAGCATAGAAGCAGGAAAACTTTGTGAGCTACACCCATAAACACCTCAAATACCTATGAAATATGACTCTAAACAAATTTTAGAGCCACACAACCCAAAAAGTGATGGAGAGAATCAAATCTCCTGCTGAAGGCATCCCAGCAGGCAGACAGGAAGGATCCATTGTAGAATGCTGGGAGCTGAGCCCAGCCTGTGTGAGCCCACAGTTTTAGTCCCAGGGCATCCCTGAACAGCAGCTGCAGTGGACTTCAGGAGAATGGATCACCAAGCAGCTGTGCTGGTTTCCAGAAATACAACTCATAAATGCCAAAGAAAAAGTAAAAGGTCAGTGTAGAACTCTGTTGGAACTCAGGGGATAGAAGTGCAGTCTGGCCTCTGTCCCATGAGCAAGAAGCATTGGAGACACAGCAGCAGCCATGTAGATGTCTCTACATGACTGCTTCAGAGCTCCTGGCCTGCAGATAGATGGGAGGGAGGGAACCAACAATTCAGAGGGTAATTGTTCTTGCTTCAACCTGCCTAGATCTGGATTGTGGTCTTGGGTGGTGGTCCTGTGGTTTGTGACGAATGAGCCAAAGCTGGTGGGGGCTGTTGAGACAGCACCCTCCTAATAGCTCCAGCAGCTGCAAAAACCCAGCAATTTGGGACAAAGATCTCCTTTCTGGGAGCAGAGTTCTACTGTGGCAAAAAGCTCAAAAGTCAAGTAATAGAGTGGCAATATGAGCAAGTAAAGGAAGCAAAGCAAGCACAGCCATCCATCTTTAGATTCCTTTTCTGGGGACAAAAAGGATCAAAGCATGAAACAGGAGGAAGATAACACAATCAGAACTCCTGCACCAAAAGCTTCCAAAAAAATATGAACTGATTACAGGCCATGGAGATGCTCAAGAAGGATTTTGAAAATTAAATAAGAGGAAAAATTGGAAAGAGAAATGAGAATGATGCAAGAAAATTATGAAAAGAGAGCCAACAACCTCACTGAGCAAAATAACACCTTGAAAAATAGACTAACTTAAATGGCAAAAGAGGCCCAAAAAGCCAATGAGGAGAATAATGCCTTAAAAAGCTGAATTTGCCAGATGGAAAAGAATTTCAAAAGCTCACTGAAGAAAATAATTCCTTCAGAATTCCATTGGAGCAAATGGAAGCTAATGACTTTATGAGAAATCAAGATACTATTAAACAGATCCAAACAAATGAAAAAGTACAGCACAATGTGAAATATCTCATTGGAAAAACCATTGACCTGGAAAATAGATCCAGGGAAGAGATTTGAAAAAATTATTGGGCTACCTGAAAGCCATGATAAAAAAAAAAAGAAACTAGAAATCATCCTTTAAAAAATTCTGAAGGAAAATTGCCCTGATATTTTAGAACTAGAAGGTAAAATACAAATTTAAAGAATTCACCAATCGCTCTTGCAAAAGGTCCCAAAAAGCAAACTTCTAGGAAAATTATAGTCAGGTTTCAGACTTCCCAGACCAAGGAGAAAATATTTTAAACAGCCAAGAAGAAACAATTTGAATATTGTGGAAACACAATCATGATAACACAGGATCTAGCAGCTTCTACATTAAAGGATTGAAGGGCCTGGAATATGATATTCCAGAGTTCAAAGGAGCTAGGATTAAAACCAAGAATCAGCTACTCAGCAAAATTGAGTATAATGTTTCAGGGGAAAATATGGTCATTCAATGAGGTGGAGGACTTTCAAGCATTCTTGATGAAAAAACCAGAGCTGAACAGAAAATTTGACATTCAAATACAAGAGGCAAGAGAAGTATGAGAAGGTAAACAGGGAAAAGAAATCATAAGGAACTTAT
>CM053585.1:79372110-79391457 GCA_028646515.1 Pseudochirops corinnae
TAGATATAGATAGATAAATAGATATAGGGATCTATATCTATGTATGTATATATCTATAGATAGGAAGGAAAATAGATATATCTATATTGATATATGTATCTATTTATATAGATATCTATCATCTGTCAGTCTTTCTGCCTGTATGTATGTGTGTGTGATCCTGGTATCTTCACTCTTTCTCAATCCTCATATATCCATTCATTGGTCAACTCCTGCATTTTTACCTGTGATTTCCCATCTCACCCCTTATCTTCTTTGGCACTGTAAAAATTCTAGTTAAGGCCTTCATAACCTATGAATGAAGAATTGCAATAGACTGCTAATTGATCTCTATTTTCCATCTCTCTCCACACTAATGTAGCCTCAACTCAGCTGTCATTGCTGATTTTCTGAAAATTCAAGTCTGAGTAGTTTTACCTCTTTATTCAAAAGTTGCCTCTCAGATTTGGCAAAAGAAGTCTTCTGTTTGGTTTTCAAATCCCTCCATTGCCTGGACCTTCCTTCCCTTTCCAGTTTTTTTGTTTGTTTTTTACACATTATTCCTGACTTCGTGAGATCTGTGATCTTATGACACTGACCAGCTTGTTGTTTCTCACATATGGCACTCCATCTTCCAACTTCAAATATTTTCAGTGGGTATCTTCTGGGTCTAGAATGCTCTCTTTCATAATCTGTGCCTCCCAGCATTCTTAGCTCCTTTCAAGTTTTTACTAAAGTTCTACCCTCTTAAAAAATCCATTTTCACTACTCCTTAATCTTAGTACCATCACTGAGATTACTCCCCATATATTATTGCTTATGCATATTTCCTTATGTTATCTCCCCAACTGGACTACGAATTCCTTCCAGTCAGTATTCCTCAGAGTTTAGCATAGTTCCTTGATAGTAGGTGCCTTAAAAATACTACTTCATTTACTTATTGAGACATGAGATTGAGGACCTCATCAACTGTGAAGAGAATGGTGTCCTCCACATTAATATGGAAGTTTAGAAGAGTCAGAATTTGATGTGAAAGACAGTGAGTTCATTCAGGAAAATAGTTTTTGGAAATTGCCATGCAAGACCAATGGTCAATAGAAATTTTAGGGCTTGGGAAACAAATATGAGCATCATATACAAGAAAGATGATAATGGAATACATGGGAGTTGATGAAATCAGCAAGCAAATTATCATGGGAGACAGGTTTTGGAGGACACACGCTTAGCAGATGTGAATTTAATAAAGATCCATGAGGGGCAATTGAGAAATAATACTTAGAAAGGTAATATGAGAACCACATGAGAGAAATTTCGCAAACACCTGAAGAGGAAAGTATCAATTAAAAGAGAATCGTTGTTACTGTCAAAGGTAGAAAAAATTCAGAAGGAAGAGGATTGAGAAAGGTCAATCTTATTTGGCAATTGAGAGGACATTTTAAACCTAGGAGTGAATAGTTGTCTTGAATAAAGTAGTCACAAGTCACAATGCAAAAAAAAATTAAAAGTATAAGACGGAAGGAAAGAGAAGTATAGAGTATATAAACAGCTTTCTCAAGAACTTTAATAAAGGAAAAAGAAGATAGATAACAATAAGTGGACATTGTTGGATCAAGTGAAGGATTTTTGAGGAAAAGTTGAGAATTATCATGTATTAAACATTTAGTATCTGCAAGTCACTCTGTGAAATGCATTGCAAATATTAAGGAAGCAGCTAGTATACAGGCAAAGAATGATTTTTATTTATAGATTGTAAATGAGAACAAAAGCAATCTACTGGAAAGATATGGGGGGGATGAAATTTAGAATGGAATCAAGAGTCTAATCCAGAGGGGTCAAAAATGCAGCCCATGGCTAAATGCAGCCCACAACATCCCAGAATGCAAACCAATTTAGAACAAAATATAATTGAGAAATATTTAATAAAATACATAATACAATTAAATATAGACAACTTTAATATGTGTATTTTAAAGTCAGTACGTACCCTCCAAGCATCCTTATATAAAGTTTAGTGACCCTCATTTCTTTCTTTTTTATTTTTTTTGGAGAATTTAAATTGATTTGTTTATTTACTTTTAGTTTATAAGATTCTAGCAACCCTCATTTCAATTTACATTTGATACCTATGGTCTAACTAATCCATCTTCCACATGACATCCCTTCAAATATTTGGAAACAGTTATCATATCCCCCTAAGTCCCCTCTTAACCAAGCTAAATATCTCACTTTTCTTTTATCCTTGTGATGTTGTTGCTCCTCTTTGAGAACAAAGAATGAACAACAGTAACAACTGATCATTGCATGTTATGGACTCAAGGTCCTTAGAAATACTTGAGCAGTGTAATAGTAGGAGGTTCACTGGGCTTGAAGTCAGGAAAATCTTAGTTGAAACCCAGCCTCAGATACTAGTTTTGTGATCCTGTTCAAGTCAATTAACCTCTGCCTGACTCAGTTTCCTCAACCTTAAATAGCACCTACCTCACAGGGTTATTGTGAGGATTACATGAGCATTTTAAAGCACTTAGCACATTACTTTGCACATTGTAAGAACCTAATAAATATTTATTCTTTGCCCTTACACATCATTGTACTGTTTTATACTTTTGTACATTCTGCTTCCACTCCTCTGTACTTTTTACAAACAAACATTTATTTATTTATTATTTTATAACTCATTTTATCTATTATTACTTTCTATGTCATAGGCACTGCGCTAAGTGCTAGAAATATGAAGACAAGTAACAATACTATCCCTTTCCTTGAGAAGCACACATTCCATTGCAAGAGACAACATGTAATTAACTATATAAGAAAAAAAAAAGAATGAAAGAAATGTTTATTAAGCCCTCTACATGACAGGCACTATACTCAGCACTCTACATATATTATCTCTTTTTGTCCTCACAATAACGCTGGCAGGTAGCTGCTATTATTGTCCTCACCTTATAGTTGAGAAAACTAAGGCAGGCAGTTTAAATGACTTCCCCAGGGTCACAAAGACACTAAGTGTCTAAATCCTGATTTGAACTTAGGTTTTCCTGACTCCAAGTCTTGTGCTCTGTTCACTGTGGCACCTAGTTTCCTTGACTGTGTAGATACAAGGTATATGCAAAGCAGACAGGTAATTTCAAACTAGCAAGGTAATCTTATAGGAAAGGCACAAATAAGAGGAGGAAGAGGAATTGAAAAAAAATGAGATTTAAATTGTTTCTTGAAGAAATCCTACCAAAAGGCATAGATGAGGACAAAGAAGGTCAAAGGCTTGGAAAGGGGAGGGGGCAGCTAGGCAAAGGCATTGAGAGGGGAGACTGAGCACTGTGAGAAAGGAGAAAGTGACAAATTGTTGAACACATGGAAAAGAGTAAAATGAAATAAAACTAGAAAAGCAGAGCAAGGTTAGATTCAAAGGTGCATAAATGTAAAACAGAGGAATTTATATTTGATCTTAGAGGTAACAGGTAAGCAGTAAATGAAACGATTATATGTGTAACATGGGAAAATACATTTATAGTTGAGTGGAGGATATACTGGGGTCAACGGTCTTCAAAAATTGAGGTGCTAAACAAAATACTTTATATGTACTAAGACTAGAGCAGAGTACATGTCGGCCTTAGATGCGTCCCTTTTTAATTGCATACTCTATGTGTGTGCATGCTCTTCATATTGATGCTGTATGTTTATGTAGAAGAATGACCTCAAGGTTCTCCAAAGTGACTTATATTGGTACTATGACATTTTAATAAAGCCTTTGCTTTGAGTTAAATTGTGCCAAGCAGTTGACTGTTAAAGCTGAATGCATCAGTGGAAGCATATAAACTGTAATTGTAGAAATGCATACCCCACAGAGTACCGCCATCTTGATGTAAGAGTTACGATAACCTGGAAAACCCAATCTATGAGTACCAAGTTTATATGTAAGTGTGTTGTGTGCATGTGTGTGTGCGTGTGTGTGTGTGTGTGTGTGTGTGTGTAAGAGAGAGAGACAGAGACAGAGACAGACAGACAGACAGACAAAGGGGGTGGGGAGAGGGAGAGAAAGAATACCAGAGGAAGAGGAACATACCATATAAACAAAATAAAATTATCTTTATTACTTTCCTAAGTATTTATAATTTTAAAGAAATCATTCTTTGGGAATCTAAGGCAGTGCTAACAAATTTGGATGCCAATGGAGAAATGAAAAGAGTAAATTGGAATAGTATCTTCTTTAGAATAATAAATATGCATATTCTATTTCTCTCCTGGCCTCAAAAGGGGTCATTATATTTGTTCTATATATAGATTAAATACCATTGCCAAATGGTATTTGTCCCTTCCCCCCCTTAATGCTATTTTACTTGATCTTGCAAAAGAACTAGACCATACTTAATGATTTCATCTCCAGTTCTCAAAGTCTGAGAAAATACTGACTTGTAATGGCTCTGAAGTTCCCTCACTACTCCTCATTCCTAAGTAGGAACAATAGAGAGTGTATCTTCTGAATTGTTTTCATCATAAAACAGAATTCATCACACTGGCAGGGCCAGCAGATTGGAGTCTACATTCTATCCTTTCAAAGCCTTTCCAAGTGTTTGGGAAGCTGCAATTGAAAACCAATTCATTCAATGCTGTACTAGAGAATATTGGGCAATTCCGAGGATTACAACTTTAGATAGAGAAGGGAGAAGAGACATTTATCGGCAAGTGAATTCTATGTTGGATAGTGCTTTGAGAACTCAGAGACAAGATGATTGCTTGGTTTCTACTAATGCAAGAGAGGGAGAAAAATGAATAAAAGGGGGTGACTGCCTTCTTTCACCTTAATTCAATGTGCTCTGCATCCTTCACAGCAAGAAAGCCAGGGCTGTCCCCTGCTGCACACTGACACACTCAGGGTGCCTTACAGTGGGAGCCAAAAACTCTACAGGCACTGGGCTTGATTAGCTGTACATGCTCTTGCTGAGTGCACACCTTGTTCAAGTCATGCATAAACCTCTTGAAAAGGATTGAGTAAGCCTAGCTCTTCTTACTTTCTGAAGAAATTTTTCTGGGTGGTATGGGGAGGGGGAACATTTGCCTGTCTCTGAGTGCTACCAAACAAGGCTTCATTTCTTAGACTCTCAAAAAATGTTCCAGGAGTCTCAATCTATACTCATGTCTTTCTCAGTTATATGAAGTACTTCTGCATTGGAAACATGGGCACCAATGATAAAACATTCAATTTAATTCAATGAATACTGATCAAATTCCTATATTGTGTAAGGTATTGTGCAAAATTATAGAATTTGGGGTGGCTAGGTGCCATAGAGAATAGAGCACCATCTCTGGAGTCAGGAAGACCTGAGTTCAAATCCAACCTCAGACACTTAACAGTTACTAGCTGTGTGACCTTGGGCAAGTCACTTAACCACAAATGCCCTGCCTCTTACCCTCCAAAAAAGGGCAAAAACAAAAAAAAAAGATTATAGAATCTGAGGATGGAGTGGTACTGGGGGGGGGGGGGCAAGATATTATAATAAAGACAAAAATGAGACCGTTCCTATCTCCAAATAATTTATTCTTTCCTGGGAAACAAATAAAACATATTCACAGTTAAGTAGGTTCAGTGTGTCTATTGTTTGATTTTTTTCAGTCATGTTCAATTCTTTGTTGCCTCATTTGGGATATGCTTGGCAAAGACAGTGGAGTGGTTCTCCATTTCCTTGTCTCACTCATTTTACAGAAGAGGAAACTGAGTCAGAGTTAAATGACTAGTCTAGAGTCACACAGCTAGTAAGTGTCTAAAGCCAGATTTTAACCCAAGAAGATGAGTCTTTTTGACTCTAGGCCCAGTACTCTATCTGCTCTACCACTTAGCTGCTCTAAGTATATCAATCAGAACACATAGATCCCATTAAAATGTAGTAGCAAAAATAAGAAAGTTAATAATTAGGATTATAAAGAGAGATTTTTTGTTGAAGGTAAATATGAACTATATTTTGAAAGGAAACAAGGAATTTTATAAGGCAGAGGTGAAGAGATAATTTGAGAAACTGGGTCCAACCTATGCAAAGACATTAAGGCAAAATAAGGAATGTTGCTTGTAGGGAATCAGTAAGTGTCCACATTGACTGGAATAGACAATGTGAGGTGTTAGTCTGATTATATGGATGGAAGACCTTGCAGAGGGTTTTCAAGATGGACAGACACTTTTTAATTGTAACTAATAGGCAGTAGGTAAACACTGATGATCTTTAAATGAGCAGGGATATAGAGAAATATTGAACAATACAAAGAGCATTGACTCTGTAGTCCAAATAACCTGGTTAAAATGCCACTTACTACCTATTGCCTTTAGGCAAGTTACTTAACTTCAATGGACCTCAGTTTCCCCTTTTATAAATATGATGGCTGAAATAAATGGCCTCTGAAGTTCCACTTAGCCATAAACCTGTGGTCTTATGATCGTAATATGTTTTAGTAATATTGAATTGGTGATGGGTAGAGGATATTTTGCAGAAAAAAAGGAGGAAGAAGCTGCTTTAAGGGAAAAAGGAGAAAGCAATGACGACAGGTTTTCCTAATATTGAACCATTCTTACATTCCTGGAATAAATCCTACCTGATCAAAGTTTATTATTCTTGTGATAAGTTGTTTTAATCTTTTTTGCTAATATTTTACTTAATATTTTCACACCTGTATTCATGTGGGAAATTGGTCTATAATTTTCTTTCTCTGTTTTGACTCTTCCTGATTTTGGTATCAGTACCATATTTGTATCATAAAAAGAATTCAGTAGGACTCCTTCCTCACCAGTTTTCCCAAATAGTGTATAAAGTATTGGAATTAATTGTTCTTTAAATGATTGATAGAAATCACTTGTAAATTGATCTGGACCTATAAATTTTTTCCTAGGGAGTTCCTTAATGCCTCATTCAATTTCTTTTTCTAAGATGGGATTACTTAACTATTTTACTTCCTCTTCTGTTAATCTGGGCAATTTATATTTTTCTAAATATTCATCCATTTCCCTAAGATTGTCAAATTTTTAGGAATACAACTGAGTAAAGTAATTCCTAATTATTGTTTCAACTTCTTATTCATTGGAAGTAAATTCACTCTTTTCATTTCTGATACTGATAATTTGTTTTTCTTTATTTTTTTTCCAAATCAAATTGACAGAAGGTTTATCAATTTTATTTGTATTGTCATAAAACCAATTCTTAGCTTTATTTATCATTCAATAATTTTCTTAATTTCAGTTTTATTAATCTCTCCTTTGGTTTACAGTATTTTTAATTTGGCTTTTAATTGGGGATTTTTAATTTGTTCTTTTTCTAGCTTATTCAGTTACATGCCCAATTCATTGATCTCCTTTTTCTCTATTTAATTCATATAAACATTCAGAGATACAAAACTTCACCTAAGAACCACTTTCACTTCATCCCATAAGTATTGGTATGTTGTCTCATTATTGTCATTCTCTTGAATGAAGTTATTGATTGTTTCTATGATTTGTTTTTTGATCCATTCATTCTTTAGGATTAGATTATTTAGTTTCCAATTAGTTTTTAGTCTATCTTTCCATGACCCTTTACTATGTATAATTTTTATTGTATCATGATCTGGAAAAGATGCATTTAATATTTATGCCTTTCTGCACTGGACTTTCATATTTTTATGCCCTAGTACATTATCAATTTTTATGTATATGCCATAAACTGCTAATAAGAAGGTATATTCCTTTTTTATCCCTATTCAATTTTCTCCAGAGATGTATCATATCTACCTTCTCTAAAATTCTTTTTAACTCCTTAACTTCTTTCTTGTTTACTTTGAGGTTAGGGGGAATTTGAGGTCCCTCATTAATATAGTTTTTCTATCTATTTCTTCCTCTAACTCCCTGTACTTCTTCTCTAAGAATATGGATGATATACCACTTGGTGCATGTATGTTTAGTAAAGATATTACCTCTTTGTCAATGGTGCCTTTAAGCAGGATATAGTTTCCTTCCTTATCTCTTAATTAGATTTATTTTTTTGCTTTCACTTTGTCTAAGATTAGGATTGCTGCCCCTGCTTTTTTTTTTTTTTACTTTAGCTAAAGCATAATATACTCTACTCCAGCCTTTCACCTTTACCCTGTATGTATCTCCCTGTTTCAAATGTGTTTCTTGTAAACAACATATTGTTGGATTATACTTTTAAATCCATTCTTCTATCTACCTCCATTTTATAAGAGAGGTCATCCCATTCACATTCACAGTTATGATTGCTATCTCTTTCTTTCTCTCTGCCCTATTCCCCAACCTCTGTTTATGCTTTTATTTCTCCCTTTTCCTTTCCCCTACTCAAAAGAGTTTTGATTTTGACCACTGTTTCCCTCAGTATTCCCTCCCCATCAGCCCCCCTCATTTTTATTACTCTTTTCCTATACTACTTCTTCCCTCCCTTCTAAACCTCTGACCCCCCCTTTTTTTTTCCCCTTTCCCCTTCTACTGCCTGTAGGGCACACTAGATTTCTATACTTAACAAAGTATGTTATTCCTCCTTGAACCAAAACTGATGAGAGTAAAGCTCATACAATTCTTATCTCCCTCCCTTCATTGCCTCTAGTATAATGCCTCTTCATGTGATGTAATTTATCCTTCTCCGCCTCTTTTTTCCTACTTTCCATTTTTTTCTATTTTTTCATTTTTTCGATTTTGATTGATTCTTGATATCTCCTAGAGTCATTAGCTTCAATTTGTCTAATTCTAATGGTTAACAAATGGTTTTCCCCAGTTGGGTTTTGTACCTTCTTTTCCATTTGACCAATTTTTACTTTTAAGGATTTATTTTCTACTGTTAGGTTTTGTATCTCCTTTTCCATTTGAGTAACTAAACTATTTTAAGGAGTTGTTCTCTTCAGCAAATTTTTCCCCCATTTTGCCAATTGTATTTTAACAATAATTGGTCAATTTTTCTTCTACCTCCCTAACTTGGTTTTTGAAATCATTCTTGAGCTCATCTTTGTTTTTCTAATTTATTTTTTTACCTGCTGTGATTGCCTATTTCCTGGCTTTTGAAAGTAGATCTCTGCTTTTTGGGCACAGAGGGCTCTGACCCACACTTCTTGTGCTGGTAGCTAGGGATTTGCTTACTGGCTTTATGTGCTGTGACCTCTGATTTTGACAGTTAGAGGTTATATGATATTTCAGCTAACCTGGTGTAGAACTGGGGCTAGCTGTTGAGTGCCAAGGTCAAAGTCAAGACTTTTTGTTTCTCTGGATTTACACTGAAGCTCACAGCATTAGATGTGGGTGAGGGGTGGTTTGACCACTTCAGGTCTACCCCCTGTTCCTCCCTCCCACACTGGACTAGAGCTGAGGTGGCCTCAGCTGCTGGTGGCTCGTGAAGTGATGCTTTCTGGTGCTTGCTGGCTCCATCCCCCTGGGATTCATGATCTCCCACTAGGACTCTTCCTGTGCTGCACTTGTGCCCTTCAACCTCAGCACAGTCACAGCTGCACCCTTCCTGTAGATCTCCTTAGACTCTTGCTGGTTTCACTATTTGAGGATTTTACCCTGAAGGAATATTTTCTGGGTTTTTCAAGGTCAACAAGGGGTAGATTAGAGCACTTATGATTTACGATACCATCATGGCTGCCAGAAATTCAAGTAGGTGACTTTCAAACATCCAGACTGTAAGCTGATAGCTCCAGGAGTAGCTACTGCCCCTGCTGCAGGCTTTGTGCTTGTCTTTCACCCAGCTCTGAAAGACCCCCTGTCTCCTATTGAGAGGCCTGGGAATCGCCCCTGCGGTGGGTGAATCATTCTGCCTGGGGTTGCTCTGGCTCTGCTATGATCAGGTCTGTGCTGGTGCATCCAGTTCTTCTGCCCTGTGCTCTGCACAACCCCTGACCAGCTCAACAAATCCTACTCATGGAATTTTGTGGTGACATGGACTGTAAATCCATCACACTGTATCACCTAATGGATTCTGCCACTCTAAAAATCTGTTCATATTCACTTTTTAGAGGGAACTGAAGGAATCTATTGGATAGCTCAGATGAATCCCTACTTTCATTCCACAAACTTGATTCCACCCACTTTTCCTTTCTTAGTGAATTCAGTGTTGCCTTACAGTTTTTCTCTCTCATCTTCTTCTGTCATATACCTAATGCTGTGTCCTAAAACACTCTAACCTTCTTCCTTAATTTAATCATTTCTCATGACTTTCTGTTGTTTCACTTCCATGTTCATGGACTCTGAATTTCTTTTACTTGATCATAATAATTTACCATTACACTTCCCTCCTCTGCCTCATAATCTCTAACCCTTTTATTAACTCTTACCACAACTTCCTATCTTTCCTACATTCCATTCTTTCCCAAGCTTCCACATTTCTATTTCCTTCCCTCTTACCCTATTCATAACACTCTCCAATCTGCTTCACCCCATCTGTAATGGCAAGCAAAGAAGTACTTAGCACCTTGTTTCAGTTGAACCTTGCTCTTGATTATATCAAGTCTTTGTTAAGAAACAGAACTTATGAAACCCACAATGGGAGGAACTTGCTGATGCAATAGAAAGGGGCAGAACAGGGAGGAACTAATGACCATATATAAGGAGAAGCCCAAGCTGGGAGAGGCCAGAGCTTGTAGGAAGCAAGGTTATGGCAATGTAAGTTTGTCTGTCTGGGTTGACATTACTTTGTCAGATCTGTCTGCAGATAGAGGACATTGCTGTTGTTACAGAAGCCCTGGGACCTTACTGTTGGTTCAGAGGCCCTGAAGGAGGGAGGGTTTACTAAAAGTTTCAGAGGTCCTAGGATTTTATGATGCTTTGTATTGATTTCTCAGACAGAGATCCTGTCTTCTAGTCTGTGTTGATTTCACAGGCAGAAAGGGAATTGATGATGGTGCCAGCAATGTGAATGAATGTTATATTGGCTCTGTTAAGCTTTGTCTTCCCAGAAACAGAAACGATGAAAGACTTGAGGTGGACTGGACACTATGAGCTTTCATTTGGAACAGGAACTGATAAGAAACTGGACAAGTCACTGGATGAGGAACTGGACAAGGAGCTGAGTGCTGCCTACCCTTGAATCGAGGTGACAGTTGGATAAATTCAGGCAAAAAGCTGGGACAATGGAAGAGGAACCATAGAATCTGAGAGATACTGTCAAGTCAAGATGAAAAGACCTCTCCTTGGGTACTTAATGCTGACTGAGAAGATCTTGATACAATGTGATGTAGGGGTGGAGAACTTTGACCTTTGTACTTTGTGTCCTTTAAGGAGGCCTGCTCCTTAAGGATGATTGAATTAAGGACTTATTGAATGTTATCTTTTGTTTAAAACTATGTGGGCACCTTGGTGAAAACCATATGGCCATTTTAGTGATAAGCTGTTATGTTATAATATTGAGAATGCTGTAATTTGGTTTCTGTGAATGTTATGCTCTAATTCACGGCTGATTAAATAGAGAGTTCATTATACTATATAATCAGAACCTTAAAACTGTTCACAGCAGCAGTCCTCTGGAAAGCTGCTTGTGCTTGGCTTTACAACATCCCCCAAGGCTCTGTCTTGAACCCTTTCTCCCACCATATAATTCCATTTAGTAATTTTAGCTGCTAGCGTGGATTCAATATCTCTATAAAAGTGTTTCTTAGACATATTTATTCAAACAACTTATTTCTCCTGACCTTCTGTTTCTCCTATCCAACTGTCTATTGGACATCTTGAACTAGATTTCTGTTAGGTATCTTAAATTCAGTAAGTCCAAAACTAAATTGATTATCTGCTCCCTTATGCCTTTTTGTAAAGCCAAGCATAAGCAGCTTTCCAGAGGACTGCTGCTCTGAACAGCTTTAAGGTTCTGATTACATGGTCTCATGAACTCTCTGTTCATTCAACAGTAAATTAAAGCAAAACATTCACAGAAACCAAAGTACAGCATTCACAATGTTATAACAAAAGAAGCTATCACTAAAGTGGCCACATAGGTTTTACCAAAGTGGCCACATACTTTTAAAGAAAAAATATCATTTAGTAAGTCCTTAACTCAATCCTCCTTAAGGAACCATCTTCCTTAAGGGACACAAAGTACCAAGGTCAAAGTTCTCCACTCCTAAGTCACATTGTCTTAAGTTCTCAGTCAAAAAGTCTTCTTTCTTCTTAACTGGAGATTAGTTTCCAATCATCCTTAACTCAGTCATCTTTAAGAGGTGCAAGGTACAGAGTACAAAGTTCTCCCCAAGGCCACAGTACATCATCATCTTCTCAGTCAGCACTAAGTACACAAGAAGAGGGCTTTTCATCTTGAATCAAGGCTGGCTTTCATATTCCATGGTTCCTCTTCCATGGTCCCAGCTCCTGCCTGAATCTACCCATCTGTCACATGGATCCAAAGGTAGGCAGCTCTCAGATCCTTGTCCAGCTCCTCTTCCAGTTCTTGTTCCATATTGAAGCTCACAGTGTCCAGTCACCTCAAATCCTTCACAGTTTCTGGGAAGAGAAAGCTTAACAAAGCCTAAACAGCAATCATCCACATTGCAGGTACCATCATCAATTCACTATCTGCCTGTGAATTCAACACAGACCCATATACAATGTCTGAGAACTCAACACAAATCATCAGTACAGTTCCAGGACTTCCCAAACTCTCCTCCAAGACTTCTGTAAACAGACAACAAGAAAATCCTCTTTTAGGGCTTCCAGTAAGGTCCCATGGCTTCTGTACAAAGTATCACAAACAGAAATCAACACAAACAGAATAGATAAACAGAGTGCTTGGCCACCAAAAAGCTCCCCTTCTCAATTCTGCTCTTTCCCAGTTTGGGTTTCTCCTTATATATGGCCATTAACTCCTCCATATTCCACCTCTTCCTGTTGCATCAGCAATTTCCTCCCACTGTGTGGTTCACAAGTTCTGTTTCTTAATAAAGACTTGATAAAATCATTGACAAGGCTCAAAAGATACTTCAACTGAAATAAGATGCTAAATAATTAAATAGCTAAAACAAGGTGCTAAGTAATTCTTTGCTTGCCATTATACCTCCCTCTTTCCCAACCTCCCTGTTAGTGTCAAGGGCACTATAATTCCCCTGGTCATCCAGGATCCCAGGCTAGTGAATACTTATCTTTGACTCCTCACTGTCTAACATCCCTCCCCCCAACCTGCCTTTACAATTTGTTGCCAAATTCTGTTCACTTGATGTAATGGGAATGGGAATTTGAATACCTTCCCTGCTTTGAAAGTAAACTGTGACCCCTACTAGGCTTAATGTAATCACATAAAGCCTGTGATGGAGGGAATTTGCTGAAGGGTAGAGCAGAGCTCACAGGAAGCTTCCATGCAGTGAAAATAATCTCTGTCCCCTAATAGGCTGAAAGTAGTCACATGGAGCCTATGGAAGGAGGAGTTTGCTGAAGTGAAGCGGAACCCATAGGAAGCTGGTAGAAAGAGCCAGAGAGATGATGGGAGAGAGAGAGGTGCCCAGACAAGGAGAGAGAGAGATTTTTGAGTAAATATTGATCTTGTATTGGTTTGTGGGAAGGCTGAAGGGTGCTGCGGCTCTCAGTTTTATTATGGCTTCTTAATATCTTTGGTACTATGATGGAATCAACTGACTGGTTTTGGGATTTGGTTTTCTGGTGTCTAAATAAATGCTTCAGTTCTGTCCTCTATATGGAGAGTTTGGTATATTTTGTGATCAAGCATCATGTGATATTTATAGTCACAGTATTGACTGTGATCATGGGCACTGTAAATATTTCATTGGTGCTACACATGACAGCTAGGTGGCATTGTATATAGAGCCATGGAATTGGAGTCAGGAATACTTGGTTTAAAAAAGTTCCTTGTTATTGTGTTTGTCCTTCATTTTCAAAGAGGATCATGACCTCAGAGAGATGATGCCATGATTTGCAGTTGACTTTGATTTGAATGAGGGAAATCTGTGCAAGGTCACCAGCCTCACTTTCTTCTCCAGGGCCATATGGATACAGTGACCAGATAGATATTCATCAGGATGACTGGAGATGATCCAGGATACAATGGGAGACCCTGACCCTTTTAGGCTAAGGCCTTTTAATGTACTCAGAGTGAGGTAATGTCCATTCAGTGAATAGGCGGTTTTAAGAAGTTAGTCAAGGGATGGCCCCTGTAATTAGAAAAACAGAAAAAAAAAGGAATCAAGCTGGGAGGGTGTAATGCCATGCACAAGCAGCTTCCCAAAGAATGCTATTGTGAACAGCTTTTAAGGTTCTGATTACACAGCATAGTGAACACTCCATTTATTCCATTACAAATCAAGGCAAACATTCACATCATATCCCAATAGAATATTCACAGCATTACATCTCATCACAGAAAATTACAATATAGTGTTCACAACAGCTTAACATTACAATGGCCACATAGTTTCCACCAAAGTGGTCACAGTATTTAGAGAATAAAAAACAAAAGAATAATCATCTGGTTTCCCTAAGGGGGAAACCTCCTTACACAATCATTCCGTCATCTCACAATACAATAATCAATCTTCCACTCATGGGGCAATTATAAGTTAATTATAGTAATCAGTCACTTATCCAGACTCCCAATTACTAAGTATCATTAATCACTAAATACAATCATTAGAAAATTACACAAACCCTCCACCCCTCAGTGTCTAGTAAACTTCAATTTCATCGCTAGTTGAATATGCAAGGAGAGGCCTTTTCTTCATCTTGACTAGGGGTGGTCTCTCAGACTCCCTGGATCCCCTTCAATGGTCCCAGCTCCTACCTGAATCCAGGTCATCTGGATTCAGAGGCAGACAGCTCCCAGGTTCTTGTCCAGTCCTCTGGGCCATTCTTTTTACACACTGAAGTTCACAGGGTCCAGCACATCTCAAAACCTTCACAACTTCTGTTGCCAGGAACTCAAGGATCAACCAAGCAACAAACAAACAAAGTCTTATCCTGGTCATACTTCTTCAGTCCTCCAGCAGTTAAGCTGGCTGTAGGACTCAGAAGAAATCTCAGCCTTTCAGGTGGCAGCAGCCACTTCAGCCTTCAACAGATTCTGGACTCACAGAAAACTCCAACTCAGTTCTCAGTCCAGCTTCCCAGCTTCCAGATGCTGTGAAAATTCAGCTACCTCCACCAGGAGCCACCAGGAGGAAAATTCTTGACTCCGTCTTTCTCCTCTTGAGCTCTTCTTAAACACACACACACACACACACACACACACACACACACACACACACAGGCTTCCTTTCTCAGTCAACCCTTTCCTGTTATATCAGCAACAAGAGACAGAGTTCACACCTCCTTTTTCTTTCATAGGAGTACTTAGCATTTAGTTACTAAGGGCTAAGTACCTGTTAAATTAATTACCTTATAGAGGGGAAGACCCTAAGGGTTGCTGTTTCAAAGAGAAACGGTTACCACTGGCTTTCAGTCTAAGCTAGGAGGGCCCAAAATAAATCCATTAAGTGGATCTTGGGCAGGGACCTATTGTGGTCGAATCTATGAGCTTCAAAGTGAACTGAAGGGATAATTGCTAGTTGTATGACCCAGGGCCAGCCCCTTAACTTCTGTCAGCTTCAGTTTCCTAATATTGGGATAATCATAGCATCTACCTCTCAGGTTGTGTGTGTGGTTTGTTCTTCACTCCTGAAGAGAATTATAACATTGGGGATATGATGACATGACTTTCAATTATTTATATTTAAGTGAGTGGGGGTATGCATAGTCGCCAGTCTCACTTCCTCTCTGGAGCCATCTTGGTCAAATTGCCAGATATCAATTGGGATGATTAGAGATGACCTAGGATGCAGTGAGAGACCTTGACCTTTAAGTTAAGTTATTTTCAAGTTCTAACTTTGAATAAGCAATGTCCATTTAGTTAATTGGCCTCCTTAAAACTGAGTCAAGGGATGACACCTTTAATAAAAAAAGAAATCAAACTGAGAACCTCAGAATCTCAGAGTTGTTGCCTAAAAGAGAAATAGTTACTAGTTACATTCACTCCTCTCCAGGATGACACCCCAAAAAAACTATGAAGTGATGCTTGGATAGGGCAGGGACCTACTGTTGTCCCATCAATGGGATCCAGAGTGAATTGAGTTTAAGACTTGGTCTTTGAGAAATAAATCTAGCCAGTAAACTGCAAGTTAAATAGGGAGGATTTGGCCATAAAGATTTACCATCTTGGTAGGAAGACCCGTATGTACAAAAATATTTATTGTAGCTCTCTTTGTGGTGGCAGAAAATTGGAAATTAAGTAATGCCCATCAATTGGGGAATGGCTAAACAAGTTGTGGTATATGAATGTAATGGAAAACTATTGTGCTATAAGAAATGAGGAGCAGATGGATTTCATATTTACCTGGAGAGGCTTATCCAAACTGATGCTAAGTGAGGAGAGCAGAACCAGCAGAAATTTTTACAAGTGACAGACTCAATGTATGTATGATGACCAACTTTGATAGACTGGACTCTTCTCAGCAACACAAGGTTATAAGACAACTCTAAAAGACTCAGAATGGAAGGAGATGTCTACATTCAGAGAAAGATCTAAAAAGAGCAATTTAAATGCAGCCTGAAACAAACTACATGCTCTCTTTCTTTTCCATGTTTGATTTGGTTTCCTCTTTCCCACTGTTCACTCCATTGGTTACAATCCTTCTATACAAACAAACTAATGTCCAAAGTGAAAATATTTGCAGATCCTATACTTAATTGCTTGCTGCCAAGGGAGAAGGGATGGGGGAGGGGAGAACATTGGAAACTCAAGGAATTGTGGAACTGAATCTTGTAAACTAAAAGAAAACAAACAAATCAATTGAAAAAAATAAAAAAAAATTTACCATCTTTTGGGTAGAACACCTTTGGGTAAGGGAAGCAGAGAGGAGGAGAAGAAAAGAGAGGGAAGGAGAGGTGAGGGAAGGGAAAGGAAGAAGAGACATGAAATGTCTAACTGGAACTGCCCAGGATTATTGTTTTTATTTTATTTTTTTTGAGCTTCTGAGAATATCAATTTATTAAGCAATGTATGGCAATTACATAGCAAATTGGGACACGATTGATATTAGACCCCAAATACAGCTTGGTACTAGACCCCAAATACAGAGGGAGACAGATTTTTTAATGCATTAAAAGCAAATAATCAATACTATATAAACCAGCACCCAAGATTAGGTAACATGACTTCTAATTTGAAGAAAATTTGGGGCTTTCTGAGTTTGGAGAGCAAACAGGTACAATTTTCTGAATTCAGAAAAAAAAGTCTTCCTCTCCCCACCTCCCAAGTGTCAATTAAAAAAAGAAATTATTTATTTATTTTTTTGTTTACATCACACATTTCCATGAGATTTTGGGTTACAAATTTTCCTCCCATCTTTCCCCTATCCACCACCCCAAAACAGCAATCCCATTGTATAGCCCATCCCCTAATCTGCTTTCTCCTATGTCCTCTCCCATTGCCCCTATGACTTTCCGGGAGGGCAGGATGGGTCTCCCTACCCCAGTGCCTGTATATCTTAATTCCGAGTTGCATCTAGTCAATGATAATAATAATAATTATATATATATGCATATATATATTAATATTTGATTATAGAACTTTAAATTCTAGATTCTTTCCCTTCCTCCCTCATCACGCACTCCTACTGGAAGGGTAATTTCAATTCAATACAGGCTATACATGTGTAATTACGCAGAACATCTCCACAGTGAACATATTGTGAGAAACTGATTATATGTCCCTCCTTCCTATCCCACCCACCCCTTGTTGTATTCTCTACCCTGTCCCTGTCCCTTTAGAAAATGGTGTACTTCCAGCAACCGTCTCCCCAACCCTGCTCTCCCTTCCAACATCCCACCTTTCATCACCATCCCCCCTACTCTCCTGTGTGGCAAGATACCCAGTTTAGAGTTTATGTCATTCCTCCCCTAAGCCAAATTCAAGGAGAGTAAGGTTGACACTTTCCCTTTTGCCTTCCTGTTCTTCCCATCCATTGTAATAATTATCCCTAGCCTCTTCTATATGAGATGATTGACCCTATTCTGTCTCTTCCTGTCTCCTCTCATTTTAATCCTCTCCCACCTCAGAATTTCACCTTTTAAAGTATCGTCCCTTCCTATTCAATCAATCCTGTGCCCTCTATGTACACATATATACACATATTCAGATATGTGTTGATACACACATATAAACCCTCCTAAACAGACATATGTGTATGTACACATATATATACATTGTATTCCCTTCACCTATCCTCATACTGAGAAAAGTTTCGTAAATTACAAATATCATTTTTACATGTTGGCATGTAAATAGTTCAACTTTGATAAGTTCCTTATGATTTCTTTTCCATATTTACATGCTTCTTGTATTTGAGTGTCAAATTTTCTTTTCAGTTCTGTTTTTTTTCAGCAAGAATGTTTGAAAGTCCTCCACCTCACTGAATGACCATATTTTCCCCCGGAACTTTATACTCAATTTTGCTGGATAGGTGATTCTTGTTTTTCATCCTAGCTCATTTGATCTCCGGAATACCATATTCCAGGCCCTTTGATTCCTCAATGTAGAAGCTGCCAGATCCTGGGTTATCATAATTGTGTTTCCACAGTATTCAAATTGCTTCCTCTTGGTAGCCTGTAATATTTTCTCATTTATCTGGGGACTCCAGAACCTGGCTGTAATATTCCTAGGAGTTTTCTTTTGGGGATCTTTTGCAAGAGGTGATTGGAGAATTCTTTCAAGTTCTATTTTGCCCCCTGGTTCTAAATTATCAGGGAAATTTTCCTTGAGAATTTCTTGAAGGATGCTTTCTAAGTTCTTTTTTTTTGATCATGTCTTTCAGGCAGTCCAATAATATTTGAATTGTCTCTCCTACACCTATTTCCCAGGTCAGTGGTTTTTTCCAGGAGATATTTCACATTGCCTTCTATTTTTTCATTTGTTTGGATCTGTTTAGTAATATCTTCATTTCTTTTTTTAATTTACTTATTTACTTTTAATTTACAAGATTTGGTTCCACCATCACTTGAGTTTCAGATTTTCTCTCCTCCCTTCCCCGCCCCCCACACCCCATGTTGGCATGCAATCATGTATAGGATCTGCAAATACTTTCACATTGTACAGTAGTTTGGTCATATAGAGGAGTTGTAACCAATGAGTGATCACTGGGAAAAGAAAAAAAAAAAGCAAAACCAGACATGAAAGAGAATGATAGCGTGTTTTGCTTCAGTCTCCATTTAAACTATAGTCTTTCTATATCTTTCTCTGAGTTTAGGTATCTCCTTCCATTCTGAGGCTTGTAGAGTTGTCTTTAGCTGTGCATTGTTGAGGATAGTCAACTTTATCAGGGTTGATCGTCATATGTACAATGTGTCTGTGATTGTGTACAGGTTTTGCCTGGTTCTGCTCTTCT
>CM053585.1:79391957-79412024 GCA_028646515.1 Pseudochirops corinnae
TCTCCCCAAAGAAGGAATCTAGAGTTTGGTTGCTCTTCTTACTTTGCTTCCTTTGCCTGCTCATGTTTGGCTAGTCAATGATTTTTTAGCTCTGTGGAACTCTGCTTCCAGAGGGGAAAGCTCTGTCCCAAATTGCTTGGGTTTTCCCAGCTGCCAGAGCTATTAGGGGGCTGTCATTTTTTTTGCAGCCCCCACCAGCTTTGGCTCACTGAAAACACACCCCAGGACCACCGCCCAAGACCATGATCCAGATCCAGGTTGCTCAATGCAAGAGCACTTAGCCTCCGAATGATTGCTTGGCTCCCCTGCAGTCTGCAAGCCAGGAGCTCTGAAGCAGCCATATGCAGGTGGCTTCAGGGCTGTTGCTTCTTCTGGTTCCTTGCCCTGGAGGCAGTTTGGCCGGAATGCTTTTCTCCCCAAAATTTAGCTGAGTTCCACTGACTTTTCACTCTGTCCTTGTTTCTTATGGCTTGATAAGTCTGGAAACTGCCACAGCTGCTGCTGATCCACTCTCCTGAATGCTCCAGCTGCAGCTTGTCCTGGCCACCCTGGAGCCAAGCCATGGTTTCAGGCTGGGCTGGTTTTGGCTCCCAGAGTGCTGCAATGAGCCCTTCCTGCTGAGCTGCCTTCAGCAGGAGATGTGTTTTTTCTGTATTTTTGTGAGTTTTGGAGCCTAAAGTTTGTTTAGAGTCATATATTATGGTTATTTAAGGTGGCTATGTTGGAGCTGCAGAATCCTGTTGCTTTTATGCCACCATCTTGATTCCACCCCCAGCTTGGGCACATTTTATGGTGCTCTCTGTTTTATTAAAAGGCAACAAATTAAATTACAAATTGTGATCCTAAAGAGGGCCCAGGTGGGAGTATCATGACTAGTCAAAACTCCCAGAGATTCGAAATCAATGGAAAAGAATTTTTTTTTCTATAGTATATGCTTAAATACTTGTCAGCCCAAATAATCTTTACATGCCTGGACTATGGTGGAAACAATTGACTTTCTTAATTGAATTGGTATTACAATTGGTTTAGGTAGCTTGCAGTCAATTCATACTCTGTTACTACTGACCAATAAAGTCTTATCTATCACAGAAGACAACAATAAAGACAACCCCCCCCCAAAAAAACAAAAAGCAAAAAAAAAAGGGGTCTTGTTTCCAAAAGAATTCAATAAGGGGAAAATCTCATTTGGTCTATGAAACCTCACTAACATTTTTATCCAGAGAAAATGAAGTTATTGAACCTTTAAAGTGAATAAGTCATGAAAGGACCACATGTAGCCTGGGAAGGAAAGGTGAAGTTTTACCTTGCTAATTGTTAGGGAAGGATAGATGTCCTACTAAGACCTTAAATTCAACATCTTTAAAACTGGATCCTTTGTGTTCTTCCTTAACCAGTTTCTACACAAGACTATACCATAATTTCAAATGGTCTCCATCTCAATCCTTAGGCACTCTTTGACCTTAGATCAATGTTGCCTATTTATTGGTCTCTTTATTTGGAAGTGATCTCTCCTTCCTCTAAAATTTCAGTATTTTTCTATATCAAATAGCATATAATCTCTTTAAGGGAAGATACTATTAACTTAAACATAGCAGTGTGACTTTCTTCATGAAGACTTCTCTGATCCCTTTAAATATATAATCTTATTGATCTGAGAAAAACATAGAAAGATTTGCATGGAATTATGAAGAGAGAAATGAACAGAACCTAGAGAACATTGTGTACAGTAACAGAAATATTTTTTTAAGAGGAACTTGGAGTGAATAAGTTATCTTGTCTATTATAATACCCAAATTAAATATAAAGACATATAAAAATAAAAACACTAACTGCATCCCCAGAAAGTACTGAGAAATAGAAGTTTGTATAGTATAATTTAAGAATGATTATCTAGTTATCTATATAATCATCTAATCACAATTTTCTAGAGCCATCAACCTGTAGATACTTAATTTGGAAGCACTTTAGAGACTGATATACACTATTTCATTTAAATGATAAGGAAAACTGAGATAGCAAAAACAACTATAATAATAACTCATTTATATGATGTTTTAAGTTTTATAAAATATATTACATGTGTTATGTCATTTATGGTTAAGTCCCCCCCAAAAATCCACACATACCAAATCTTATGTTCTTTCTGCCAGATCATAATTGCTTTCTCTTTTCTACCATCCATTTGAAGTTCAATATTGAAGGCCTCTCTAAAGAAGAAATTCTTAATCTGGTCTCCCTTCTATATCCATTTTTATATCCATACCACCTATATCCATATCTATATCTAAATCTTTATATTTACATCACCTATAACTACATCTATCTAAATTTATATGTGTATGTGCATATATAGACATATATATGTACAGAGTCTACAGCTTTGTATACCTATAGCTACAAATTATTTTGAAAGTTTTATACACATATAGCTATGTGCACATATGGATATATACATATACATACATACATGCACACATAGACATGTATGCATAAATATGTATATGCATGTACATATACACTGAATTTTTCAATATTATTGGTAGACATAGATATAAAGACAAAGACAGACATATGTGCATGTGTATATAGATATAGAAAAGCACATATATAAGCATATATATGGTATGGAGATGCACATATACATATGTGCGTAGATGTATATGTATATACATACATACATACATACACACATAGTATGTGTATAAAGCTTTCAATGCAATTTATTTGTAATCAGTTGAAAACAACAGCATTTATTAAGAGCCTACTATATTACATTGACTGCTAGATGGCACAGTGAATAGAGTGTTGAGTCTGTAGTCAAGACTCATCATTGATGTCTGGCCTCAGACAGTGGCTGACTCAATGATCCTGAGCAGTCACATAACTCACTTTGCCTCAGTTTCCTCCACTATAAAATGAGCTGGAGAATGAAAAGGCAAGCTACTCTAGTATCTTTGCCAAGAAAACCCCAAATGGAGTCATAAAAAGTTGGGCATGATTGAAATTACTCAACAACAACAACACAACTATATTTCATGCACTGTATTAAATAGTGGGAATAAAAATTAAGGTAAAAATCAATCACTTCTTTCAAGAACCTCACATTTAATGTGGGAAACAACATGAAAACAACTGTGTGTGTGTATGTATATATACATACATATATGCAGACATATTTCCCATATACATATGCACACATACATATATGTATACATATATACGTGTATGCATATACATATGTGTGTGTGTATGTATCTCCAGGATAAATTACAGATAATCAACAGAGGTAAGGCACCATTGTATGAAGGGGTGCATAGGTTTCACTATTACCAAAGAGGTACACAACACACAAAAATGTTTGAGAATTTCTTTCTTAAAAACTGGTTTTCAGAGCAATCTCAGAACTTTATGGACAGCTGGGGACGTTATGTACATAAAAGATAGAATACTAAGACTCCTAAGATTGGAAAATATTACTGTGATTGAGCATCAGCTCTTTTTGTTTTTCCCAAGGAAAGGTAACTACCTCTTACTTTACATTTTTTCCCTTAAATATGTATTAAATAAATAATTTGAAGAAAGTTCCTCAGGGAACCCCTGTACTTCTTCACAGAGGTAAGGGAGTGTGAGTTTACAATGTTTAAAACACTGTCTGTTGATTTATAGATTAGTTTTTCTCAACTATATTATTTTTCTCTTTTTAGTTTTTTTTTTAATCTTTATAAAAATGGAAGGCAGTGGCATGAGATGAGCAGGAATAATATATCTGAAATGTAGATGTTTTAAACTTAAGGCATCATTTTGAAAAAGAAAGTTCTTGAATTGAATACTTGAAAGGAAAACAACAGTACTCAGAATCCCAGGTTCCACAAAATTAGCAGTGCCATACCCTGTTAGTGTTTGTTAACTCTAGTTACAGAAGGAGAGATTGTTTTTCTGCTTTTAAGTTTTTCCTTTGGTGATTGTTGAGACCTCCACTGTGAGAAAGAATTCAAGAGGATTCCAGGATGCTATGGAGTGTGAAGTATCACCATGCTTCACACTCAAAGCACTTCTTCATTTCAACAAGAGACCAAGAGAGGGACCAGATCCTATAATGAGAAGGACACTGAAATCTGAATCCCAGGATATCTTCATACTAGATTACTTATGAGGAATGATAGCTGGAAACTTGGGTAACAAATCCTGTGATCAGTCTAGGCTCTTTCTTATTTTCTCAGGCTTGGGGACAATTAATGGCAGACTATATTTTATGGAGGAAACTGGACAGATAAAGTCATTTTCCAATGATCCCATGTGCTAAAGGGATGGGAGGTGGTGTTTCTGATCATAGACACATTGGCACTGCCTTTTTTTCCCCTTCAGCTGGCCTGGAAAACCACAGAGGGCTCATGGGCTAGGTAACAGAATGCTGGGGAAAGGGAAAAGGCACTAAAGGAGATAAAGGGTATTAAATTGTAAAGGCAAGGGATAATTGCAAGTCACAGTCTAACAGGAACCACCAAGTGTATCAAACTCCTGAGTTTCTAACTATTTTAGGTGACTTCAATGGATATAGGAATTCACAAATAGAATAGAAGAGATAGATGCAGCTATATTAGTATATTACAACACATATACTATACATCTATGAGAAATTTTATTATACACACATACATGTAGATATACACTGTAATGGTAATGGAATTTGGAGATGCCCCTGTGTTGGTTTGGTTTTTGGGTTGAGTGTTAAAACCCAAAGCTTGTGAATTTCACTTGTGGGATGTACTTGTTGACTTGAAGAGAGAGGGCTGAACTGAGAGGAGCTGTGAATTTTGAGAGAAGCCCAAGCCAGGGAAGGCCAGAAGGACTTTGGGAGAGCAATATTCAGTATCATGGAGCCAGAGTTGCTGAGAGAAAGACTGCTGAGGGCCCATTGGAGCTGCCCAGGACTTTTGAGAACTGAGGAGGCATGGCTGTGATGCTGGTATTTTGACTGTCTGTTTTGATGTTGTTTTGCCAGATTCACCTACTGATGAAGGACAGTGTTGCTGTTGTAGAGGTCTGGAAACTTGCTTTTGGTTCAGAAGCCCTGAAGGAGGATTTTCTTGTTGTATGTTTACAGAAATCCTGGAAGAGAGCCTTGCTGATGTTTTCAGGGGTTCTGGGACTGTTCTGCAGGCAGAGAGTAAATTAATGAGGACATTGGAAATGTGTATTGTGGCTTTGTTTGGCTTTGCCTACCCAGGAACCTGGACTGCTGAGTACTTGCCTCGGGTCAAGATGAAGACAGGACCTCTCCTTGGACAATGAAAGCTATGATGATATTTTAACCTAAGTTAGCCTAGAGTGTTAGGGAGGAAAGGAGGGAGGGAGTTAAACCTAAGTTGTAGCTTAAGGGTGAATGGCCTTTCCTGCTCTCCTGCCCCTTTTGAGAAAGTGCTTGGTGTTAATGGATGGTATTGTAATTGTGATCACATAGTTGTGATCCAGGCTTGGGAAACCTTTGACTTTTTTGTGCTCTGTGATTGACCAAATGAATGTTATTTATTTATGATTGGAAACTAATCTCCATTTGAGAAGAGAGACTTTGACTGACTAAATGAATGTACTGCCCAGGAATAGGCTATTTTGACTAAAGTGCTGGCCAGGGTTGGGATACTTGGACCTTGGTGACTTGCAGTTGAATTGAGAACTTACTTGCTAAAGGAATGTTACACTGTATTTTGATTTTCTCTGTTCTGTGAAGGTTTGCCTTAATCTATCACTGAATAAATGGGGTTTATTATGCTGGTAATCTGAACCTTGGAAGTTGCCTTTGCTTGGCATTACATACACCCACCTACACATTACTTGTAATATACATGAATTTGATTCATTCTTTTCAAAAAAAAATACATTTATTAGTAGTATGACCAAAAGAATATCATTTTACTTTTTACCTTCAATTTCTTTTTCTGCAAAATGAGTCTAATGCTACCCCCACACACACACACCTTTGAAGACCTGTATGGATCCAATATGATGATATGTAAAGCACTTTACAAACCTTAAGACATTATATAAATGTTATCTGCTGTGCTATTATTTCATGAGTATTTCTTTTTACCTTCTTTGCTATTATGTCTTCTTACCTTGTGGATTCAACTTTAATTACCCTAACCTGGAACACAATGGCCTCTTTTTGAACTTTTTATGTTGCTGCATTTTGAGGAAAGGAAACCTTTCACTAGCTTTCTAGTTAGGTAATCTAGTTATTAAATGGAACTTCCTATGTCATCTAGGAATATTATCTCCTCAATCCCCCACTCTCTGCTCAACCCTCAAGATCAAAGACCATCACAAGTTGTTTGTATATTTATTCCAATCATTCACTCAATGCTTTGTGAGTATTTTCCAGCTTTACCTTTTACTTACCCTCCTACCCTCTGCTCCTCCTTTTCCTTCTACAGTCTTGTGGCAATGATTAATAGTTTTGGTAAAGTGATATAAACAAAATTTATATTAATTTTCCTTAACCAGCAGCTCTTTCAAATCTAGTTTTGTTTCTATCGCCATATATTGTTTTATCTTTTTCTTTCTTATGGCATATGGAAATCTCACTGAAATGAATGTTCACTTAGGTTTCATTTGAAACAATTTTTCAAGTTGTTTTCTAAAACTTCAATTCCCTGGCCTGCTGCCTTTTTCTGATTCAGCTTCAAAGCTGCGCCTTCATCCCAAATTTAGATCTTTTCATGGAATATACCCTCAGGGGCAAGCTGGGCTATTTCTCTGAGGCCAATTCTGCCCTTAACCTAGAGTCAATAATCACTGTATGCAAGCACCTCAGGACACACTTTGGCAGGCTTTTTTATTCCTTGTCCTTAAATATGGCTATAATCAGAATTTTGCACCTAAAATGTGTGTTGAAGTCTAGAGGAACATCACCAATAAAGGGCATTTTAAATAGCCAAAATAATTTTTCATCTTTCAAAAGCCATGGAATGAATATGTGTGTGTGTATAACCTTTTGTTTAATAATTTTTTTAGGAATCAATACAGTTTATAGCATTTCAGTGAAGAAAGTTTGATTTTTACATTTCTAGTGCTATCAATAAATGGGATATTTTATAGGTAAATTAATAAAACTTTAATAAAAAATCAAATTGGATAGCTTTTTTGATTAACATATCGACAATGTAAATATTAAGAAATTTATCTTTGGCTGTCTATCTATCTATCTGTCTATCTATCTATCTATTTTGATATCTTCTCTATCAGTTTCATATTCATCCTTATTTTGTGATGGAACTTGATGCAAGAACTATTATCTGAGCTCGAAGATTTGCTTCTTTGAAACATGAAGCTAATTTGGTTTTATTATGACATTAACTTCAATCATCTGACCTTCTGCCTCTGACTTAGATTTTTTTTTTTTGATGAGCAGTTTGGGAGTAAGTGACTTACCTACGGTCAAACATCTAAGTACCTGTCAAGAGTCTGAGGCCAGATTTGAACAAAGGTGCTCTTGACTCCAGGGCTGGTGATCTATCTACTGCACCATGTAGCTACCCACATATTTAGCTTTTGTTGTTTTTTTTCTTTTTTTTTTCAGCAAAACATTATATAGTAGAATTTTTTTTTCAACTAGAAAATAAGGATGCCTAGCAGTACCAAGTATCTAACTATATTACAAAGAAATACTCATAAAAATTTTAGTATTAGGGGTTTTTTTTAGTTTTCAAAAATTAATTTTTATAAGATTTTGACCTCCAAATTTTTTCTCCATCCTTCCCTCCCCTCTGCCCTTTCCTAGAGAGCAAGCAATCTGATATAGGTTATACATATACAGTAATATGAATCATATTTCCATATTACCCATGTTGTGAAAGAAGAATCAAAACAAAAGAAAAAATGACAAGAAGGGAAAAATGAAAATAGTATGCTTTCATATGCATTGAAACTCCTTATTTCTTTCCCTAGATGTGGATAGAATTTCCATCTTGAGTCTTTTGAAATTGTCTTGCTGAGAGGAGCTAAGTCTATCATAGATGATCATCACAAAATGTTGATGCTATTGTGTAAAATAATCTCCTGATTCTACTCATTTCACTCAGCAACAGCTTTGCCAGGTTTTTCTGAAATCCACCTGCTTCTTATAGCACAATGGTAATCCATTACATTCATATACCACAAATTATTCAGCCATTCCTGACTTAATGTGCATGCCCTCAATTTCCAATTCTTTGCCACCACAAAAAGAGCTGCTAGCTGTTTTGACTTCATTGTCTTCTGGTAAGCTTGTATCTTGATCTTCTTGTCACCATAGTACCTATTTTTGGTCAGGTTCTTTTTTTGTTCATTAATTTTTCTGCCCTATTTCTTGATTTTGAATTTTATGTTCAAATTTTGGCTCCATTCCTAGCTGGGCAGGAAAGGGTATTGTCTCAAACCATAGGGTTTTTTCAAATTTCTATTTTCCGAGCTAGTTTTGAAGTTTTCGGTGCTTCCAAGGTGATGTGATCTGGGGTAAAGTGAAGGATCCCTGATCCCTTAGGATTACAATCAATATTGTTCCTCAAGGTCTCTGATACCTTTCCACCAAAAGTGATACTGCCTCTCAGGACATTCACTCCCTCTTGAATTAAAGTGCTCCACTTTCCTCTTGAAATATGACCCAAAAGTGAATATTGATGTTGCCAACTAGAAACTGGTCCTATATTTAATGCTAAGACAAGGAACTTCTGTAATTTCTTTCTGATAAGTTCTCAGGTCTCCTTACTATCTCTGCCTTGAGAACTTCCAAAGCTACTGCTACTTAATGATACTTAAGGACATGGAAGCAAATGAGATATCCAAAGAAAGAAGTAGGGAGAGAGAAAGAGAGAGGGACAGTGGAAGAGAGGGGGAGAGAGAGAGTGGGGAGGGAGGGAGGCAGGAAGAGGGGGAGAGAGAGAGAGAGAGAGAGAGAAAGAGCACAGAATTAGGGGGAGGTGGGGAGATATCCCTGTTCATGAGGCAGAAAATGGATGATGAGGTGGCAATAGATATCAAGGATTGGTGATCAAACAAACATGAAGAAGAGAGCAATACCAGCAAAGATGATAAGGATGGCCAACAGTGTCAAATACTATAAGCAGGATGAGAAAAGAGACAGTTTTGAAAGATTTAGCAAGTAAGAGGTCATTGGTAACATTTGACTAAGAAACATAGGAAGAGGTTTTGTTTTGTTTTTTTTTATATATTAGAAAGTATGTTTCAAGAAATGTGTGTGTGGTATGGAGAGTGAGAATGACAGAAAGAAAGCAAGAGAGATTGAAATTAAATATGTTCCTGGGGGTCAGGTTCCAGTGTAGATAGATGAAGTGATCAATAGTTCCTAAGATAAGGTGTTAGCCTCAGCATAGAGGAATACCACCATATCCTATGAAATTCCAGTAAAGGAGAGGGCAGGTGAAAAGGTTAAAAGTATAGCATATTTAGGATCAGCAAAGACCTTAAGTTTCCTAATCTAATTTAATCATTTTTACAGATGAGAAATTGGGCAAAAGGAAGATAATTGTCTTTCTCACAGTTAGTCAGGAATTGTGTATAAAAGCAAAGATTGTAACAAAAGGGCTTTGACTCCAAATCTAGTATGCTTTCCATTTAAAGTACAGATAAAGAGATATCTAGGGGAACCAGTTTTCACAGTAAGGTAGGAGGTGAAATCATTTGATGAGAGGAGGCCAGCGGTACTATTTGGGACATAAGGAGAGAAAAATATGAAAAGCTTCTTGGAGGAGTGTTGTAAACATAAAATAAGAAATGAATGAAAAGCTTTTCCTTGGGTGACAAGAGCACAGTTGAAATTAGAGTTGTAAAGGACCTTAAAGATCAATAATTTCAACTCCATTTTCTTACCCACAATCACAACAGCTTTATTGCTTTATTACAGCTGATTCAGATAATCAGTCTTTTTTCTTTTAACATATCTTTGTTCTGTCTCTGCCTCTATCTCTGTCTCTCTCTGTCTGTCTCTCTCCCACTGTCTATTGAATATCTTGAACTAGATGTTGGACAGACATCCTAAACTGAACTAATTATCTTTCCCTCTAAACCCTCCTCCTTTATAAACTTCCATATAACATTCTAGGACATAAATATCTTCCTAGTTTCATTCTAGGTTTCATTCTCATTGCCTTACTGTCTCTCACTCCCCCATCCCATATCCAAGGTATTGCTAAAGTCTGTGGATGTCACTTTTGCATCATCTATAGCAGTGGTTCTCAACCTTCCTAATGTTGCAACCCTTTAATACTCATATGTGGGCATATTTGCATGTGGGTGGACACTCCTGGAGACGGATAGAGGAGCAGTATCTCAGTTCCTAAGACCTTTGGAAATATGTGTTTTCCGAGGGTCTTAGGCGACCCCTGTGAAAATGTCTTTCAACCCCCAAAGGGATCGTGACCCACAGGTTGAAAACCACTGATCTATAGAATCCCACCTCTTTTCTCTTCAGATAAAGCCACTACCCTGTTGAGGGCCCTTTATTGTCAAGGAAAAAGGCCTTTCTTCTTATACCCAAAGCTTAGCACAGTGCCTGAAACTGATTCAGCCAGGTTCTGTCTTTCCTTATTGCCTGGAGGACCCGCTGATTCCCCACTGATTCCCCACTGATTCCCCATGCCCTTTCCTTCATTATTCTGGCAGTGATGGCCTGCACTATGAAGTGTCTAGGACTCAAGACCATGGGCTTCTCAGAGGTTAGTTGTGAGATTTGACCAGACAGGCCATAGAATCTGAGATCCTCTGTTGTAGCCATCTGAAAGGCTTATCCTGTAGCTTACCTGAGCTATGGCAGGTGGTGAGGTCTTACTAAGGGTACCCTATGGCCTGCCTGTCAGACCTGTGACCCAAGAGGAGTTTCCTCAGGTGTCAGCTATCTTTGCTGACCTATTTTGACTTCTGTCCCTCTCTTACTTTATCCCTTAGGTTCGGTACCCTCCTCCCTGACCCCCCCCCCAAGACTGTCCTGGGACAGTGGTCCTTTTCCATCTCCTTAGTGTGAGATGGGGAAGGCATAGGTCTAAATTAGAATTGGTGTGGACTAGGCGATCTCTTTATTAATGAAAATAAGACACAGAAATGCCTGGGTTGGATGTTGGAGCCATGGGATTTCTTCCCCTGATCTAAATATCAAAGTGAAAAAATTCAAAGAAAAGGCTAACTTTCTCTGATTAGTGATACAAAAGAATGCATGAATAAGATCTCCACTGTTATTATTATCTAGAGAAATCACTGCAAGGGGAATGGACTTGAATCATCCCAAGAAGCTGTTTAGCTTAACACTAGTCTGGCACAAAGAGCTAGGAAAGGTATAAGCTAAGTGGGAGCCTTCTGATAACCCCCCTCCAAGCCCAGCTCTTGAGGGTGGGCCACCTCAGGGTCAGTGAAGACATCTGAATTACCATTGTTCTGGTCATATTTTCCCACTTATTAGAAGTGGTGATGGAGAGTGCAGGTATCCTTGCTTCTGGCTCCAATCACCTGGCACACACTGCATGGGACTCATATTTTTACAGAGACAGAATCAGGTGGGACTCTGCCTGGGACCCTATGCCAGTCAAACCTTAAGGCAAGTGTCATAAGGTGAGTTTAGCGAAGATAAAAATCTCCCAAAGAGCAGAAGTGCCAAAGCTCACTTGATCTAATATTTTATATGAGGAAAGACTGTCAAAGTTGGGCCTCACCATCCTGACCCTTGGGGATTTTAAGTAGAAGATATCCAAAAGTGATCTTAAGGATAACTGACTTGTGGCCATGCATTAGTAGCAGTATTGTTTTTTGATCCTTCCCTGCCAACTCTTGATATTACTCAGAAGCATTATTCACCAAAAACTATACAAGAATACTCCAAAATAATGTCTTCCTCTCTGTGAATCTGTTGTCCCATGATGAGGAAGGACACCAAACCTAAGGACCAAGCAGAAGGTGATAAGTCAAGCAACATGGACAAAATCTCCACAAGACTTAGGAAGAAAACACCATACCGTAGCTTTGAGAACTTGGTCACGGAATTTTGCACCTTTCTGGACAGAATAAACTTTTGGTGAATGCAATAGCACACCCAGATTTGACACTCTTGGGATCCTCAAGACTTGGCTGGAGCAATACACCATTATGGGATCCAAAGATATAGACCAAAAACTCTCTCTGAGGCTCCAGAACCATATCCTCTACTCTCAACATGGTACAATTAGACCCATATCTTGGATGGAATTTCTCCAGGCCCATATTTTTCTTGCTTTCCAAACCCTGACAGTGCCTATCATGATTTCTTCCTGACCCTCAGTATTTTGGTAGATACTCCATTAGACAGAAACATAAAATAGCTACATAATTTGTATGAACCCAAAACACCTACTTCACATTTTTCTTTGCTTCATCAGAATACTATTTATCTGACTTACTTGTTTTCCCCAAATGTGAGAACAGTAATTAAGTAATATCAAACAGTAGATGTTTTATCAGATTCTTTGTTTGGTCAAGGACCAAGAATTACAGCTCAGCAATCTGCTTTCTAGGGTGCAGTTAGAAGAGAGGACCTGAAGAAAGCAACATAGCAAAAATCAGAATTGCTACGTCACTATAAAACAGTCATCCTATCTGATATTAGGTTCTCTGAAGTGCAGAATTTGAACCAGGTCCTTAGGTAGAATGCCTCCTATCAGGTGATTTATAAGCTTGTATCCAAATATTTTGAACCCAGGACAAATTCACAAGAGGCTTTGGGATGTGTTAGATGTTAGGCTTCTTTGATTGTTTGCTTGAAAAACTATGTTTATGGTAGACCATATAGACAGACTGATCCTTTATAAGAAGCCATTAGAGGAACTCTTGAAATATGCCTTGACCTGTGCTCAGAAATATATGATTTGCCTAGACATATTGCCACATATAGGGAGCAAACTAAGGGCACAAAAAACTTTGGGAAAGCACAAAGCTGGTTCCTCAAAGCTTACCAGATTGATCCCTCAGATGACCACCCCTATCACCCATGGGCACTGTTTGCACTGTATACCAACAGGAAACTAGATACAGTATGCTAATTCATTAGAAGTTTACTTGCCATAAGATCAAATGTTTCCAAGAAAAACCTTGTAAACCATTTTGAAGCAACCAAATGCAGAAAAGGGAGAAAAGTTGGAAATCAGCAGTAGTCTATATCTTGGAGATCTTAACTGAAGTTTCATCTATATTTAAGCTCATGGTCAGTTGTTTACATGGACTGGAATGGAAACATATCCTCCAGTGACTGATCAGGTCCTAAATAAATTCTAACTTGTACTACAAAACAGTCCTGCATCTATTGGAAATCACCAAATGCAATACCTAATGACTATCGATGTTTGCTGTGCACAACTGATTTGATAATAATTATTCAGAGTCATGTTGTTCTATGACCCAGAGAGAGGGGACAGGCATGGGATTACCTGTGTTTAACCTGTCTATGAAGTGTCACATATATTTGCTTCAGATATGTCCTAGAGTTCTTGGAACCTCTTCTGAGGATGAGTATAAAGAGTATAAATCTCAAAAAAATCATGGTTTACTTCTTTTGCAAACATTTGGTTGGAATGGATGTTTATCACTACACCTACCTGTAACCCTTCTCCTATATCTTTAGTCCTTAAACAGAGATTTTCAGAGAGGTATGGATGACTCTAAATCATTTCTGTAAAACAATTACAGTGATAAATTCTTCAAAGGTGCCCTTGCACAAGGAACCAGATATTGAATTCACCCATCTTATTCTGGAAGAAGATCAGCTCTTCTCAGGCTTTGGATCATCATTGGGTAAACTCTGACACCCATGCTGTTTTTTTATTTGTTTGTTTGTTTTGTTTTGTTTTGTTTTGTTTTATGGAGGGGGGAAGGCAAGGCAATTGGTGTTCAGTGACTTGGCCAAGGTCACACAGCTAGTTAAGTGTGAAGTGTCTCAGGCCAGATTTGAACTCAGGTCCTCCTGACTTCAGGGCCAGGCTCTATTCACTTCGCCACCTAGCTGCCTGAATGCCTACTGTTTTTCTGAAGAAAAATTTCAGAAAAGTTTATCAGGTAACTGCAGGTCAGTTAATACATTGAAAAATTTGCTAGGAGGCTTTTGCAAGCAAAAGAAGCCCCTTCTGCAATTTAGGATAGAAAATTCTAGTGGATGACACCAACTGCAGACTCAGACAACCAAGGAAATGTAGAAGCAACAGCAGAGAATCCAGGATGTCAGTAAGAGCTTAAAGAAGTTGAAGAATTGAATGTTGAAGGTAGCTGAGGGGATGACTGTGACTATGATATTAGGAAGGTGAAGGCTAAGAAACTGATCCTGGCGAAAAAAGTAACATAACAGCAAGATCCTCAAGAAAAAAAAAAATTGAGGCTATTCTGGAGGTCTAGACTCAGAATACAGAGATGGAAGAAGAGATCAGGCCTGGCTTCCTTATACTAGACACCAATATTTTCATTTTCTACTTAGAGAGCCTCAAAAATCAAAAACTAGGAAATGCATCCTTCTGGTGCCCCTGATTGAGCTCACTGTTCTGGCCAAGTGGCAGTAGGGAGACCTGAAGGCTGGCAAGAAGGTGGAGGGGGAGGGAAGGGGGGGTAATAGTCTTGTGTGCTGTAGCACACCGCAAACATATTGATTTCCCTGAGCTGAAATTTGAACTTATTAACACTTGCCTCAAGGCCTTTGGAAGCTATGGGGAAGAGTCTGAAACTACTATCACAAGAAGGACATCATCAGCCAGCAGGGAAATAATGATGACCATATTATATCATGTTACCTCCAACTACCACAGAGACAAAAGCAAGAACATCATGTGTTCCTCTAATCATGAGAAAATTAGCTACATTCATGTGACCTGTTCTGCTCACAGTTGATAGAACCCTTAGGATAAAGCACTACCCTCCAATCTACCAGTGTGGGACAATGAAACATTCCTTAAAGGAATGAAGCAATACATTCTATTTCTGGGAGCTAAAATGGTAAAGTAAGAAGTGAGTCACTCTCATCCTCTCTTATTGACCTTGAACGCCCAGAAACTATCACCCCAGGAAAAACCTAGGAACAGCTAAGCCAGCTGAAAGATAAGCAAAACAGTCTTGTAGCCCAAGAAACTTGGGGGATTAATGGGAAAGGCCTTTCTGACTCTGTGGGAGGGGGATCAGTACAGGATGGAAGTCTTCCCAGAAAGTCAGCAACAAATCCCACCTCAGCAAACAAGGGAGAGATCCTGAGGCTCAGGGTTTTGGAGCAGGCAAGCATCAATACTAGGACTCCCCACACCTACCTCAAGTGCCTCAGCATAGACAGAGGAATTGACAGACACCAGCTTGGAAAAGCAACATGTGTGCTGGCACTCTCTAGCAGCCAAATCTTCTGGTGTTTCAGCACAACTCCAGGAAGCACTAGACTAAGAAGCACAGCTCCAGGCTGGCTGATATCATCTAGCAGTCAAACATTTGAGTGCAAGACCCAGGTGAGCAGGCATCCCCCAGTGGCCAGGATGCCCACCCCTACCCTGAGAGTTCCAGTGTTGTTGACCATAGTTTAGCACCAGGTAAAACTGCCAGACCCCTATAGCATCTAGCTGCCAGCACCTAAGGCCCCAGCACACAAAACCAGTGACCCGGTCCCAGGTTCTGAGCACAAGAAGCTTGGGTCAGTGCACCCTGTACCCCAGCAGGAGAGTTCAATTCTAAGAGCCAGGAATTAGGCAACCTCTATGAGCAAAAAGCAGAAACAGACAATGACCATAGATTCTTATTATGGGAACAGGGAAGATCAAAGCACAAATTGAGAAGAGAACAACATTGTCAAGATACCCACATCTGAAACCTCAAAGGGGAATATGAACTTGTCTTAAGGCCAAAAAGTCTTGGAATAGCTGAAGGAGGATTGTGAAAGTCAAATAAGAGAGGCAGAAGAAAAATTGGGAAAAGGAATGAGAGGTATGCAAGAGAATTCAGTAGCTTGGAAAAGGAAGGATAAAAATTGACTGCAGAAAACAAGTCTTCAAAAACCAGACTTTACCAAATGGAAAATGAGGCCCAAAAACTCACTGAAAAGAACTCTTTAAAAAATAAAATCAATCAGATGAAAAAGGAGGTACAAAATCTAATAAAAGAAAAAAAATTTGTTAAAAATTAGAATCTGGCAAATACAAGCTAATGACTCTATGAGATATAAAGAATCAGTCAAACAGAAACAAAAGAATGAAAAAATGGAAGAAAATGTAAAATACTTCATTGGTAAATCAACTGACCTGAAAAATAGATCCAGGAGAGACAGTTTAAAAATTATTGATCTGAAAACCATGATGAAAAAAATAAGCCTTGATTGCATCTTTCAGGAAATTTTCAAGGAAAACTGCCCTGGTGTGCTAGAACCAAAAGGCAAAATAATCATCAAAAGAATCCACTGGTCACATCCTGAAAGAGATCCCAAATAGAAAATGTTAAGGATAATTGTAGCCAAATTCCAAAATTATCAAATCAAAAAGAAAATACTGCAAGCAGCCAAAAAGGAACAATTTAATTATTATGGATCCACAGTCAGGATTATGCTGTACCTTGCAGATCAGAAAGATCAGAAGGGCTTGGAATACAATATTCTATAAAGCCAAGGAACTTGGATTACGACTAAGGATCAACTTACTACCCAGTGAAATTGAGCATAATCTTTCAGGAAAGGAGACAGATACTCAATGAAATAGGGAATTTCTAAACTTTCCTGATGGAAAGACCAAAGCTCAACAGAAAATTAGATCCAAAGGCATAAAAAAGGTAAACAGGAAAGAAAAAAGAAACAACAAATATTATTAATAAGAGCAAACTGTTTACATCTCTGTAAGGGAAGATGACACTTATAACTCTTGAGAAATTTAGTGTTATTATGCCACATGTACAAAAATATTTACAGCAGTTCTTTCTGTGGTGACAAAGAATTGGAAATTGAGGAAGGGTCCATCAATTGGGGAAGGACTGAACAAGTTGGTATATAATTGTAATGGAATAATAGTGTTGTGCTGTAAGAAATGATGAGCAGGTGGAAATAAAAAAAAACCTAGAAAGTAAAATGAGCAGAACCAGAACATTATACACAGTAATAGCCACATCATGTAATGACTGACCCTGATAGACTTAGCTCTTCTCAGCAATGCAAGGATCTAAGACATCTCCAATTCTCATGATGGAAAATGCTCTCCACATACAGAGAAAGAACTTTAGAGTCTGAATGCAGGATGGAAGCATTCGATTTACTCACCTTTTCTTTTGTTCTTTTGTTTTGTTTCTTCTTTCTTGTTCCTCCCATTAGTTCTAATTCTTCTTTACAATATGACTAATGTGAAAATAAAATTTAAAAAAATGAAGCAATAATGTAGTGTGAGAGAGTATCAGACTTGGAACTAGATTCAGGCCAGGTCTCAGATGGTTGTTAGTAGGGTAATCCCAGGTAGATTCACTTGATTGCTGAGCTTTCAATTTCCTTTCCTCCAGCTCATAGCACCTACCTCACAGTGTCATTTTGATTTAGTGAATGACATAAGGGAAATAATTTTGTTCACAATTAGGCTCTATATTAATGTGTGCAAATAACCACAAAATTTCCCTGTGCTTTTCATACTTTTACTTTGCATATAATTGTATTTCTATACTTTTTTTTTATCATTCCCCTTCCTCCTAATATAAATTGAGATTCTTGAAGTTCAGAAGCTATTCCATTTTTATCTTGCTATCTCTTGGTATAACATGGTGTCTTAAACATAGTATGTACATCATAAACATTTTTTTGGGTTGAAGTGAATAAAATAACGATGAATTAATATATTAAAAAATTGCTTGGATACATTGGGGGTGGAGCCATGATGGCAGATTAAAGGCAACCTCACTGAATGTTCTCAACATTCCCCTCCAAACAGATTTAAAATTATGCCTCAAATTAAATTTTGGAGCAACATATCCAAACAAAGGACAAAGTAAGACATTTTTCTAGCCTAAGAAAGCTTAAGAGGTCATCAGGAGAAGTTTGTAACACTGGGTGAAAGATGAACTGGAGGCCACATATGTGGTGGCAGCAACAGTGACCAAAATCTCAATAGCAGCAGCAGTTTTGGGAGTTCTCAGTCCAGAGACTATAATACTATCAAAAAACTTTTCAGAAAGAGATTCTAGAAAAAGGAAAAGGACCCACACATTCAAAAATATTTATAGCAGCTCTTTTTGTCATGAAAAAAATTAGAAATTGAGGGAAAATCAATTGGGGAATGGCTAAGGAAGCTGTGGTATATGGATGCAATGAAATATTATTGTTCTATAAGAAATGATGAGTAGGCATATTTCAGAAAAGCCTAGAAAGACTTACATGAATTGATGCTGAATGTAATGAGCAGAACTAGGAAGACATTGTACACAGCATTGTACAACAGCAACTTTGTAGACTTAGGTCTTTTCAGAAATAACAATGATCTTAGATGATTCCAAAAGAAGCACCAAAACTATTGAAGGAAACATTTTAAAAAACAGAATTGCCTTAATGGAAAAAGAGGCTAAAAATCACTGAAGAGATGAATTCCTTAAAAAAGAGAATTGGTCAAAAGGAAAAAGAAGTACAAAATCTCACAGAAGAAAGTAATTCATTAGAAATTAGAATTAGACAAGGGGAAGTGAATGACCCCATGAGACATAAGAAAACAATAAAATAAAGTGAAAATAATGGAAAAAGAAGAAAATGTGAAAAATCTCATCTGAAAAAAAAAATCCAATAGATCTGGAAAATAAGTCAGGAAGAGATCATTTAAGAATCATTGGTCTACCTGAAAGCCATGATCAAAGAAACAGCCTAAACATCTTATTTCAAGAAATTATCAAGGAATGATATCTTAGATACAGGGTATAAAATAAAATTGAAAAATCTACCAATAGCTTTCTGAAAAAGATGCCAAAATGAAAACTCCCAGAGATATTTAAGGCAAATTACAGAGCTCTCAGGTAAAATAAAAAAATACTTCCAGTGGCCAGAAAAATTTCAAATAATCAAGAGTCATAGCAAGGATCACACAAGATTTAGCAGTTTCCAAGTTAAAAGATCAAAGGGCTTGGATTGCAGCATTCTGGAAGGCAAAGGAGCTAGGAATACAACCAAGAATAACCTCCTTAGAAAAGCTGAATATAAGTCTTCAGAGGAAAAAAATGGATATTTAATTAAATACAAGATTTCAAGCATTTCTGATGAAAAAAACAGAACTGAATAGAAAATTTAACACTCAAACACAAGATTCAAGAGAAGTATAAAAAGGTAAATGTGAAAGAATAATCACAATGGTCTTAATAAAGTTAAATTGTTTACATTCCTATGTGCAAAGACAACATGTGTATCTACAAAGAACTTTATTATTATTATTGGAGCAATTAAAAAAAAGTTTACATAAAGAGTGTCATGGATGTGAGTCAATCACATTGTAATGATCTCCAAAAAAAGTGAATGGAGTAAAAAAAGGGATGCACTGGGAGAAAGGAGGAGAAGTAGAACAGGGAAAAATTTTCCCATATAAAAGTAGCATATAAGGCAGTGTTTTTACAAAGGAGTGCAAAATGGTGAGGTGTGATGGGCAATGGTCGAACCTCACTCTCATCTGAATTAGTTCAAAGATAGAAGAATATATGTATATAGATATATACCCACTCAGTTCTGTCTAGAAATGTAACTTTTACCTAATAGCAATATAAAAAGGGAAAAGGATAAGAAAAGGGGAGAGGGGGAGATAACAAAAGAGAATACAGATTAAGTGAGACAGTGGTTAGAAGCAAAATAGACTTTTGATGAGGGACAGGATAAAAAGAAAAGATGAAGAAAAAGAAGAAAATGTGATGGGTTGGTGTAATAGTAATTGGTTTAGCAGGACACTTAGCACTTAGTACTAAGTGGATAGACAGTACTAGGTGCTAAGTGTGGAAGGTGCAAACTCTGTCCCATTGTTGAGAAGGCATGAACTCCCCTGTTGATGTGGAAGAATGGGATTGGCTGAGGTGTGTACATAAGCAAGAATTCCAGAGACAGACAGA
>CM053585.1:79412524-79432911 GCA_028646515.1 Pseudochirops corinnae
ACACACACACACACACACACACATACCTACAATAAGTCAATCTGGGTACAGTGATGAATTAAACGCTAAAGAAAATCAGTATGTGGGGGGAGTGAATTAGTGTGGGGAGGGAGAGAAAGATATACAGAGATAGAATAATTAAAACATAGATTTTTAAAGTATGACCTGCTTCAATTTGCCTAATATTATAAAAAGAGGCAATGAGGGTCCACAGATTTAATATGAAAAATTTGAGCTTTTATAACTATTTAGAAACACATTTAGGACTGGAGTATAGCCTTTTAGACTGCTAGTTTAGTCACTTTTCATGCCACCAGGCTATTAGAAATATTGCCTATTCTGATTAGTGACATATCAATGGGAATATATTAGTGGTATACTATTCTAAAATGTTCCAGTACAGTTGGATAACATGTAGGAAGGTATTCTCTTTAATGACGCAGGTGGCAATCTATCTATGTCTGCCAATCCTATGTGACTTTTGTCCATATCTTTCCATAACCTGACAGAGAATGATCTACCCAATGTATCATTGTTGGGGAGAGGTGAGATAGAGCACTTGGCCTGGAGTCAGAAATTCCTGAATTCAAATCTATCCTAAAAGGTATAATAGCTGTGTGACTCTGGTCAAGTCACTTAAAAATTCTCTTTGCTTTCATCATTTGTAAATGTGGAGAATAATATCACTTACCTCCCAGGGTTGTTACGAGGAGAAGGTAAAATAATATTTATAAAATCTTTTGCAAATTTTAAAGTGCTATATATGTGTTAGTTATTGTTTATTATTATTGTGTCAGCTATAGATAGATACTAGATACTGTTCTTTTGGTCACTTTCTATTTAATAGGATTTTAAAGTCATATATAAAATAGGAAGTGACAAAAAGAACAGTATCTGGTTGACCATTGTAATCAGAATAGAGTAATTCCCCTCTGAATTTGGTTTCAATGGTCAATATCAGAGGCAGTGGAAACGGGACTTCTTGTTTAGTTATCATGATTAAGTTCATGGAACCAAAGTAAAGCCCACAGAAAAAGCACATCAAAGCAAAGACTTAAGCAAAAGAAGCAACTGGGATTTAGATGCAAGTTGTCCAGCTAAGGCCAGACATTTGGAGATCAGAATATGTGCCGAAGCAGAACAAAGAAACAAGATATAAGATCAGGGGCATGGAAGGAAGAGGCATGATGTTAAGCCAATAGTAAAGGAGACCAAGAAGCACAATGGATCATGCTCAGAAAGGTAGAATAAGGTTTGGTTAGGGGAACAGATAACCAGTAGAGAAACGAATGTCAGGCCACTTTAAGTAACTGGTCACTTATGACAGCTCTTCTCCTCAAGCTGACTCTAAATGCCCATACCACCTATTTCTATCTAATATTATCATACTATTTATGTTGTTAGAGTATACCTAGTGGCCTAACATTAAGTCTTAGAAGCAATTCTTTGTCTAGTAATGGTTAAATGTTTAGCGATATATTGACTAACTACCTCTTTTCCTTATATGAATATTACTTCTATTAGCTATTACCATGTCCAATGGATCTAAGATTTTTTTTTCTGTTTTAGCCATCCCCACTTTGGTTCAAATAACTATGCCCAACTTCTGAGAGGGTTCATATTTTATTTCCAACAATATCAATTATAGAGTAGACAATAAATAATTGATTTAATAAATATTTGTGATGTAGAGAGAGAGAAAAAAACAACTCCCTAGCAATTAGAACTATGTTAGAGAAGAGTAAGCTTCTTATAAAGTAAGAGTTCTTAGTCATTTTTGTGACATGGATCCCTAGAGAATTCAAGAAATCTCAGGTAGATATGATACTTAAGAATTTCAACATAGTATTGACTATCCTCAACATCATGAGCAGACAATGGTTAGAAAGAGATTTTTTTTTAAAGCATTCATTCCCTCCCAGGTCACTTATACCTCTATAGGGGTACCCATTTGCTCCCCTCTCTCACCCAACCTTCCAGCCATATATAGCAGTCTGACACATTGGGACAACATCCCTTGAATCCAAACTCTTGTGGACAATTACAAACCCGAATTCATTCCCAAATGATTAGTACACTCCCATCCTATAATACTCTCTTGATTTTGAGCCCAAGCTGCCATTGGTCAAACCTATTGTTTGTTTTCCATTCATTTTTGCTGTATTTCCATCAACCTCCAACAACTCCTTCTCCTATGTCCTATTCTAAAGCTATCAAACCTTCCACTTTTGATCTCTGGAACGCATGCTCCATGAGAAACAAACTATCTTTCATTTTAAAACTTGAACTCTCAAAAAACAAACAAACAAACAAACAAACCTTGAACTTGCTCCCTCATTCCATCTTCTTTCTCTTACTGACACTTTGTTCCCTCCTGAAGACACAGCTTCCCTGCCTACTCTTTCCAACTGTTTGTCCTTCATTCTCAAAAACAACCATGACATCAAGGGTGCTTGAGTTCACTTGCATGATGAAAGATCAGAGCTGAATAGAAAATTTGACTTTCAAATATGCAATTAACATGCATAAAAGGGTAAAATGAAAGAAAAATCATAAGGGACTCAATAAAGATAAATTCTTTGCCTTTTTATATGGGAAGATGATATAAATATCTTTTAAGAACTTTATTGTTATTAAGGCATTACATTTCTATAGGATCATTCTATAGGATTACTTAAATGAAGAGTCTAGTTGTGTATGAGTAGTGTCCAATCTAAATATGGCACCCAAAATTAAACCAGCCTCCAATTCCAGAAGCTTCATAACCTTTGTTCATCTTTCTCTATTCCTAAAAGTTTTCAAAGAAGGGGCAAGAAGACTTGGAAATTAGAGGAGATGAGAAAACAGATGGAAAAGATTGGCAACTAAATTCCTCCCTCTCCACCCCATTCCCTTCAATGTAGACTGACAAGTGGTGGGACTAGTCAAATATTTAATATTGTTTCAGAAAAAAAGTTTCTGATGCTTTCTTAACATTAGGGATCTATTTTCAGCTACCCAAAGACATAGACCAAAAAAAAGCAGTGAAAGAAACTATGAATTCTTGAAATTTAGTTATATTGGGTAATGCTTTTACAATATAAAAACCTTGCCCTGTTGTGGTCACCGTCACACTTTTTGGCAAGAGTTATCAGACATTTTTCACTGAGCTGTAATCAACAGTAGCACAAGTGGCTAAACAGCTGTGTGACTGCAGCCTTCGGCATTTATGTATATATTTACTAATCCATCATTTTCAGAGAGATTCTGGCAGGCTATGGGAAACACAGAACCCTGGTAAATAATGAAAGGAAAATAGGTCAATTTCATGCTCATAAATAACAAGTTTTGCTTGGTCAGTGTTAATATTAAATCACCTCAATACCTACTTTGTATATCTCACTGCTGACTTAATAAGCTATTGGCTTATTTCTCTTTTTTCCTTAAATATTATTAGAAACATATTCCATTAAGTAAATGCATCAGAGATGTTCAGGAATGGAAGGAGGACATCCTATAGATGTATACACTGAAATAAGGACATCAATGCAATTGAATCACTGGGAGAAAAAAGAGTCCCTCTCCTCTCCAAACATTTAGATGGAACAAAACAGCAAGTATTAGTCCTTCCTAAAGCATGGTAAAATAGCAAAGAATTAGATTTCTTGGGAAAATCTGACTAAAATAAAATTAAATAGGCACAGTTGAGATCATAATACTCTGTGGCACTTGACACAACATCTGCTAAGGATTCTCATTTTAAATCTTCAGTTTGGCTTATTTCTTAAATGCCAGCCCAAAAAGCACTTCATGTTCCCTGTCTACTATGCTCTCTGGCCCTTCCAGTTTTAAAATGGTATTTCTCTCCCAGACAAATACCCCTGACTTCTTGTATAAACAATTTACACTTGGCTAAGGTGAGGTCAGCTTATTTTTGATCATTGATTTTAGTACTATCATTTATGGAGATATGAACTGACAGCAATAAAGAGTGAAGTGATAAACCTAAGAGACAAAATCAGTCAGTGACTCACCCTCCATTCCAAATGGGAATAGTGCCACAAGGATGATAAGTCTATCAGTCAGGGAGCTATTTAACAGTGCTCTGGGAACCTCATGAAAGAAATAATTTGTTACATCATATTTGGTTGACCCAACATTAATAGCTCATTTTTCTTACATTTTTAGTGCACCTTCTTCATGATAATTCTGTGAGGTAGACATTTTAAGGATGATAATTCATTTCATAGATGATGAAATTTAGGATCATAAAAACTTGAAACTTAAACAATGTCACACAGCCAGGAAATGGTAGAGTTGGGCCTTGAAACTTGTTCTAACTCTGACTCTGAATTTAGGATTTTCTCCAATGATTTATATTTCCTAAATTGCACCCACTTACTCACTTTCATTGGTGCGGTGGGGGAGGATTCTTTGAGTCTGTTTTTCTCCAAAATTTAAATGTTTACTGAACCTGGGCCAGGAGATGGAGATCATTGATTCAATACTTTCATTTTCTTTACTATCAGTTTGCTAACGTATGAATGAGTTGGTCTAGAAGATATCTAAATTCATGTGTCTTCCTATAATATCCTATAAGTCCATGTTAATAGTGTTTCCTTTAATTCTATTTATGTGTCGTAATACTAGCTGATATGAATATAGTCTTTTAATGCTAGCAAAGTGGTTTATATGTGATATATTATTTTAACCTTTTAAAAAATCCTGTGAGATAAGTGCAACAGTTAAGGTAACTGAGGCTCAGAGAGGTTAAAATAGATTTGTTATGGTCTCAGGTGAGGCAGATGCTACAAATGTCTTTATTTTATAGTCAAGGAAAGAAGAGAGGTTAAATGATTTGACTAGAGGCACACAGCTGGAGAGTGTTTGAAGAAGGATATGAACTCATCTTTTCCCAAATTTGAAGTCCAGCACTCTGGTCATTGTCACCTAACTGCCTCTGAGTCCTTCTTGATCTGAATTCACTTCAATCTCATATAACTCAGTTCTACTTTTGTTCACACTCAAATCTTTGAGAAATCTCCCTATACAAAACAAATTTATTCAATGACACCTGGGGAAAAATGAAACGTTTTCCAGACACTGTTCTTTCAAAAAATGGGGCATGAAGTTAATAGTTCCTGGTCTTTTTTCTAATCAAATAAAGATGCAGCTAACTTTATGAGAGGCTTCAAACATAATAAGCAAATGTCTGTGGTTCAAAATCAGCCAGCAAATTGACACAAGGAACATCATTAATAATATAGCATTCCATAAACATCCCACGATGGTCCTTAAAGGAGTGATAACAAGAATGGACTATGTATTTATCTGAAAATTTAGCATAACCCAGCTAACAATAAAATAAAATAAGGAGTTTGTCTTTGAAACTCAAAGGAAATGTCCTCAAGCTATTCCCTTAATTGGTTTTTTACTAAAATATAATTGGATACTAGTGGAAATGCAAGAGACATCTGAGGGAATGGATGTGTGAACCTACAGAAAGTTCTGCACAACAATGTGAAATCTCAACAGAAATCATTAACCATAATCCTACCTTGTATTTGTACCTTGATTTACAGATAATCTTCAAAGCTTTTTCACATACATTAATTACTACAATGAGCTTTGAAAGAACTATTTTTGTCTTTCCTTGAATCCCCCAAACCTAGCAGACTGTCTGTCCTAAGAAAGTGCTTAGTAAATTCTGTGGGAATGACTCACTGACAACAGTCTTGTAGAATAAGAAAGTAAGATTTGTTTAGCCTTATTTTACAAATGAGGAAGCTAAGACACAGAGAGACTAGTGCTAGTTGGCAGCAGCCCCCATAATGGAAGGGACATTAGATTCGGAGTCAGTCAACCTAGGTTTAACTGTGCTGCAAACTATTTTCTAAAATCAACCTAGCAAGTTGCTCAGTCTCAGTTTTCTCATATTTAAAATGAATAGATTATTCTAGATGAGATCTAAGGTCCCATAAAGCTTTCCTTCCTATGATTCTACCTGTCTTTCCCAAGGACAGTGAGGAAATTAAAGAAACATAACTAACCAAACAAGCCTTGTGGGTGGAGATCTCATGCTCTTTATACTATATTATACCTAAAAATGTCATGATTAAATCCTTCTAAATTTTCCTCTGATCATTCAATTTAATAAAATACAACAAATTAAAAAATATTTTTTTATTCTGCTGAAGAACACCAATATGCTTCTTCCTTGATGACTCATTGTGTCTTGGGATTTCTCCATGTTATCTGTATAACATAAATTCTGGTTGGCTGAATTTGGCTAACAGGATGAAAAATATATTCATATGGCCTCAGCAATAGACTCTCAGCAAAGGACCAGTCTAAACAATTTGTCACCAAAGTGTTAATTGACAAAGAAACAATATTTTGGGCCATATCATCTTATAAATACTATTTGATAAGGTGGGACTCATGGGATGTTCAGAGAGGATTAGCATCTCTGGGGTGAAGGCTTACCAAACTTTTTCAGAGTTGCTCTCCTTTACCCAATTCTCATCTCTGGCTCCAAGAAAATGTGGCATAAGCAAAGATTACACCGTGGTAAGTATTTTGTTAATTGGGCTAAACCAGGTTTAGAATAAGTAAGAGACCTCAAATGCATAAGCAAGTTAGGGTGTGTCTATCCCAAGCATATGAAGACTTCCTCCAGCTGAATGCAAGGATGAGAACCACTTGTTTGAATAGCTGCCAGTTGAGTGCTTAGAGCTTAGTCATCCACTGCATCCTGGATCATCATCAATCATCCTGACTGTCATCTTGCCACTGGAATTTGATGCCTCTGGAAGAGAGAGTGAAGCCAATAACTTTGGGCAACTCTGCTTTACCTTAATCCAATTTACACTAGAGTTAAGCCATAACCCCATGATGTCTTTGGTCTTCTTCGACGTATAATAAGGGATCCTGGAAGGCAATAATCCACAGCAGTTTTGCTAGACTTCTTATTTATGTGTAATGTAATGGAGTTGATCAGGATAAAAATGATCAAATATTTTCCCCCAGCCTCACTGATAATACAAAAGAGGTAAAGGAGCAGATAGCAAAGAAAATGATTAAAATCTGAAGAAAATACAAAGAATGGAATACCCTGTATTTCTCTTAATCTTTTACCAAATGTGATGGAGTTTTTCAATCCAGATGGATTAAATTAGAAGCTAGCCAGTTATTAGCTGCTTGAAAGATCTACCATATTCTTGGTAACCTTTTAAAAAGCCAGACATATACTTATTGAAATAATCCGAGGAAGACACAGCTTCTCTAAAGATGAGTTTTGGAGTAGAGAAGAAAATTGTCTGAGAAAAATCTCAACTTGTTAATATTAATCATTCTTTGCCTTTGGGCAGCATCTCTCTCCACACACCACAGTGGTATATTGCAGTGGAGTATGAAGCATAGAAAAGAACAGGTACAATGTGTCCAAGCATGATATTAGAGGAGTTTGAGAGTTGAGAGATAGCCCTAGACACTAGAGTCTAACTGATCCACGAAACCCAGCAAATGCATTGAACTCTGGGAAAGAAGGAGGAAGACAACATTGGAGGAAAATGGACATCAGGATAGGGTGGTGTCAGATGTGTGAGTTGTCTGGGCCATATAAATTTTTTGTATGTGGGTGTGTGTGCTTCTTCACAAGTGAACTTTCTGTCTATGTGCGTGTCCATTCTTTCCGCTTTCCTCATTGAGGTTATTGGATGGTGTGCCTAAATTTATGGGGTATTATTCTTACTCTGTGTATGTGTGTATACCTTTGCAATAGGCTAATTGTTTCAACTTCTTGCGTAATAAATGTAAATACAAGAGTAAGTGTTCATGAGCTACAGTATGAACCCATATAGTATGGTGTGAACCCATATAATGCCTTGAATCTATGATAGAAGCACTTCCAACTAACCCATTTTTAAGATTTTATGTATATACATCTATGATTATATGTGTGTGATTACATATGTGTGTATATCTATACACATAGAGGCACTCACGTGGGGTGTGTGTGTGTGTGTAACAGTCTCAGACTTTTTTAAGGACAGGGTATGTTTTTAAAATGATTTTACCCAAATATTTTCAGTCATTTTTAACCCAATGAAGCATTAGCAGTTTCAGATATTGAAATTAATTTAATGAGGGTCAAATTTCAGCTCTGAAATCATGCTTGACTTGTCCCACCTCCATCACTTCAGGCTACATTTTGTTATTGATTTGTTTCTGCTAAGAGAACATGGACAATCCACCTATATCAGCCTGGCTGGCACAGCATGGAGTGGACACTTGTTATTAGGCTTTAAGTGGGAAATGAGCCTTGCATTTCATTCCATAAGTTTGTCGAGTAGGACAATGTTCATTTTGAAAGCACTGATACTTAGAATAACCCATTCTTTTAGTTGTTCTTGGATGTAAGTAGAAAAAAAAAAAAACACTTTCCTGGAACTGCTTTTGGAGATAATTAGACCTTACTGTTAAATTTATTCCTCAATCTAATTGGCACAGAGAAAAAGGAGGAGGAAGGGCTGTCTGCATGGGTATAATGGAGAAGAGATAAAATATCTATTTCAAATCCTTCTACAGACTCTTACTAGGTAAGTCACCCTAGGCAACACTGTTAAGGTCAACCTGCTTCAATTTTCCCCTTTATAAAATGAAGACAAGAATTGTGCAGAACTCTAAAGGTGGCTGTGAGGAAAAAATGAGGTAATATTTTTAAAGTTCTTTGCAAATGTTAGCTATTGTTATCATTAAATACTAGTTATTACTATTTAATGTGATCACACATGTTAATTCACATCAGTTCTAAATGTATATATTTCCCTGCATAGCCAAGCACTTCCCAACATTTTCTTGGATTTATTAAAATAAGCATTCCCTGTTTCTAGGCAAATTCATATTTTATTAAGAAAACAGGAGATTTACTAAGTTCCACCTGGATCTATTATCCATCTCAAAATATTTAGAGATTATACCTCATTCTTTATTCTTCTCTCTAATAGCTAGGTGGCCCTTCTCATATGCAAAGTCAACTCTTCTATACTTATCCTTGATTCCATGACCACCCATTTCTCCTGCACATTGTACCTTCAATTGTTTCCCCTATCTGCACTTTATCATGTCTTTTTATCTGAGTTCTTTCCCTTCTATATGCAAATATTCCTAAAATCAAATGAGATAATAGTTGTAAAATGTTCACCACAGTTCCAGGAGCATAGTGCACATATGAGAAACGTGTGTTACTCTCCCTTAACTTCTCCATCAAAAAGCAAACAAAAAACAACCACACACACACACACACACACACACACAAACTCCACTAGACCTTACTGTACCTTTCAATATATTTTCAATAAAGAGACAAGTAGGTGACATAGTAGTTAGACCAATGGACCTGAAGTCAGGAAGACTATAGTTCAAATTTAGTTTCAGACATATGCTATCAACTGTGAGGCCCTTGGCAACTAGCTGGAGCAGTGAATAGAGTACCCAGCCTGAAGTCAGAAAGACCCATCTTCCTGAATTTAAATCTGTAAAATGAGCTGGAAAAGGAAGTGGCAAAATATCCAACATCTCTGTCAAGAAAACCCCAAACAGGGTAATGAAGTCGGACACAATGGAACAAGAAAAATTAATTCCTTCACAGTTGATCATCATTAAAATGTTGCTGTTATTATGTACAATGCTCTTTTACTTCACTCAACATCAATCTATATAGGTCTTCCCAGGTTTTTTCTTCTGAAAACATCTTCCTCATCAATATTTATAGGAAAATAGTACTCCATCACAATTATATGCCACAACTTGTTCAGCCATTCACCTGAAGGGCATCCCCTCAATTTCTATTTCCTTGCACCAAAAAAGAGCTGCTATAAATATTTGTGTGCTTAAGGATCCTTTTTCCTTATCTTTGATCTCTTTGGAATAGAGATGTCTTAGTGGTATTTCAATGTCAAAGGATATACACAGTTTTATAACCCTTTGGACATAGTTCCAATTTTTTAGAATGGTTAGGCCAGTTCACACTCCCATCAACAATTCATTAGTATTCATATTTTCCCTCATCCCTTCCAGCATTTGTCATTTTTGATAGGTATAATGTGGTCTCTCAAAGTTGTTTTAGTGTTCATTTCCCTAGTCAATAGTGATTTTGAGAATTTTTTTTCTTACATACACATACACACACATGCACACACACACACATTCACACAGATATATATATATATATATATATATATATATATATATATATAAATATATATATATATGTGATTTCTTCTTTTGAAAACTATATCATTTGATCATTTTGAAGAATGGTTCTTGTTTTTGTACATTTGACTCAGTTACCTGTATATTTTAGAAATTACGCCTTTTATCAGATAAACTTTCTGCAAAATTTTTGACATTACTTCATTGTCTATGGGACCTTTTATCAAAAATGCATACACGTATATACACATATACACATATACATACACACATATATGTATATGTGTATATGTATGTATTCTTCCCTTTTCAAATCAATTCCAATGAGATCATACTTTAAGTATTGCCTGCCGCCCCCATTTTCTCCTATACTGTAAAAGCTTTTGTACAACTCTTTTATGTGAAATAATTTTCCCCATTCTTGCTTTCACTTCTCCTTTAAGTGCATCCCTCTTTCTCACTAATACATTTTTCTGATTATCCTAACATGCATATCCAAGTCCTCTGTGCAGAATCACTATAACTGCCCTAATATTGATAAAGTTAATAGGAGTTCCATATATCATCTTCCCATATAGCAATGCAAATAGTTTAACTTTATTGAGTCCTTATGGTTTTTCCTTCCTGTTTGCTTTTTATACTTTTCTCAAGTCTTGTGTTTGAAAGTCAAATTTTCTATTCACCTCTGGTCTTTTCATCAGGAATACTTCAATGTCCTCTATTTCATTAAATATCCATTTTCCACCCTGAATGATTATACTTAGTTTTGGTTGGTAGGTTTTTGCTTGGTTGTAATCCTAGCTCCTTTGCTTTTTGGAAAATCATATTCTAAACCCTGTGTTCCTTTAGCATAGAAATTGCTAAATTCTCTGTTATCCTAATTATGACTCCATAATATTTAAATCCTCTCATCACCCTGCTTTGGCTTTTTGAATCATCTCCCTTGTTTGAGAGCTCTGGAATTTGGTATAGTATTGCTGAGAGTTTTTGTTTTGGGATCCCTTTCAGGAAGTGATGGGTAGATTGTTTTCATTTCTATTTTACCTCTTGGATCTAAGATATATTGGCAATTTAACTTGATAATTTCTTGAAATATGATGTCTAAATTTATTTTTTTATCATCACTTTCAACTAGTCCAATAATTTTTAAATTATATCTCCTTGATCTGTTTTCTAGATCAGTTGTTTTTTCCAAAGAAATATTTCACATTTTCCTCTATTTTTTTCTATTCATTTTAATTTGTTTTATTGGTTTATGATGTCTCATAAAGCCATTAGCCTCCACTTGCTTGATTTTTATTTTTAAGGAATTATTTTCTTCAGTGAGATTTTGTATCTTTTTTCCAGTTTGACTAATTCGGAATTTTAAGGAATTATATTCTCTATTGAATTTTTGTGCCTCTTTTGTCATTAGATGATACACTCCTAGGACCTGCCTTTAATAAGTTCCAAAGAAGCAAAAACTTACTAGAAACAGTGATATCAGTGAAGATGTAAGACAGTTATGAGGTCTGCTGTGGACCTGGACCTGCAGTAGGTGCTTAATTTATTGCTTGATGATTAATTAATATTGCATATTCACTCCATATAAATGAGGTATAAAATAACCAGTTCCTGTTAACATTCTCTGAGAAATTGCATGAGCTTCTATATTAGTGTTGGGCTCCTCAAGGGGCATATATTATTTTCGTAAGAGTCCCAGCAGCATCACACATTCAATATCTCAACAATCGTGCTCAGATTCTTTTAATGTCCATGATCTTTTTGTTTTTAGTAAAATTACAATCAGAAATAAAAAATATACTAGCCTTGTGACCTTGGGCAATCCACTTAACCCCAATTGCCCTGCTCTCACCCCCTAAAAAAAAAAAAAAGAAATAAGAAATAAAGATTGAATGTTGGCACTCCTCTACACATCCCACCTCCAAACTTAAATAGAAAGCATCTGCTCAAAAAGTAGACAACTCAGCTCTAACAATTGACTGTCTCTTCGGGAGCTGCATTTTTTTTTTAAACTGTGACTAGCACCCATTGAAAGGTTTCAAACTTTGACTGGGACTGAAATTGGAAAAATGAAGAAGATAACTGACTGACAAAGAGATCGTAAAAATTTTCCAAATTCAATTAAAGTGCCAGCTAAAATGTGGCTTCAGCAAAACTAAAATGAAAACCTGAAAATTGTTCCCATTAAAATTATTCTCCTTCACTTTCTTTTCCCTAAGAAGAAATATGAAAGAAAAATTACATTCTAACTTCTTAAATATGGGGGCAGGTTTGGATTAAATAATTCTTTGTATCTTTAATGCAGGGATAGTTGCAAGGGGGAAATATTATTGCTGAGCTGAGTAGTCAACTGCTTTGGCATCATCAGTAATAGCCCATATGATTAAACCACAGGACCACTTGGATAGTATAGTGTCCTCTCCTTCTGATCCTCTCCAAGCTACTCACTCATATCTGAATTTCTGTCATAGGAGTTTTGTTACTTTGGATTAAAACTTGGTCCCTGAAGAACACAAATCCCCCTGGAAGAAGTAAGGTATGAATTAACCAAGTAACAAGTGCAAAATCATCCCTAAGGTAATTGCTGTGGGAGAGTGAGAATGCCTAAAACATGGCATCCTTTCTTTTGAGATGCCCCTGATCTATGATCTAGTTGGAAAGATAAAATTATAATATATTAAAAACACATATATGTATATATTTGTATACATATATATAAATATATGACACATATATACACATATATGCATATACATACACACATACATATACATATATATGAAATTTGGGTTAAATGGAGCTATATGTGGAGATAAATTCTTATCTCCAATTTTTTATATATAAATATTGAAATCTATTTATCAATCTATTTATATTGCTTATACAAAATTATTTACATGTTGAGTCCACCATTAGATTGCAAATTCCTTGATATTAGGAACTGTCTTTTGTTTTTCTTTTGAATACCCAAGTTAGTGATTAATTAATGTGTTACTAATTATTGGTTTGGAGTACAGATGTAAGAATTCAAATGAGAGAAAATACAAGGGCAAGACTAGTCATGGCAGTTTTCACTGAGGAAATGAAATGATATGACTTTATTTTCTGAAGTTTGAAGGATTTGGAGACCAGAAGGTATTCTAATGAAGGGAACATATGCCTCTGGCATGGAGCTGGAAATTTGCATGTTGTTTTCAGATGATAAACCAAAAGACTGAATAAAACATAGAATGTTTGGTTCAAAAGTCATGATAAAAAGGGTTAGATAGCTAGGGTGAGGTTAGGTCATGGTGTACTTTGGAAACAAGGATAAAGACAAGACTTTTAAACAATATAGTATAAAGTAGATACACATTTAAGTTTTATGACTAGTAAAGGGACATGATACAAGCAGTGTTCTGACAGTGACCCAGGATAGAATGGAATAGGGAGAAAATGGAGGCTGAAAGGACAATAAAGAAGCAATTTTACCAATGAAAAAAGAGTAGTGGAAATGGTAACAGTGGAAATGGCTATACATACATACATACATATATATATATATATATATATATATATATATAGGTGCGACTTTTCACTTGTACACTTCTAAGGAAGAATAGGCAGAACACAATCTTGTAATGAACTTATCTTTGGTGATACAGTGCAAGGAAAATTTAAGAGTATCTGAATGAATTTCAGATAATGATAATGATGATGATGTTAAGTGATAATATAGCTGACACATACACATAGTTCTTTAAAAATTTTAAAGTATTTCAGAAACTACATTTCTTCTGATTCACAAATAGAACACTACCAAAGCAGCAAAAACTAGGATCTTTGATGGAAAGTAGGGAATTGAAATTCCTGGGGGTACTACAGAGCATCAAAGTACAGGAATGCCCAAGAGGGGCAGGGTTAAAGCTTCTTCAATAGGGAGAGATGATAACCAAGGGAAATATAGCCTTGGGAAGCGTTAATGGAAGTTGTTTTGCATAGCAACCCAAAGGCAGGGGGCTACTGCAGAGTGGTAGCATCTGGGTCGTCTTCTTCCTTCCTTCCTTCCTTCCTTCCTTCCTTCCTTCCTTCCTTCTTTTTTTCCTTCCTTCCTCTCTCCCTCCTTCCTTCCTTCCTTTCTGTCTTTCTTTCTTTCTTTCTTTCTTTCTTTCTTTCTTCCTTCCTCCATTCCTTCCTTCCTTCCTTCTTTCCTTCCTTCCTCTCTTTCTTTCAACTGATTTCAACAGTTCTTCTTTTAATTGGTTTTAATTGCCATCAGGAAATTCACAGCTCTGGGATCACGCAAGGTCAGTTCATAGTCAGCTGCATTCAACAAGTAGGTACTACAGATATTATTATGCCCACTTAATAAATAAAGTCTGAGGCTCAGGATGGCCAACTGGCCACAACTATTAGGATCAGAGTCAGATTGCCAACCCATCATTTGCCTGAGTACTTTTAGAATAGATTTTGCCTCTAAGTCTAGTATGCTTTTCATTTAATCCCATAGCCTTGAAAGTTAAGAGAGCACACAAGGACTTTCAGTACCTAAAAGGAGTTAAAGCAGGCGTGAGTGAAGTGTAGAAATGATTGGGAGATCTAGGTGGTAAAGATAATCTTTTAACATTCATAGTAATCCCAAGGCATAGAGCTGAGGCTATTTGCCAGTTTGGTGACAACTTTTGGCATTCTGGATTATGACAAGTTTCTCCTCCAAATTCTCTAGCCTGACAAGATAATTTAATATTTGTCTCAACTACCATAATTAATCTGTGAACCATCTTTAGAGTATTGGTCCAAAGTAGTGGTGCATATTGGGATATAGGCCTTTTCAACAGTGCATTTATAAATATACCTTCAGCAACCAGAAAATAGGAATTGTATTTGCTTCTTATGGCTAAAAGTGACTATCACATAGTTTTAGTTATTAAAAAATGAAAAGTATTGTCTTCAACTAATATCAAGCTCTCTTACAAATATCATTCCACTCTAACCCCACAAAATTCATAAAACGAAGAAAAATGCATGGAGCAAGCAGAAAATTCATCCCCTGACACTTAAACTATTTAGCAATTAAATCACTAAATCTTCAACCTTGTTGGAGGTACTTTTCAAATCAACTTTGTCCAAAGAGAAATCACATTTATATAGGTTAAATGACTTTTCAAAGATCACATATATGCTTAGTGGCAGGGTTGGACCTAGAATTCAAGTCTTCTAGCCAAGGCTCTTTTTTACTGTGTCACATGAAGTTTCAGAAATCATAACAAATTTCTCTAATAAGAACAGATTAGCAGTAACAGGGATTTTCCCAAATGAACACCCACTCCAGTACTGTGGCATCTGATAAGCTCGAAATTGAAATTTCCATATGTGGAATCCTTCTGTCCTCAGGAATGTACAGTTATTTTAGTTGAGAAATGAGAATTAAGATTTTCTGAATACCAAATATAATATATCTGATATAGCAATACTTTAATGAATTAAAATGTTAATTATTTTAATTATTTTACAGTTATAGCAAGCTTTCTCTTAGGAGCTTTAGGCACTTTACCAACTTTAAAATTAAGTTAATTAGAAGTCTACAAATGAAAACTGCTCTAAAAATACACAGTACATTTTTATAATATCTCCAGGCTGGCTTATGCTTTTATGGTTCTTCCACATCAGCATAAGCTATTTTTACTCTTTGGTAATAATAGAAAGAATAATTATAGTGGTTGTGGTAACAGTGCTGGATATGTTTATGTCACCTCCAATTTCTATAGTGTGTTAAGGTTAACAAAGTATTTCCTTCACCATAACTGTGTATGTAGGTAGTGTGTGAATTATTATTGTGTAAACATAATCAAATGCATTTTATGAATGAAGAAAGTTGGCTAGAACTAAATAGTTAATAAAAGAAAAATGACTGTAACTAAGTTTTCTGAGGTCAAAAATCACTGCTTTATCTCTTATAGACACTTTGTAAAATGAAATTAATTAAAATTATTGTTTAACTTTGAATCATTTTTTCCTTAAATAGTATTTTATTCTTTCCCAAAACTATATATCAAGAAAATTTTTAGCATTCATTCTTACAAGATCTTGCATTCCAAATTTTTCTTTCTCCTTCCCTTCCTTCCCCTATTCTGAAAATGATAGGCAGTTTGATATGGTTTATACATATACAATCATATAAACATATTTCCATATTCATCACAGTTGTGGATGAAGAAACAAATCAAAAGGAGAAAAAAAAGAGAAAGAATAAAGTGAAAAAAATGTTTCAATCCACATTCAGATTCTTTGTCTGAATATGGATAGCATTTTTTTCTTCATGATTTTTTGTGCTTGTCTTGGATTATTGTGTTGCTGAGAAAAGCTAAATCATTCATGCTTGATCATAATGCTGATACTCTGTACAGCATGGTTCAGCTCATTTTGCTTCACATATGTTTGTATGAGTCTTTCCAATTTTTTTTTTAAATATTGGCTGTTCATTATTTCTTGTTAGACAATAGTATTCCATTACATTCACAGTTTGTTCAGTCATTCCCCAATTGAGGGGCATCATCTCAATTTCCAATATTTTGTCACAATGAATAGGGCTGCAATAAATATTTCTGCACGTGTAGATAGATCCTTTCCCCTTTTTGATAATCTCTTTAAGATACAGATGTAGTAGTGCTATTGCTGGATCAAAGGGTATGCACAGTTGGTTGCCATTTGGGCACAGTTCCAAATTGCTCTCCAGAATGGTTGTATCAGTTCTCAACTTTACCAACAGTGCATTAGGATTCCAGTTCCACATCCTCTCCACCATTTTTCATTTTTATTTTTTGTCATATTATCCAACCTGATTGGTGTGAGGTATTTCAGAGGCATTTTAATTTGTCTTTCTCTAGTCAAAAGTGATTTAGAGCACTTCCTCATATATCTATAGAGATCTTTGATTTCTTCATCTGAAGACTGCCTGCTATGATTTTTCAGTTGGGGAATGGCTTGTATTCACATAAATTGACTCAATTGTCTATATAGTTTAGAAATGAGGTATTTATCAGAGACATTTGCTATAAAGATTCCTTCCCAACTTTCTGCTTTCCTTCTAATCTTGGTTGCATTGCTTTTGTTTCTTCAAAAGATTTTCAATTTCATATGATTAATACTATCTGTTCTACATTTTGTAATGCTTTATATCTGTTGTTTGGTCATGAATTCTCCTCCCCTTAGATCTGGCAGGCTGATTAGTCCTTGTTCTTCCAATTTGATTGCTTCATTGTCTATGGTACCTTTTTTCCTTCCTTTTCAATTTTAATTAGCTCTATTTTTATTTTAACTTTGTCTAAGATCATGATTGTTATCCCTGCTTTTTTTTTTTTTTACTTCAGTTGAAACATAATAAATTCTGCTCCAGCACCATTACTTTCACCCTGTGTGTGTCTTTCTACTGCAAAAAGAAATTCTTTTCAGCAGCATATTGTAGGATTCTGGTTTTTGATCCAATTTGCTATCCACTTTTGTTTTATCAGACAATTCATCCCATTCACAGTCACAATTATGATTACTACCTATGTTATATCCCTCCACTCTATTCTTCCTCCTGTTTGTCATCTCTCTCCTTTCACCCTTTCCCACCTCACCAATGTTTTGTTTCTGTCTATCACCTTCCCTGATATGCCCTCACTTAGTTCAGTTCCTACCACAACTCACTTCCACTTTTCTTAATCTCCTCCCCTCCTACTTCCCTGTCAGGTAAAATAGATTTTTATATTCAACTGATTGTGTATAGTATTCCCTCTTTGAGCCAACACTGATCAGAGTAAGTTTCAAATGAGGTCAATTGTTGTTCCCCCCCCATAATTCCCTTCACTGTAAAAGGTCTTTGACCTCTTCATGTGAGATAATTAACCCCAATCTACCTCTCACTTCCTTCTGCACATTAAACTCCTCTTCCTTATTACTCATTTTTATGCCATTTCTTCAAATTTACATTATAGCCATATACTTTGTCTACGTATATTCCTTCTATCTGTACTGTTAGTGATATTGTTAAAGAGTTACAAGTATAATCTTTCCATGTAGGGATATAAACAGTTTAGCTCTATTAAATACCTTATGTTTTCTTTTCCCTTTTTTACCTCTTTATGCTGTTCTTGGATCTTGATATTTGAGGTCAAATTTTTGCTTTATTTCTGGTCTTCTCCTCATAAAGGCTTGAAATCCTATTTCATTGTAAGACTATTTTTCCCTTGATTTACTATGCTTGATTTTGCCTATTAAGTGATTCTTGGTTGTAGTCCTATCTCTTTTGCCCTTCAGAATATCATGTTCCATGACTTCTAATCCTTTAATGTTGCAACTGGCAAGTCCTGTGTGATCCTGATTGTGACTCACTGATATTTGAATTGTTTCTTTCTGGCCACTTGTAATATTTCTTCCTGACCTGATAGTTCTGAAATTTGGCTATAATGTTCCTGGGAGTTTTTATTTTGGGATATCTTTCCTGAGAGAAGAAGTGGATTTCTTTCTTCTTTCACAACGCTGATTTTGCTGTCTGGTTTCAGGACATCAAGGCATTTTTCCTTGAAATTTCTTGAAAGATGTTGTTCAGGTCTTCCTTTTGATTATGTCTTTCAGGTAATCCAATGATTCTTATATTGTCTCCCTGTAATGGCAAGCATAGGAATGCCATTAAACTCTCTCAAATCTATTTTCCAGGTCAGTTGTTTTTCCCATGTGGCATTTTACATTTTCTTCCCATTTTTTTTCATTCTTTTTAATTTGTTTGAGTGATTCATGATGTCTCACAGTCATTAGCTTCTACTTGTCTAATTTTTAAGGTACTGTTTTCCTCAATTAACTTTTCTACCTTCTTTTCCATTTGACCAGTTCCATTATTTAAGTAGTTTTCCAAACTCTTGAGCCTTTTTTTCATAATTCTCTTGCATCACTCTCATTTGTTTTTTCCAAATTTTCTTCTACCTCTCTTATAAGATTTTAAAGCTCCTTCTTGAGCTCTTCCATGAGATCTTTCTTGGGTTGAGACCATTTCCCATTTTCCTTTGGGGTTTTCCCATGGGTATTTTGATATTGTTTTTCTCCTCTGAGTTTGTGTCTTTGTCTTCCCTGTCACCATAATAACTTTCTATGGTGAGATTCTTGATTTTGGTTGTTGTTGTTTGTTTATCTTTGCCTTGGCTTTTTTTCCCTTTTTTTCCCCAAAATATTTTATCTCTGTTCTCAGTTTAGAAAGGACTCTATCCCAGACTTGACTGTTTACCTGGTGCTTTGTTGATGTTTCCCTGAGGCTCACAGGGGATCCTCATGTCTGGTGTGGTGTTGATGGAGTGCAGTGGGAGATTGGTGCTTTTGGAGACTGTAGGGCTCTGGAAGCATACCTGGTGCAGATCAGGGGGTCCTAATGGTGGTGTCTGGCATGTTCTGGAGCCAAGTGGGATTTTTCTGCATTTACCCAGAAGTATATTGAAGCATATGGAGGTCTGGCCCCTGGAGGATGCCTGTCTGCCAGGGGTCACATTGAAGCACATGGTGATTCTTGGAACTGCAGTTGACCAGTTCCCCTGGCTAAGGCAAGTGTGTGTGTGTTAGGGGGGGGTTGGGAGGGGGGGGTCCTTGTGTTGGCATTTGCCTGCTCCATCACTCTGAGTTTCAGGATCTTCTGATGGTTTGCTCAGGTGGAGTTTGCTGCTGGCTTACTGGGATGCTTACTGTCCTACACTCACTCTCCTTTTACCCAAGTGAAATGGACCTTTCTTGCCAATCCTCCAAGTCTCTCAGGCTAATAGACCACTCCAGCTGATCTTTCCCACTATTCCAGGATTTACTCTGGGACACTAATTTATTATTGTTTGGAGGTGAATATGGGAGAGCTACAATATAATTTGCTGTTTGTTCCACCATCTTGTCTCCTGGAAGTCTCCCTTGAAGCTAGCTATTTTGACAAGATCCTAACATAATTGCTCCACTCAAACTGTCTCAGATTGTTCAATTGGTCATTTCATCAGAAAAATAAAAAATAAACATAGTTATCAGACTGAATAAATTCAACTTAAATAGTTGAAATGAAAACATTGTGTAGATCCAATGTAAAAAAAAAAGGCCATAATTAATCAATTAATTAAAATCACATTCTGCTGCTTACTATTTCTGAGATTTTTGCCATCACTTATTCTGAACTTTTATGGGCATCATATTCTTCATATAAAGAT
>CM053585.1:79433411-79450458 GCA_028646515.1 Pseudochirops corinnae
ATTCTTCATATAAAGATTAAGATTTTATATTGGAATAGATAACTCTTATGCTTCAAGTTCTGATAGAAAATCTTCTGTTTGGTTTTCAAAAATCTTTATAACTTCATCCTTTCAAATCTTTCCAGTCTTCTTACATCTTATTATCCTACACATATTCTGCTATCCAGTCACCAAACATGATACTGTGTCTCCTTAATCCAATCATTTTCACTGGCCAGATACCATGTCTGGAAAGTTCCCTCCTCATTTCCACCTTCTAGTTTCCCTAACTTTCTTCAAGTCCAAGACACACTTCTTCTAAAAGAAGTCTTTCAAAGGCCTCCCTAATATATTCTCTATATACACTATTCATATATATTTGAGTACCTGTTTCCCCCCTCTTTAGGCCATGACCTTTTTGAAAGGAAGGGACTGCATTGTGTTGGTTTTTGATCTATTTTTTTTTATCAATATTTAATACAGTGTCTAGTGCATAAATGTTAGTTGGCTGCTTAATTCATAATGTCCTTTGCAATATTCATATTTCATATCATGGAGAACCTGAAGGTACCTTAGAGGCTATCTGACCCAACCTATATATGAATCAGCATAGATTCTTCCACACAGCTTTTATACGGTCATTCAGCCTTTGAATGAAACCTTAGAGTGAGTGGAAATGTACTACCTATTGAGGGACCACATTATAACTTCAAATAGCTCTAATCATAAATGAATCATTCCTTTCACAAAAATTAAACTCCATCTTTAAACTCTCACCCGCTGCCCTTATACCTGTGTTCTCTGATTTAATATCTTCACCACTTAACAAATATTTCAAATACGAAAAGACATTTATTATCTCCATTTTTTTCTTCAAACATTCTTACCTCCCTCTTATAATCGCCACATGAAATGAAGTTCAGGGTCTCTATCATGTTTATTCCTCTATACTGGACATTTTAAATATAGAGGTAAGACGACGTATTAATCCAAACATGGTCTTATTAGATCAGAGAACAGTGGGTCTCTCAACTCCCTCATTACAATGGATTATACTCTTAACATAGACAAATACCAAATTAACCCTATGGCTTCATTGCTGTATCACACTCAAATCATTCTGAGATCCTATGATGTGAAACAATTTCCCCAAACACAGTTTGCCAGAGGTGCATCTAAGCATTTGAAGAGATTAAAATGAAAAACATTTAATGTATGAAGAAGAAAATATTTCAAACCTAGGTCACATTCCAAAGGGCAATATTTAAATTTGGCACAATGAAACTACAACAGAGCCCAAGAAGAACAGAGGGCTTATACCCCAAAGGAAAGCAAATCCCCAAAATTTGTTTATGGATCCTTTCCTGAACTGTACATTTATTTTAAACTAAACACTTTAATTACTTCATAGATGAAACATCACAGAAAATACAAATAATCAAAATTGGACACTTTAGGATATATCATTCAATATGGTACTTTGTTCTTCAGTATGTTCTTTCTTTTTTATTTGTCTGGCAGCCATTTCCTATTAAATATGCCATAATTAAACTTCAGATAATCTACAGAATAATATGAGGAGTGATACCTAGTAATATGACTAGTCCTTTATTTCTTGAATGGCATAACTTTGCCTGAAACCTCTCAGTAGCAGAATGAGACAATCATACTTGTGAATGACCTAGGGATAGAGAATCCTTCAGACACAGATTTAACGTCACTTCTATGGAGGAGGTGAAAGGAAAGGTTGAAATTACATTGTGTAAGAAGCATCTATGACATTCCTTCATTTTTTTTTCTCTTCCTTCATAATATGAGTAACCTTTTGTATGTTGGATAATAAACTTGAATTCCTGCCTATATTCTGTTTGACATTTTTTTTAATTAATGAAAGGATTAAGTCATAGATTTCTTGTTTATCAAATATGTAAATGACAGGGAAATAAGGGGATAGCTGCCATATTGCCTGGCAGACTTGATTTCCAAAAGGTCATAGTAGGCTGGAACAACAGACAAAGTTTTATGAAATGAAATTCAAAAGATATAATAATACTAATAGGTAACATTAACATAGCAGTTCAATGGTGACAAAGCATTTGAAATGCTTTATCCCATTTGCTCATCATAATATTCCAGTTCTTATTAATTGCTCTAGGACAAACAACTAATAATTATTTTAAATATTATTCAAACTCGGGTTTTTTTAATCCAAATCTAGTGTATTATCTACTATATCACATTGCTGTATAAATGTAAATGTAAAATGCTAAACTTGGATTAAAAAATCAACTTCATGAATCAAAAATGTTAAAACTAGATCAGAGAGTTAAACAGCCCATTCAATACTCATAAAACTCTCCTAAACATAGCCCAGACCAGATTAAAATGCAATTGGGAAATGTTTAACAAAAGAATTTAAAATAGAATGCAATACAGATAATGTTAATTTCTGATTTTCTAAATTACTATGCTGCCCCAGGGATCTATTTCTATTTGAATTTGAAGCTCAGTGCTTTAGACAGTTCACATGAAAAGGATGGGAGGACTTCCATGAGTTGCAATTTCACTATAACTTTTTTTTTTAATGATGTCATGGTGAGTAGGCATGGGGACAACAATTTATTAGGAAAAATTTACAGAAACAGAGTCCAGAAAGAAGGCTACAACTAGTAATGTCTCATCTAAAAGAGTTTCTTTAGGACTAGGTGCCACATTTTAAGGTGAATAATGGTCAAGCTTCAGAGTATGCCACTTTACAAACATTATACTACTTTAGAAGCATTGTTGTAAAGTGGATTGGGTAACTAAGTTTATGTTGATGTAGAACTACTCAAATATATTAGAAAGGCAGACAATGAATGACAGAACTATAGAGAAGAAGAAATGGAAGGAACTCAAGGTATTGTGGTTTGATTGGGGAAGAAACCTTGGTGAGGGTGAGACATTGTAAAGTATGTGCTTAACATAATTTTTATATGCTATTATACTTAATATATTTAATATGCTAATATGGTTTATATACTAATATGCTTAATAAATTTTTATTCTTTATATACTAATACATTTAATATAATTATATACTTTATATGTTAATATATGCTTGATATACTTTATGTAATAACATATATGCTTTATATATTAATATACTTATATATGTAATTTACTAATATACATAAAGGACTATTGTGTATAAGAGGTGAGATTTGTTTTGTTTAACTACAGAGAAAATTTTTAGGGAAAAATTAGAGGCAGTTCTGGAGAAGTACATTTTGGTTCAGTATGATGAAAGACTTCCTAAGATTTAGCATTATCCAAAATGTAATTGTCTACTTAAGGATGTAGTTAGTTCACCATTTTTGATAGTAATGGAATCATAGAGTTAGAGTTGGGAGTGAATTAGTTTTCATATATTTCAAGTCCCCTTAGTTTGTAGATGAGGGAACAAATGGCTAGATATACTATGTTACTTAAGAATAAAATCATTCAGGTAGGAAGCAGAAGAGCAAGAGATAAAATTCAGGTTGAATTCAACACTCTTTCCATTATACTGTTTGGGTTGAAAGAGCTGACCTTATTGGCTGTTCCATATCTAAGATTCAATAATTTTATAACTTTAACTCTTTGTCTGTTGAATACCTATCCATCCCCTATATTTCAACTCAAATGTTACCTCCTCTAGGAAACCTTCCTTGATTAAACTCTATTGGATTTATACTAACAACTTAGTGTATCTCTTTCTAATGTATGCACAATGTAGTACTCTGCATCACAATGGTCTATCTTTGAATCTTTCCCCCTACTAGATTCTAAACTCTAAGAGCAAGTACTGTGTTTCCGTCAGTGTATAAATATTCTCCCTATTCAGTGAGTTTATTGTTATTCAGTCATTTAAGTTGTGATCAACTCTTCAGGACCCTGTTTAGGATTTTCTTGGCAAAGATACGAGAGTGGTTTGTACAACTTCTCCATTTTATTTTACAAATGAGGAAACTGAGAAAACAGAGGGTTAAGTGACTTGCTTAGGGTCATACAGCTAGTAAGTATATAAGGTCAAATTTGAAGTCAGATCCTCCTAACTCCAGGTCCAGTACTTTAACCACTACACAGAATTTACTAAACCATTGTGCTTATTGAAACAAGTTGAATGGTAACAAGGTAATGAGCTAATTGCACTTTAGGAAGAGTTTAAATTTCTCCCTATATAAGTTAAAATGATTTTTTAAAAAACAAGGAAATCACATTTTTGTCAATTTTGATGTTATAACTTTACGGCAGTTATCTATACAATGGCAAAATATCTGAAAGACCATAAAAAATCTACATGTTTACTTTTAATTATTTATATTTTTGTTTTTATTTATGCATTTTTATGTGATTTATTTCCAAATATGTTATTTTTTCTAGAACTAACTTATCTTTCATTTTTCACTGTGATTTTTTGATCTCCCATCCCTAGATTCACAGAGGGCAGTTCATATACCTATTTTTACGTTCTTTAGTGTCTGATTCATGACCAAATACATGTTGGTGCTTAATAAACATTAAGTGAGAAGAAAAAAAAAAGAATTAAAAATTCATTGGCTAGCTCTGTAGTATCCTCCGCACAGAAATTAAAATTTTATTTAAAGGACTGAAAACACATCCTTTTTCTTCCAACCATGAATTTTATGGTATAAAAAATCAGTAATATTAAAACCAATCACAGTTCTCATAGCATAATTATAAATTTTATCTTCACAATCCTGCCAATGGGCAACAAAGAAGCAATTTGCTTGAATTTGGTTTTCTCATTCCACGTGCTTTATAGAAAATGGAATAAAAATGTGATAAACTGAAGCTTCAATGTGATCTCTCAAGGTGAACTAATCAATTATATCTCTGCAGATCTCTCTCAAATCACAATGTCCAAAGCCAACTGGGCCCCAGCCCACTTTCAGATGTAAGCCTAATAGCCTAATGAATCATGCCCTGCCTTTCTGAACTTGGACATATCTTAATTTTTCCTATTTTTTTTTTCTTTTAGAGACATTGCAATTTTCAGACTTGCAACACATCATGGATAATTGTCAGATTGCACTTTTTTCCTTTGGTTCACATTGATAATTCATTTCGTTTTTCACCCTTTGAGTATTAAGCATGTATATTTCAGGATATTCATACTGAGATTTCTGTAGTGTTTAGTCTCTGTAGGTTATGGCTGAAGGTTATTCAATATTATTATTGAATATTATATTCATATTATTTGGTCAATTGAAATTAAAAGAAGAATGCAAGATCTTTGAAGGCAGGAACTATTTATTTTTCAATTTTGCCTTCATAGCACTCAAGCCTAGTATCATGCTTGGCACAGGCTAAATTAAATTAAAGAATTTGAATTCCACTCTTCAAAACTTAAGTGTTTTATCTCTGACTTGTTAATTTAAATGTGGTTTATTAGCCAGTGTTTTTCATTTGAATGGGCAGAAAGTTAAAGTAATTGTCCACATTGCTTCATCCTCTTTTACCTAAAGGGAGTCTGATTATATTAAGATCAATGTTCCTTCTACCACAGCAAATTACAGCCCATCAGTGGTTTTTTTTTTTAATTCATTGCAATTGAAATTTTCTGTCAATATCCTCCAATAAACATTACCACAAACAAATATTGATATTGTATTTTAAAAGGATAAATAGGTTGAGATTTAAATAATTAAAGCATCTGATGCTTCAATAGACTTGTAAAATTCAGGGTAAGACATGTAAACACCTCCATCATAAGAGGTGATCTCCACCAATTAAGGATTTTATCTTGCATAATTTTCATCCACAGCTTTCCATAAATTCTAAATAGAGGATTTAAGCAAAAGAGGAGAGTACTTCTTCTAGAATTTTGACTATTTGATATGTGTTAAGATTAAGCAGGTGAGCCTTTTTGATCTGTTGGACTATGGCCCTCTCACTGGAAGTAGATAAGTACTGTGATTTTTTTGTGGTGGGTTGGCCTTTTGAAAAATGCCATATGCAAACAGAGGATGAAATATATATTTTAAAAGTCCTGACAATTACCCTGGGATGACATGTAAAGAAAGACATATTTTTTTCAGAGTTGTGTTTTTATATTTTTTAAACTTAAATAAAAATTTATGTCTAAATTTTATGCAATTTATAAGTTTGTTTGAAATGTAGACAAAGTATGAGGCAGTGTAAGATATAATAATAATAATAATGATAATAAGTATAATAAGAAGTCAGGACTAAGATTATAAAGTACATGGGCCCAGTACTGACCTTGTGTTCCTTGGAATAACATTTAATCTCTTTGTACTTCAGTTTAAATATATAAGGAAAAAATAACAGAATAAAAGAAATGAGGAAATCTGTCTAACCCACTTCAACAATTTGTTTTTTTACAGAAGGATAGTTGCCATGAAAGAAGAAGTAGCCACATAAACTATTGGAAAGAATGGGAAACAAATGAAGATTCCACTTTCAGAAAATATAGGGATAATGGGGAAGTTAGAATGATTTGCATAGAATGTGTGATTGAATTTCTTCCAGAGAAAATTGGCTTGCCAAAGTTTGTAGATTGATCTCCCTTGTTCAAAATGAGTTAAGGATTTTCAAGGAATGTATCTGTAACTTCCAGCTTGTTTTTATATTGAAGCATATCTTTCATCTTTTAGAGGGATACTTCATTCTCTGAGAGAAAGAACAATTGATCTAGAAAAACAGAGACAGAGATATTCCTTCCTGGAAGAAATCTGGAGAAAGGTGAAATATAACACAAAGGAGAAAGAAAAATATTGAATATGTAGAGCTCCATATTAAATGAAATTACTTCTGAAGAGAAAGGAACCACATCTTTAGAGGAGGAAGTAGTTTCTTTCCATACAAGGAATAATGCTCTTTATCAATGGGTACTACAAGGTGGTCATTTCTTATCACTGACATTGACTGAAGATAAGAACACTAGAACAGAAAAGAGAGATTTGGGAAGGAAGGCATAGTTAAAGGCGTTACTATCTCAAAAATTAATTTTTGAATTTATACACAATGGCTTCAAATATAAGAATAGTATATCAGGTATGGGATACATCTAATATAGGCTCATAAAAATGTTTTTGCCTGATGTTTTGCAGTTCTAATAAAAAAATTCTTCAAAGTGAGAGAAGAATAGAGAAATGAGGAAGGGGATATATTCCCAATATATCTACAAACTCAGTGCATAAATTTGTAATAATATTAGAAGAACAATAGGAGAGACAGCCAAAAATCAGAAGGAACACAAATCTAAGAGAGGAATAAATAAAATTTATGGCCTCAGATGTCTTGTGTATATTATATACAATATAGATAACAATCATGGTGGATTAGATATCTTAAGCAAAGAGGTGAATGGGACATAGAAAAAGGACCCATGGAATTAATGAAAAGAAATGCTAGGGAAGAAGGCCTAGCCATAGCAGATTTCAATCTGTATTATAAAGTAGCAGTCATCAAAACTACTTGGATAAGGAATAGAGTAGTGAATCAGTGAAATAGATTAAGTACACAAGTCACAGCAGTCAATGACTATAGTAATCTACTGTTTGATAAACTCAAAGACCCCAGCTTCTAGGATAAAAACTGACTTTTGACAAAAACTGCTGGGTAAACTGGAAAATAATATGGAAGAAACTGGGTATAGATCACTATCTTACACTGTATACCAAAATCAAGTCTAAATGGGTTCATGATCTAGGTAAAAATGCTGATACTGTAAGCAGTCTGGGAGATAAAGGAACAGTTTACCTGTCAGATTTATGGAGTAGGGAAGATTTTATGACCAAACAAGAGTTAAAAAGCATTATGAAATGCAAAATGGATAATTTTGATTACATTAAATTGAAAAGATTTTGTACAAAAAAAGTCAATGTAACCAAGATTAGGAGGTAAGTGTGTAATGCCATGCACTAGCAGATTCCCAAAAGAATGCTACTGTGAACAGCTTTTAAGGGTCAGATTACATAGTATAGTGAACACTCCATTTATTCCATTATAAATCAAGGCAAACATTCAATCAATTCACAATACAATAACCAATCTTCCACTTGTGGGGCAACCATAGATCAACTTAATCAGTAACTTATCTATCAGTCAGTCACTAAATACAATCATTAGAAAATTACACAAACCTTCCACCCCTCAATGTCTAGTAAACTCGTTCAATATCCAAGCAGAAGCCTTTTCTTCATCTTGATTCAGAGTGGTCTCTCAGATTCCCTGGATCCCCTTCCATGGTCCCACCTCCTACTTGAATCCACCAAATAGTCACCTGGATTCAGAGGCAGACAGCTCTCAGCTCCTTGTGTAGTCCCACGGGGCAATTCTTGTTATGCACTGAAGTTCACAGGATTTAGCACATCTCAAATCCTTCACCACTTCTATTGCCAGAAACTCAAGGATCCAGCAAGCCACAAACAAATGAAGGTTTATTCTGGTCATGCTTCTTCAGTCCTCCAGCAGTTCAGCTGGCTCTAGGATCCAGGAGAAATCTCAACCTTCCAGGAGGTCTTCCAGGCAGCTTTCTCAGCCTTCCAGGCAGCCTTCACCAGATTCTGGTCTCATAGAAAACTCCAACTCTGTTCTCAGTCCAGCAGGCCCAGCTCCCAGATTCTGGGACAATCCTGTTTCCTCCACCAGGAGCCACCAGGAAGAAGATTCCTGATTCTGATTCTCTGTCTCTGGAATTCTTCTTATATACACACACTGGCCTTCTGTCTCAGCTAAACCTCTCCTGCCATGTCAGCAACAGGAGACAGAGTTCACACCCTCTGTTCACATAGGAGACTGAGTTCATACCTTCTGCCTCTTTCACACAAGAGACAGAATTCACACCTTCTGTACTTAGCCCTTAGCAACTTAGTAACTGAGGGCTAAGTACTTGCTAAATGAATTACTGTTACAAAATGGGAAATTGGGAAAGAATGTTTACAACCAGTCTTTCTGATAAAGGCATTTCTCTAAAATATACAGACATTTGAGTCAAATCTGTAAGAATACAAGTATGTCCCAATTGATAAATGGTCAAAGGATATGAAAAGGCAGTTTTCAGAGGAAGAAATTAATGATATCTATAAGCATATTAAAAGCATATGAAAAGCTCTAAATCACTACTGATTAGAGAAATGCAAATCAAAACAACTCTGAGGTACCATATCTCACCAGTCAGATTGGTTAAGATGACAAAACAGAAAAAAGATAAATGCTGGAAAGAATGTGGAAAAAATGGAACACTAATGCATTGTTGGTGCAGTTGTGAATTAATCCAACCATTCTGGAGAGCAATCTGGAACTATCCCAAAGGGCTATAAAAAAAGTACATACCCTTTGACCCAGCAATACCATTTCTGGGGCTGTATCCCAAAGAAATCACAGAAGTGGGAAAAAGATCCAGATGTACAAAAATATGTATAGCAGCTCTATTTGTGGTGGCAAAGAATTGGAAATCAAGGGAATGCCCATCAATTGGGGAATGGCTGAACAAGTTGTGGTATATGAATGTAATAGAATACTACTGTGCTATAACAAATGAGGGGCAGATGGACTTCATAATAACTTGGAAAGAATTATATAAACTGATGCTGAGTGAGGAGAGCAGAACCAGGAGAACTTTGTACACAATTACAGACACATCATAGGTGCAAAGACTGACTTTTATGGATTGTACTCCTCTCAGCAATACAAGGTTAGAAGACAACTACAAAAGACTTGTGATGAAAAGGGATATTCACATCCAGAGAAAGAACTACAGAGTCTGCAGATTGAAGCAAACTATTTCCTCTCTCTTGTTTGTGTTTTGTTTTGTTTTATCCCTTTTTTCTCATTGTTCAGCCCATTGGTTACAATCCTTTACAACATGAATAACGTTCAATGTGAAGATATTTGTAGAACCTATATTTGATTACATGCCACTATAGAGGAGGGGGGAACAATGGGAGGGGGAGAAAATTTGAAACTTAAGAGATTGTGGAACTGAATGTTGTAAACTAAAAGTAAATAAATAAATTAAAAAGAAAAAATAAAAAGGACCCATGAGTAGAAAATAGTTCTGAAAAATTCTATTACCCCAAAGTAATAGAAGAGGTAAATGGAGGGGTGGAATTTCTAAGTTTCTTTGCCAATGAGAAAGATATTAAGATAGGAAATGATAGGAAAATAAAAAAGGCAAATGGAATGGGTGGATAAATCCAAAATAAGTAGAGAGTTATGAGGATATGTAGCTGCCCTCGATGTATTTAAGTCTTGAGGCTCAGATGAACTATATCAATAGTTAAAGTATCAGCAAATGTGATGGCTGAGTCATTGTAAGTGCACTTGACCAAATTGTGAAATTGGGGAAAATGGTGCGAAACTGGAGAAGTGCAAGTATTTTTTTTTTAATTTTCAAAACAGAACAAAGTGAAATTGACAAAATATAAGCTAGTGAGCTGGACTTGGATTTCTGGTAAAAATCTTGAGCATATTATTAAGGAATGGTTTTGTTGTTGTTTAGTCATTTCAGTCATGTCTGACTCTTTGACAAATGTGCACCATAATCTAAACAAATATGTGTGAAGATAAGACTTGAAGGGGCTAAATGTAAAGGCTTAATTTTGGTTCCAAAAGTTTGCTCTACAAATATAAGATGCTAGAAATTTGTTTAGATACAAAAAAAAAAAAATCCCTTGCATTTTTACAAGGCAGATACAAGTCAATAAATAATATGATATGACAACACTCTTCCCTTAAAAAAAAAAAAACAACCTAATACAAACCTAGAATGCACTGAGAGGCACACTGTTCAACACTGTGACAGATCTGGGTCCTGTAGCAATCTGTCCTGAACAAAGGCCAAATAGAACACTCTGTTTTTAGGACATCGATAGGTAGGAGAACATGTAAGGAAAAAAAAAAAACAGGTTTCAGAAGATGCTCAGGCATATGTTGTATGTAGAGTTACTGTAGAAAATGGAGGTGTTTAGCTTGGAAAAAAATTTACTTTGTGGGGAAGGTTTCGTGGAGACTCGCTCAGGTATTTGAAATATAGCCACATGAAAATTGGATTCAATTTTCCTTATTTGACCCTGGAGAGAGGGACTGGGAACATTAAGTGTTGTTTGTTTGTTGTTGTTTTGTTATAATACTTTCAGTTATATAAATAGACTCTCTTAGGATCTACTGGGTCCCTCTCCAGAATAGAGGTCTTCAAAGGAAAGGTGGCTTTAAATGGTCTCCAAAGACCTTTTAATGTGAGATTGTATAAAATGAATATCCCATAAACAAGTTGAGTTTTGAGCCATAAAAATCTTCATATTAGAGGATACCTTCAATTTTACATAGATCTATCTCTTGCCGAATGCAGACAATTGTATTATGTACTTGACAAATGGACATCTAACTTGTTTAATTATATCTGATAATATGGACTTTACTACCCCAAAACTATGAGGGAGAGATGAAAAAAATGAGTGTTCAGTCTTGACAGGAGAAAGCATGGTGATATGAAATCATATATTTAATTCAATAAAAATAGATTTACAAAAGTTATGTGTTCCTAGATTTCAAAACAACAACAACTTTCATCTGAATACAGGTGTGCTGATAACAGAGTGAGATGTTCTGGAGTAACATTCTCATTAGCCTTCTACTTTCCCTCTAGGCAAGAACAATTGGTAATATTTCAGTGTGCCAGCACATTTGGTCCAACTTTTAAGTGTATGTATACACAAAAAACTGATATCTTTCAATCTGTCATCACTTATAATTGTTAGAAATCTCTTAGTATTGAAGAAAGTAAATAAATCCATTTTGTCTTCTCAATCTTCTTTTGTCAAAACTGAGCACCCCCAATTTTATCTACTTTTTATTACATGTTTTTGAGTCCCCTTTTCATAAAGCTCATCTTCTTCCAATTCTAGTTCATACATGTCCCTTTTAAAATGTGATGTCATGTCAGGAAATCACTGTAAACACATATATTAAGTTTCTACTATGGTAGGTACTGCACTAATCCCAGTGGATACAAAAACAATCATTCTCTGCTTCCAAGGAGCTTATGCATTTTAAAGGAGGAGATCAGATATTTATAACTTGGACAAGAATGATATATACAAAATAGCTGGAAGATAATATTAGAAGGGAAGGCACTAGCAATAAGAAACTGGGAAAGCTTCATGAATAATGCGGACTTTGCACTGAATCTCTAGGAATCCATAGATACTAAGAGGTGGAAGTGAAGAGGGTGAGCATCCTAGGAATGGAGAAACAGCAGGGTAAAGTCATAGAGGGGAAATGGAGTGTCATGGAAGAGGAACAGCAAGAAAGAGATTGCATTTGGATCATAGAATGAAAGGAGGGGAGAAAAATGTAAGAAATAGAGACAAGCATGGTTATGAAGAGCTTTAAATTCCTGATAGAAAATAATATTTATTCATAAAAATATGAGGTAGTCACATACATCTGTTGAGTTAATAGATGACATGATCAGACCCATCATTTAGGAAAAATCATTTTGGCAGCTAAGTGGAGGATGGATTGGACTGGCCAAAAATTGTTTGACAAGAAGACTAGAATTATTATAGGATATTATGTATGTTCTGGCCCTACTCTCTTAGGTATAAGAAGGCTACATCCCATCCCCTTCGGGAATGTGTGTTCCTGACTGTGTACATTGTTATTTTTTATCTGCCATTAGTATGACCCTTCCCACCAGCTGTTTCCCCTCCATTTTTAGGAGCCCAATGACTAGCAGTTCAGTTTGATTTAACTACATAATGCCAAGTTATTTTTATAAAGACGTAGTTACTTCAGCGATATAGCAAGTACAAATATACAAACATTTCCCCTAATATCTTCAGTCATAGTTCCTCCTACAACCTCAGTTTCTAGGGAATTTTTTTGAGGTGGGGTTAAGGGGCACAGATAATGCTCATATGTCATTTCCTACATAACTTTGGTCCCACCAAGTTCATTTCAAGGATTAAGTGGTGAGTCCTTCCCCTAGGCTGGAGACTGAAAGGTTAATTCCAAAAATCACACCTTGATCCTCTGGTCATTCATGCAAAGCTAGCAAAAATACCCACCCTCGATTCTGACTCTTGGATTCAGGAGTGACTTCTTCTCCTAGCCACGTCAGACACTCTACTCACTACACCTAGAACAGAAAAGAATGAATTAACAGGTCAAACCCAGGGTCCAATTTTTTGAGTGGCATATGGCCTCAGAGAGGAAGAAGAACTCACAGCCCTTTTCTTTCTCTCTCTCTCTGTCTCTTTCTCTCTCTCTCTCTCTTTCTTTCTTTTTTTTTTGTTTGCTTTTTGGAAGGGGGAAGGTAAGGCAATTGGGGTTAAGTGATTTGCCCAAGGTCATATTGCTAATAAATGTTAAGTGTCTGAAGCTGGATTTGAACTCAGGTCCTCCTGACTCCAGGGCTAGTTCTCTGTTCACTGTGTCAACTAGCTGCCCCCAGTCTTTTTCTTGAGAACATATTTCTAATTGGAAACAGTGAGTAAAGGAATCACTATTGCCCATTTGATGTGACTACAGTTATGTTGACTCTGGCTTTTTTTGAAGTCACCTAAAGTTCCAGTGATGCAGGCAATCAACAAAAACAATGATACTCCTCAGAAACATGTGACCCAGAAACAGCTATAAACTCTACATGGCCCATAGTCTCTATAATCCACAGACTCTACATGGTTCTTTTCTTACAAACAGCATCCCCCATCAGGAGAAATGCTGTCTGAGCAAGCTGATGTGTTCTACACATGAATCAAACCCACATTGCACTAGGATTTCAAGATGTCAGAAACTTCCAACATCATATTTTCTATTCTACTAACTTTATAGGTAGGACATTGAAGCCCTGAGGAGGAAAGTGACGTGACCAATGGAGATAGACAACAGAATCTGGTTCAGGCTTAGATTCTGACTTCAGGTCAATGTTCTTCTATTGTTTTACATAGTGGCCTTCTTAGAGTTTGTCATATGCAGTACTTCACCTCCCCTCTTCCATGCTTTTGAATTAACTGACCCCTGGAATTTAGTCCCCTCTTTCTTGTATAATTTAAAATTATAACTGCCTTTCAAGGGCCAAATCAAATTCTATCTCTTGCAGGAACTCCCTTGATATGCACACACACACACACACACACACACACACATACACACACACATATCTTATGTCATTTTAGTAAGTACCTTCATATAAACATGTTATCTTGCTAATCTATGTTGTAAGTACCTTAATGTCAGGGACTTCTCTATGTTTCTTCTCATATCCCCAGTGTCTAGAATAATGTCAGGCACATTTCAGACATTTAATCACTGCTTGATTGATTCACTATTCTATACTGTGCCACGATTAGAATATAAGCTCCCATTATTTGGGGGAGTGCGAGGTCTCACAGGTAACTCACACTGAACTTGTAGTCAACTAAAACCCCTAACTTTGAGTATGTGCATTTCAATATGAACCCATTTTTAGGCAGGTCTTCCCCAAAGTACACTCATATAGGTAGGTGTTATTTTCCCTTTATACTTAATGTGGTACCTTGCACTTTACATTGATCCTCTATTTCCTGATAGATTTCATCTGTAAAATGCAGCTCAAAACAGTTCTATGTGGTCACTTCTAAACTTCCTATTAGAAAAAAAAAGAAAAAAAACATTTGCACAAATTTCAAGTAGGCACTACTGGCCTAGAGTGTTGTCTTTAATTGAATTGTACCTGGTCAAAATGTGCTGCTGTTTCTACATAAATATAGGCACATGAGGGCAATCCATCACTGTCATGTGAAAGTCTAAATACCTTATACAATTGGCATATCAAAACAGGACCCAAGAAGAGAGCACTTTGAAAGTTGTTTATCTCTTTATTCCAGACTCATTGACCTCACTCCTTTATCTTAGAAATCTCTCAAGTCTAGAAGAAGGTAAACAAGTAAAACCTGCTGTGGTATTTGTCTGACATATTCTTTGTCTTATGCTTGCTCACAACCATAGGATTACTTTGCAATTTTTCGTATAGGTGGCCATCATTGGTTTTACAGATGCACATGGATATACATCACTCAGATGTCCAAAATTATGGAATAAAGCAGGTGGAGAAGTCATTAAACATTTGTCAAATTGTCTCCATAGAACTAAGCTGGATTTAATTTACCTATAGTAAAAGGTTATTATAATTTAAGTCTTACAAGTTTTCTCTGTTAATTAATTGTACCTTTACAAAGATTATTAACATTCCTAAAGCATATTCTTACAATCATGATAAATTCTATAGCTATGTTGATTTAGCAACCACCATGTTGATTCTTGAATTCTGTACTTCTTATTTAGATTACATTCCACAATAAATAAGCATTCATTAAACATCTGATAGGTACTAGACATGAGGAAAACAATGAAAAAAAAATACTTTACCCCATCCCTGATGGAACTTACCTTGTATTGGAGGGGTACAGGGTGTTCATATAAAATTAGACAAAAAAAAATATAAAAGTAATATCTAAAGCTAGTCTGCATGACCTGAGGTCCACCAAAAGATTTCAGGTAGCTGTAATGCCAAGGAAAGGCAACTTCCAAGGTTCGGAATACCAGCATAGCAAATTCCATTTATTTAGTGACAGATTAAGGCAAAACATTCACAGAACAGAGAAAATAAAAATACAGTATAACTCATTCATTTAACAAGTAAGTTCTCAATTCAGTCCACCCCTGGACAGTACATTCATTGAGTCAGGCAAAGTCTCTCTTCTCAAATGAAGATTGGTTTCCAAACATAAAGAAAGTACATTCATTTGGTCAGTCAAAGAGCTCAAAAAGTCAAAAGTTTCCCACCCCTGGATCATAACTGAATCACATTAATTAATTATATTAATTAATTACCATTAATTAATGACAAGCATTTTATCAGAAGGGGCAGGAGAGCACAAAAGACCATCTACCCTTAAGCTACAACAAGGTTAAGATATCATCGCAACATTGAAAACCCAAGGAAAGGTCCTTCCTTCATCTTGACACAAGGCAAGTTCTCAGCAGTCTCTGATGCTAGGGAGACAAAGCTTAACAAAGCCACAATATACATTGCCAGTGTCCTCATTAATTCACTCTCTGCCTGCAGAACAGTCCCAGAACCCCTAAACACATCAGCAAGACCCTCTTCCAGGATTTCTGTAAACATACAACAAGAAAATCCTCCTTCAGGGCTTCTGAACCAACAGCAAGGTTCCAGGACCTCTAGAACAGCAGTACTGTCCTTCCCCAGCAGATGAATCTGGCAAAACAAAATCAAAACAGACAAACAAAATACCAGCTTCACAGCCATGCCTCCTCAATTCTCGGCAGCTCCAGGTGGCAGTTCTCAAAAGTACTGGGCAGCTCCAACTGCCCCTCAGCAGTCTTTCTCTCAGCAACTCTGGCCCCCAGCAATTCTCCTCTCTGCCTCTATAATACTACTCCCCAAAAGTCCTTCTGGCCTCCTCTATTTGGGCTGTCTCTCTGCTTGGGCTTTTCTCTAAATCCAGGCCACCAGCTCCTCCCAGTTCAGCCCTCTCTCTTCAAGTCAACAAGTCCATCCTACAACTGGGATTCACAAGTCTGGGTTTTAACACTCAACCCAAAAACCAAGCCAATACAGGAGAATCTTTAAATTCCTTTACCATTACAGCAGCCTATGAAAAATCCTCTACATTTTTCATGGATCGCTGGAAATCCTTTGGCTGGCTGCAGGTTGTGCAAGTCTGATCTGAAGTAATTTTTTTGTAAGGAAGTATAATTAAATCATCTGGAAAAATTCACTTGAAAGATATAAAGTTTGAGCTGAATCTTGAAGGAAAATAAGAATAAAATGGCAGAGGTAAAGAGAGAATTTTCTAAGAATAAGGGATAAAGGGCAAAGGTATGGAGGATAGAAGGTGAGATGTTGGGTTTGTGGAATTCAGTTCAATTTAATTAAAATAAATAAACATCTATACTGTGTTTCCTATTTGAAAAGAACTATAATACATAATAGGAATAAAAAAGAAAAAATTGAAACAGTCTAAAATATCAAATAATCTATTTTGTC
>CM053585.1:79450958-79469346 GCA_028646515.1 Pseudochirops corinnae
GGTTGTAAAAATAGTCTTCATGAAATGTTATTTCTATTAAAAATTAATTTTATTGTTATTAACCAACTTAATAAATATTTTTAAATATTAAAAAAGTGGAGGAGAAAAGATAGTTAATTAAGTATAGATTATTAATAATTTACTTACTATTTTTCTCACAATAACCCTTTGGAATAACAAAAAGTTATTTTCATTTTAAAGTTTAGGAAATAGGTACAAAGGAGCAAGCACATTGATACAGAATTCTTGACTCCAAAGTTATTACCCTTTTCCCTATAACATACTACTATCCATAAAACCATCATCTGGAACTATTATGGCAAAAGAGTGTCTCTACAGACTGGAAAGGGTATGTAGCTTATTTTATACCCTTGATTCTTTTATTAGCCAGGTTATAGGGATTATTAAGAACCATTAGACAATGGTGACATAATAATTTAACATATCTCTACACTTTCCTTCATTTAAGTTTTCTCAAAAACTTAATTTTTTCTTAATTTAAAAGCAAGCATAGGGATTTTAAAAGGAAAGATGATAGAAGGTAGATTTACATTTCTTTTACCTTCTTTCAGAAGATAGAGGCCAACTTTGTCTTTTTTTTAGGAATATGTAAAAGTTGGTTATGATGTAGTTTCATTCATGCATGTCTATATCCAAGAGCTTTATAGGAATAAGGAATAATTCCATTATTAGATTGGCATACAAGCTTCCTGGATGGGAAATTTTTTCTATCAGTTTATGTCAGCACTTTCACTGCAATTTATAGCTTTAAAAATGTGCCTCACTTACTAAGAGGGTAAATGACACACTAAATTCATGTCAGAAACAAGGCTTGAACAGGAAGTTTCCCTGGCTCTCAGGTCAGTCCTTCATCTTTTCTCTTGCACTGCTTCTCTTAATGTTTTATTAGCCCACTTAAATGAATACCTCAAAAAGAAAAACTGTTTCTAATACAATGAGGCTGATTGGGGGTAAAAAAAAAAATCCCTGGGTTATTATTGTTATTTTTTATCCTGCCATTGCATTGGTGGTACACTTAAAAGGGCTCCGGATCTGATATCAGCAAGACTTGAGTTCAAATCCTGTCTCAGGCGTTTACAAGGTGTGTGACCCTGGGAAAGTAATTTAACTTTGTCTGCTTCAGTTTCCTCATCTGTAAGAAGAGAATATTAATAGCACCTACCTCCTAGGGTTATTGTGAGGATAAGTTGAGATGATCTTTGTAAAGTACCTTGCAGACCTTAAAGTGCTATATGAATGCCAGATATTATTGTTATTGTTATTATAGTTAAGTGTTGGGTATAGGGTTAGGAGGACAATATTTCAAATCTTACATACATCATTTACCAGTTCTGTGAACTTAGACAATTCACTCAGCCTCTGTGGGTCTCAGTTGACTTTATATAACATTGTTGGATTGCAATTTATGCCATTGGAGGGAGTTCCAACAGGGAAACAATAATGGTGAATCTTGACATATTTCATGCATTTTGTTGACACATGGTGATTAAATATTCTTCAGAGAAGGGAGAAGCCATTTCGCACTATGAAGTTTGTCCATATCACTTTATTTGACTGGTGAAAGTTAGCCTTGTTTCTAAAACCTCCTCTCCATAATGTCAGTCTTTACAATTTCTTTGCTAATGGAAATTTACAGAGATGAGGCATGGTCTGCTGATTTGATCACAGACTAGGGAGCTTGGTTCTCCTGAATGATATCCTCAGCTTTGAAACTGACTCCCACTGTGGATTTTGGCAAGGGATTCAAATGTCTCTGATGACAGATTCCCTATCTATATAATGGAGACATTGATACTTAACTGTGGCTCTAAGCAGTGCTTGAAACCATTAATTAGGGAATGTTTATAAAGCTGAAGATGAAAAGCTCTATTTGATGTGCCATTATCCTGATTCACCAATGGTTTCTATTCAATGTTTGGCCACTATCCATGTGAAATTGGAATTTCTAATATCCCCATGTTTAATCTTACATTGTTAGGTGGACCTTTATTTCCTAAGATGTAATGTCCTTCCTGTGCTGTTTTTCTGTGGGGAGAGTAATAGCTGCCTTCAAATCACCTTAGCGTGATTTAAGTGGTAGCTTGGCTTAGTTCAGTAAGGGTTATAAAAGGACATAATATTGAATGTTTCATTTTATTTAGCACTTTATCACCTCTATTTGTGGTAATGGATATGATTATCCCCATTTTTCAGATGAGAAATAGTGTAGAAACAGGGTAAATATCCTTTTCAAGGTCATGCAGTAATCTGAAGGCAAAAATTGGGATTCAAAACTACTTTTTTATTTTATCAAACCTCATAGCTTTTGTAGGTGAAAAATAAATTTAAACTCCTTGAAACTTCACATTTTCTTTTTGCTTAGCCTACAATCATTTGGATAGCAGATTAAACCTGACTAGAAATGAAATATAACTCTTTCCCCATTATTCATTGTCAAACATTGCTTATAAACCGATATTTATAAATATTCAATATATGAGAATGAAGCTGTACAATCTCAGTTTTTAAAAAGAATAGATTTCCACTTGTCTGGGACTGTTTATGTACAGATTTCTCTGCAGAGAAATTTCCAAATATCCAAATTTCCTTTTAGTGGACATATTATGTAGGTTTTAGGTAAGTCAGTTGTCATTTCCAGAACCAAGCCATTTTTCCTAATAGTGATGATCATAAATAGCCCTTGGACTTTTGTGTCAAAAGATCTTAGCCCTAGAGATTGTTTAAAGCTTATAATATAAATCATCAAAGGTTCAACTAGCCATCTTCCACATAATTCTCTCCTCATTCGTATGTGTTCTGTTTTTTCTGTAGAATAAAATGTCTCTGAATCATTGAGCCACAATAAAGAATGGGAATTGGAAAAAAATGTCAGCCTCAGGTTTTAGGCACATGAAAACAAAAGAAAATAAAAGTTCTCTAAACTAAAAACCATGCATAAATAAGTAAAACATCCTATGTTGTCCATAATGCATTCAACATTTTAGTAGCTTAGGAATATCCCATGACTGACAGTATTTCTACCTTTCATCTTGATGCTTTATCTTCTTTAAAAAGCATTCCATTGCAAATTATTGGTCACAAGGACTCTGAATGTTGACAGCCTTTTCCAGCTAATTATTAAATAATCTAGTTATAATTATAGCTTTGCTATGAAGCTTATCACTAGTAAACTGGTGTCTAGTTGATGATTTTTTTTTTCAACCAAAGGAAGTCATGAGGACCAGACAGCTAAGATATTGATAAGTTGCTATCTGTTTCAATGGAACCAGTTCTCAAACTGATGAAATCACAAATTCTTGAAGTGCTAAAGTAAGTTTTGTCTTCAAAGTGTTGAATAGCCAACTATTTGGAAACACCTGGATGACTAAGAAGAATTTTTCTCTTTTTTATCGTGATGTTTTGGCACATTGTATCTACAACCAAAATGAAGAAAAAACTAGTCCATTTAATGGATTTTAAATTTAAATAGCATATACAATCTCTTTTAATTTTGTTATTGCTCAATATACTGGAGCTAATGGCAGAAATGGAAATTTACTCTGGGTACTCAATTAAATATTGTTCAATTGTTTATCATTTCATAAATAAACTTTACACTGGTAGTGATGCCATAGAAGATGCTGTGCTTGGATATATTTTTCCTCTATCTTTGAGATTCTTCTTTTTAATCATTGACTCTTTTTACAATTTCCAAAACTGGCAATCTGGAACTAATATGAGTGTTTATAGAATGAATTGGAATTCAAGACCTAGTTGTTCTGGCCTTTTTCTATGCCTATCACAATTGCTGTGAGATACTGGGCAAATCATTTAACCACTAAGTGCATTCAGAGATAAAGAGCCTCTTTCTTCAAAGAGTTTACATTCTACTGTGGTAATATATAGATAAGTGAATATAAGATAATTAGAGAAAGAACTAGTAAATATGAAGGTCAATAAAGTCTTCCTCTAAAAAGTAGAAGCAAGTGATCCTAGAAAGAAGTTAAGGGTTCTCAGACATTGAAGGGAGCAGGGTTTTTAATCAAAGAATTTGGAACAACTTGTAAAAACTGAAAAGGTGAGTGATGGCATATCTAGTGGGAGGTCTAGCAAGTGGCCTAAGTTGATTGGCATATGGCTGGTAATGAGATGAAAGTGAGTAATGTGAAATAAGTTTAAGAAGGTAGGCGGGAGGTGGACCATGAAGGTTTTTATATAACAAGATAAAGAATTTATATTTTTGTGTTAGGGTATGTTAGAACCAGGAAAGGAATATTGAATATTCTTCAAAAGAGAAGTGACATGGTCAGAAGACTCCTCCTGGCTAATGTCAAATCATTAAATTGTTTTTGTTTTTTTTTTTCCCATGGACATATTTTCTTCCTAAAATGAGGCCAGTAGTAGAAAGGTCTGTTAGTATTGTATTAAATTTTTTTTTCATCCAATATTGAAGGGGAAAAAAACCACAAACATAATAAATGGCCCTGTCCCTGTACATACACTTAAATGAGCCAAGTGTGATTGAGCTAGAAAGAGCTGTCAGTAAGTATCTGACAGAACTAATCTGCTTTCTGTGGATAGAAGTTGAGAGGAGAATTCTATTTGAGAAAAGATAAACTAATGGCCTCATGGTAGTCAAGGGTAAAAAAGAAATGTCCTTTAAATATTTCTTCAACTTTATACTTCCATTGTGAGGGCTTCATTACTTATCTCCTTCCTTGATTTCTTCATTGACTAGGATTCAGGTCTCTCCCCAGGATAACTTGACTTTCCTAGTGACTTCTCCCAAATGACAGCTTCAACTTTTTTGGTTGCAGCAATTTCTCTCTTGTAGTAGATTGAGATAATTTAGAGCAATTCCTTGTTATAAAGTTCATTTAAACAAAGTCCAACTTGAAATGGAGGATGTCAAGAAAAATCCTTTTATTGTGTTCTTCCCTGAATCCCTAAACTTTAGTAATGATGATGACTGAAGCTGAGGAAATATCTACTTATTGAACCTTTGTAAATTTTTTAGCTATAGAGAAATAAATAGGCTTATGCTTTATTATAGGACTGCCATGATTATAGCAAAGTTATGCATGCTGTTTCTGTCAATTAAATCCTCATTTTCTTTCTTAGTAACTAATTAAGAAATCCTTATGATTCAGATAAGGATAAATCATAGAAACAATTACTGTCAGTTATAGAAGCACATTATACACCTGAATAAACCATCTGTCTGCCTTTGGGTGCTTGCTTTTATCTAAACTCCTAGGACCTTTTCTTCAGTGGGGGATGTTGATGTCCAAAAGCATCACAAACTTCATCTGGTACTTGGGAAGAAAGAGGCTTGGTCAGTTTCATTCTCCCCTTTGCCTGGATCAGTAGCTCTGTAACCAACTTACAAAGTTAGAGTACTTCTCTTCGAATCTCCTGGAACCAGAGGGAAAATGAAATCCCTTGAACTCCCTGGATATGCATATGTTTTTAGGACCCTATGTTTAGAGCTAGAAATGATCTTACTTATTATCTAATCCAACATTCACTATTTAACAGAATCACTCAGGTTCTCGTTGTTTGCCAAATAATTGGTCCCAGGCCAGGCCCTACTTGGTCATTGTTTGAATGCAGATTGGCTCACAATGATATAAACAGTAACTGTTTCTGTTTTGACCAGTAACCATGAGGGTCTTTCCCTCCCAGATCAATTTTTTTTAAACAGGCCATTATTTGCTTCATTATTATATTAAACCTTAATCACTGAATGGGCTTGTGTCAGTGAAACTAAGACTAAACTTACTTTGCGTTAAGTCAAACTTTTTAGGTTCTTAGCTTGAAATGGCCAAGGATCCCCATTGCATCCTGGACCATGTTCGCTTGTCCTGATCTATATCTGGCCACTGAATCCAGATGGCCTGGAAGGTGAAAATGAGGCTGGTGACTTTGCACAGCCCTCCCTCACTTAAATCCAATTCACTTGCATGCCATGGCATCACCATCCTGACGTCATTGTCCTCTTTGAGAACAAAGGACAAGCCGCAGCAGCAAACTCAGGAATAGATGACCTCTGATGTCCTATCTGTTTCTAAATGTTTGATTTGATTGGTTCTGTTCTTTGTATTTTATTCTTCACAGTTATTTCTCCACCTCTTTTTCCCTTCTCAATTTTTAGTTCTTTGAGTCAGAGCTCTGTTTTTAGCAATCTTTGTATCCCCAATGCCTTTCCCACAGTTGGCACTTATTAATATTTGCCAAACTGAATTGAATACTGTAGCCCAATGACTATCCCTGCCTTGAACATTACAATTTCTCATAATGAAGTATGTCTTTGGAATTTATCCCTTTCATTCATTGATGCATTACCGCATCTATGACATTGGCATGTATTTCCTTTGAAATAAATAAGTGGGTTAAGGGACATATTTCCAAAGATTTTTTCCAATGAGATCTAATTCCCTTTTAGAATGATTGCCTTCAAAGTAATTTAGACATAGCCTGAGGATGTGTGTACATATGTATATATGCATATATGTGTGTATATACACATGCATATAGAACTACCATATTTTTCCAAAATTAATGGGTGTTTTCTACACTGAATCATGTGGCAAATCCAGAAGAGCAAATTGAAGAAATTATCAATAACAGAGGAAGCTGATGCCATGAAAATGAGGATGGAACTGATAGTAATTTAGCACCTATATCTATCAAAGTTGAAATAATAAGCTATTTAGCATATCTAGCATTTCAATGGTGAAGATGAATACTATTTGTACTCTCAAAGTAAAACCTTAGAACCTTTTTCCAAACACTTAATTTAATACTGCCTTGTGTATTGAAGGCTTTTGCCCCATAGTTGTCAAAACAATTGGTTATCCCTTAAAACAATTATTTGCAGATGCATGCAGTTAAAATCAACCCAGCTGGAACTAATGCGGCATTAAAACCCCTACATAAAATCATCTTGATAGCACTAATATGTTGACTCAAACCTACAAAAGCAAAGGCATTCTGAATTTGGGTAGGTAACTCTTTAAGGAAAGCCAATGTCATAGACTTCGGGAGAAAGGGATACAGAATAACATTTGAAGCATCCTGTAGCATCATATTTACACAATCTGGTCTGAGGGATGGGGAGGAAGATGGTCTGCATGTGTTGCATCATTTGGTTTTTAAAAATAGCAAAAAAAAAGCTAGGTGGCACAGTGAATAGAGTACTGGCTTGGGAGTCAGGAGGACCTGAGTTCAAATCCAGCCTCAGATACTTTATACTTACTAGTTGTATGACCTTAGGCAAGTCACTTAATCCCAGTTGCCCTGCCTCCTGACCTCCAAAAAAAATAGCAAAAAATAGTGTCTCATCAATACCTCTTTATATCATAAATTGAACTTCCTTGGTAATAAAGGAAAACAAACAAAAACATTTGATACAGAAATCTGTTTGATGCTGTACTGTGAGTAGGGTATACTCTCTGCACCCTCTGTGAAGACTCCTCAGAATGAGGAGAAGGGAGGGGGACTATCTCAAAACCAGAGACAGATTTTTGTAAGACTGGACAAAGTTGAGCCCTGGGTTTCCTGTGAAATTACACAACCTAGGACCCTTACCCCCTTCCCTTGCTGTCAATCAGCCTTAAGCTCTTCAGGAATTTTAGCATTCTCTTAGAGCCCTTTTCTTCACATTGGCATTTGCCAAATAAGGGTAAGTACATTTGGATTGGCTATCCCCTATTTCCTTGTTCCTTATCATTGGAGGAGATTTCTCATCCAAACTGTAAACCCGCCTCCCAGCCACTGAGAATGGTGGGCTTCTTTGTATCATTAGAGGAGATTTCATGTTCAGATTGTAAGCCCACCTCCCAGCCAATGGGAGAAGGGACAGCGGTGGGAGGGAGCTTGACTTCCTTAGGGTCTAAATTATTGTTCCATCATCTGTAACACACCTCATTCTACTGGTTCATACTGGTGGAAGGGACACCCTCTCTTCTTGAGAATTGAATAAAACTTTCTGTTCTTTCTTCAAGATACCTCTGATTTTTAATTTGTTTGGGTAGGGGATTTTTGGTGTCCCAATACCCCACACAATTGTATATAGATTATTCTGTCTTAGTAGTCCATTTCCTCTTTATTGTGAAGGAAGGAGATAGAGTAGCTATTATTCATGTAGTGCTTCAAGATTGGTAAAGTGATACACACACACACACACACACATGTTTTATGAGGTGTTATTTTTATTGCCATTTTACAACTAAAGAAATTGAGGCTCAGAGATGTTGAAAGACTTACCTCGGGTCGTACAGCTAGTATGTATCTGAGGCATGACTCAAAATCAAGTCTTCCTTATTCCAAGTCCAGCATTCAATCTACTACAATTCTTTATTCTTTCTCAAAGACCTTCATAATTTTTTTTTTCATCTGTCTTTTTTCTCCTTTCGTTAGAAGTCAGCTTCCTTTTAATATTTTCAATTTTCATTGTTATAGTCATTGTGTATCTGAGGTTCCCAAACTTATTTGGCCTACCACCCCCTTTTCAAAACAATTTCTCAGTGCTCCCAGCCCAAAGTCTACTTTCTTTAATTCAATGGGTTTTTAAAATTTGCATCACTTTGAAAATATATATATATATATATATTTTTAAATGATGCCTCTTAAATTTAATAATTTATTGTAATTTTTTTTCCTGAATTGAAATTTGGATGATGCAATATTAAGTCATGCAACCACATAATATCATATTATAAAACAAGTCATTAGACACAAATATTCGTGGTGATGAATGCTGAACTTCCTGACAATGTGAAACATATTTACCTGCCAACACTTACTTATTAAGACCTGCCTGTGGACTTGACCACTGATCAGTTATAACTTGCATTTTGTGTGTTTATTTGAAAAATAATGGAATCACTATGACATTAACTCTGTTATCCAACAGATGAACCGTGCAAAAACTTTTTTTTCTTTTCTTACTGTTTCCACCACTCTCTTATTTTTATTCAATGCTCCCCCCTCAAAAAAATGCCTCTCAAGTTGTGATAGCCCCCTGGTTTGTTCCAACACTCCCCAGGGGGTAATTTCTCCCACTTTGGGAAGCTCTTTTGAATTTCAGTTTTAAAATTGTAATCCTGTTTCTGCTTTTTTTCCCTCTATAACTTCATACATATCTTTCCTTTCTATTAATTTCCATTCTATTAATTCCTTCTATTTTTTCATTTCTTATTGCACAGTAGTATCCCATTACATTTATGTGCTTTAGTTTTTATTTTCCTTCTGTCATTTCCTAAGCAAAGAGTACCCAATTTGTTTTCAGTTCCCTGGTAAAGCAAAAGGTTTTGCTATGTGCATTGGTCCATTTGTTAGTCCAAATTTTTTTGAGCTTTGGTGCTTTAATAAGTTAGAGAGCATCACTTTATCATTTTAAATTTTGTGAAGAGACATTTCTATCACCACTACCACCAACACCAACATCAACTCTTCCCTCCAAAAACTGAAGCCACAGTTCACCTGTTTGTCTTCCTTTCATCACTTTGGCAGCATACCAAGAAATAGCAGCATTTAAGGGGAGACTTGTCCAACAGAGAATTATTCTGACATGGCATTCAACACTTTCCTAAGCCTCACTTCAGGTCATTATCTATGAATATTACACCAATGTAATTTTGTATTTGAGGAAACTAAACATAATACCTTTCCGCAGAAAATAATGCTTTAAAGTTTACAAATCCCTTTTCTCACAACACTCAGTTAAGTATCATCATCTATATTTTACAGATGAGGTAAAAGCTCAGAAAGTCAGAAGCTTGGAAAGATTGTGCTTAACCCAATATCCAATGACTAATAAGACACAGGTTGAGGACTTATTCCTATTCCTCATGTGTATAAAATCAGTTCTTCTTACATCACTGCAGGGTTCCTTCACACACACGCGCACACACGCGCACACACACACACACACACACACACACACACACAAAATCATTTTTTTAACAGAAATTACAACAGAAAATTAAGGAAAGGTTTTTTTTCTGTCCATAATATATTAATAATTTTAATAGGATAGATCATTTTAACTCAAAATCATGCCTTTTAGGAACTGAATTTTAGCTGGGAAGACGACAGATTATTAATAAAACAACAAAAATAGTTTTTCTTATTTCTATGTTATTTGCTGGATTCACCAAAATCCTGGGGGCTTTGTTGATAGATCCAAGACTTCATAGAGTAACACCTTGAGAAGAGTTTATTCCTCTGACACAGAGTTGGGTTTGCTGGGAAATTTCTCAGCCTGGTTTCCTTGTGAACCCTGAAAAAATCTCATCCAGTAGAAAGTTCATGGGATTGAAGATCAAAAATGGTGAGAAGCTAAAGTGAAAGGAAAGTAATCTTATTACACTAAGAAAGACTGCTCGCTAGGTTAGGTTCATCTTGCTAAGATACAAATTTTGCTTATATCTTATTATGCTTACATTTTGCCTATATCATCAGAGACAGCTGGCAGTATTGTGGATAGAGTGTTGGGCTTTGAACACTATGCATGAGCTGCTTCCCAAAAGAATGCTACTGTGAACAGCTTTTAAGGTTCTGATTACACAGTATAGTGAACATTCCATTTTTTCCATTATAGATCAAGGCAAACATTCACAACAAATCACAATATAATATTCACAACATTACATCTTATCACAGAAAATCACAATATAGGGTTCACAACAGCCTAATGTTTAAAATGGCCACAAAGTTTTCACCAAAGTGACCACAGTACTAAGAACAAAGAACAAAAGAATAATCATCTGGTTTCCCTAAGGAGGTTTGCCTTCTCACTCAGTCATTAAGTCATCTCACAATACAATAATCAATCTTCCATTCATGGGGCAATGATAGATTAAATTAATCAGTCACTTATCTAGCAATCAGTCACTAAATACAATCATTAGAAAATTACACAAACCCTCCACCCCTCCAAGTCTGGTAAACTTCAATTTCATCACCCATCCAAGGGGAGACCTTTTCTTCATCTTGACTCAGGGTGGTCTCTCAGATTACCTGGATCCCCTTGCATGGTACCAGCTCCTACCTGAATCTACCAACCAGTCACCTGGATTCAGAGGCAGACAGCTCCCAGGTTCTCATCCAGTCCTCTGGGCAGTTCTTGGTACACACTGAAGTTCACAGGGTCCAGCACATCTCAAAACCTTCACCACTTCTGTTGCCAGGAACTCAAGGATCAACCAGCCACAAACAAAGTCTTATCCTGGTCATGCTTCTTCAGTCCTCCAGCAATTCAGCTGACCCTAGGACCCAGAAGGCATCTCAGCCTTCCAGGTGGCCTTCCAGGCAACCTTCTTGGCAGCAACTTCAGCCTTCACCAGATTCTAGTCTCATAGAAAACTCCAACTCAGTTCTCAGTCCAGCAAGTAGTAGCCCAGCTCCCAGATGCTGGGACAATTCTGCTCCCTCCACCAGGAGCCAGCAGGAAGAAAATTCTTGATTCTGTCTCTAGAACTCTTCTTAATACACACACACACACACACACACACACACACACACACACACACACACACACACACACAGGCTTCCTGTCTCAGCCAACTCCTTCCTATTATGTCAGCAACAGGAGATAAGAGTTCACACCTTCTGTTTCTTTCACAGAAGTACTTAGCCTTAAGGGTTAAGTACCTGCTAAATTGATTGCCTATAGGCTTGGAGTCAGGAAGATATGAATTCAAATTCCATCAGACACTTGCTAGCTATGTCACTCTGGGAAAATCATTTAACCTCTGTTTATTTCAGTTTCCTCAATTATAAAATGGAGAAAATTATAGCGCTTACTTCCCAGGGCTGTTGAGAAGGTCAAATAGGAAAATATTTTCAAAAGAACAGAGTTCAGTACACCACACATGATGCTTGTCCCCCTTTCCTTTTATCTTGTTTTCATATTTGCTGAGAGCACCCTACCAATAAACATCACTCAGTGATGTTTGATTAAACCAGTAGAATATAATCTCTATAGGAAAGATGGTTGGAAAATTTTCTGGTTGTGTGTTAGGTACCACATTTGTGGAGTTATATGAAGTTAAAGAATACTTCAGGTATTCAGCTTTAAAAGTATAGAGATAGTTATGTTAGGTGTTGTCATTCAATCTGCAGCAGAAGTGTGGTAGTAGTGGTGGTAATTCAGATAACTCATTCTGATAACAGGATTGTCTTTTCCTCTACAATTCTTGTGTTTTCCCCCTTTATACTTTACAGTTGAGGAAATTGAGACCCAATTCAGTTAACCGACTTGCATAGATGATAACTAGTTAATGATAGGATTTGGATTTAGGATGCCTGACTTCTTTCAATGTGCTCTTTCTCAAGCATCAGGCCAAGGGAAAGCAGAAATCGGTGACCACACATGAATGTAGACACACACACACACACACACACACACACCTGTCAGATAGGTGAGAGGTCCAAAGGGTCTGTGCAAGGTAAAACTCAACTTTATATAAGAACTTCTAACCTGAAAATGCCAGAGAGATTTTGCCTGAAGTCAATAGATGAATTGGGCAGGCAGATGGCACAGTGGATAGAGCACTGGACCTGGAATCAAGTAGACTTATCTTCATTAATAGAAATCTGGCTTCAGACACTAACTGTGTGACCCTGGACAAGTCACTTAATCTTGTTCGCCTGTTTCCTCACCTGTTAAATGAGCTGAAGTAGAAAGTGGCACACCACTCCAGGATCTGTGCCAGGAAAACCCCAAATGAGGTCTTTAAGAGTTGGACAGGGCTGAAACAACTGAAGAGCAATAATAAAGAATCAACAAATGAATGAATGACTAGATGAATGAATGAATAAGTGAAGTGAAGTATGTAGTAAGAAGGCACAAGCTCCTCATAAGGTATTCTTTGGAGAGAACATCATACTAGAAAGCCATGAACTTGCTTTAAAGACATAATAAAAAATATTTAAAGTGGGAAAAAAAAACCCTTCTCCAGAAGAAATGAAATGATGTTCTTATTTAGGACAGAACTGCAGTATTCTGGAAATTAATTTCTGCAGCAGTTTCCCTATATGAGTCTTTTCCATTAAGAAGCCCATGTGGATTCATGTATAATCTTTTGCACAAATAATTTAGAAATATGTAAATATAGTCCCTTTAAAAGAAATTTCTTTTTTATTAGGTAATCTGCATTAAATGAGTACTTTTACTTTCCTGGTTCTGAATGCTTAAATATGTAAATGGAAAATTATGCTGTTTTCTTAGAGATTTTTCATGTAAAAGAATATTATTGAACTATTTTTTTTAAGAAAGTTATTGCTTGATAAACAATTATCCTGGTACTTTCTGAAAATACATTTGCTCAGCTGGGTATTGAGACTGGTATGTGTAAATGATTTTGCAAAGTGCCAGCAGTAATGGGAAGGATAAGGCAGATGTCAAGTACATGTTAGAGGTGGAAGAGCAGGCCTGAGGGGGAAGAGAGAAGAAGAGTCTGGCACTTGATATCTTGTCTTTGAAAATAGTAAAAACAAATCAGATGCATTCTACTAATGGTAATGCTAGAGGAAGAAGGCAGTTGGGCCCTGAGGGGGAGAGGACAGAATAATATTGCTGAGATGTACATCCAAAGGTAGCTCAGAACTCTCAGATAACAGACAATAGTTGCTAAAGAATAAAAGAGGTCAGAGGCCACTGAGAAGAAGACTGTCTGAGAGAGGAAGGGCAGGGGTTGAATAAAGAATAAGAGTAGGCTAAGCTGGGAGGAGCTGGGAATACATAGTATGGCCAAAAGGGAATAGCTTGGTCCATAGCTCACAAAGAAAACCAATATTGTCTCAGTCTAGAAATCTATAGATGGTAAAGGACACAAAGTGCCTTAGCAGCAAGATTCTTAGAGAGAGATTTTGAAAATAACTATTGGGGAGGAGACCTCTCTTCCTAACAGAATTATGATGAAGAGTTGAGAAAGAATCCTTCAGAGCTTATCATTACTCTAAAAAAATTATGGCAAATTGTGGTCTTGTGAATACTAAAAATTCAGATGTCCTTTCCAGTCATGTGATTCAGTTCAGAAGAAGAATAAGCATGGAAATGGATATCCCACTTCCATGCTGTTGCTATGCTTTTCTCTTCCATCTGAAATGTTCTTCCCACTTTTTCCTGCCTGTTCAAATCTTAATCATCTAACCAGGCCCAGCTCCAGCTCCAGGTCTTTCCTGACGATATTCCCTTGTGAGCTTGCCCCTCCTCAAACTCCTGTTACACTTGGTCTATGTCATTTCAATTTGCTTTTGATCATCTGCTGTCAGTTATTGCTCACCAGTTTTTTTCACCTCTATCTGTATCATCACTCCAATTATGTTGTAGGTTCCTTGTAGTCAATTAATGTCTTATTTCTACCCTGCCTCAAGATTTCTCCAACTCCAGGCTATACTTCACTCAGACAGCAAATAAATCTCCATAAAGCACAGAGCTGACCGTGACACACAACCCCCTCCTATTCAATAAACAAACTCTATAACACCCAAGATCCACCATCCTCTGACTTTGAAAACCTTTTATAACCTAGCCTCATCTTACTTTTCCAGTCTTCTCATATCTCGATTCCTTCCTTCTGCATATTGTGTGTTTCAGTGGCACTTCTCCTTGGTGATCCTTACGCGTGACATTGCATCTTCCAACTCTGACTATCCCTGATGTCTATAACTTCCTTATTCTTCTCCTTGCTTTTCTAACTCCTAGTTCTAGCTAGAATCTTGACTTCTTTAAGAATATTTTCTTGATACTGCTTAGTGTTAGTGTCTTCTTTCTGAGTTTACCCCCCCCCCCCCAATTTGTCCTGTATATATTTGTTTGCATGGTATTTCCCTCAGACTTTTAGCACCTCGAGAATAGGCACCGTCCTTTGCCTTTCTTTGTATTTCTTAAGCTAGTCACAGGACCTGGCACATAGTAGGTAACTAATAAATACTTGTTAACTTGACTCTTGTCATAACTCAAAATGTGTATCATGATGCCAGGAATAAAATAGGTCCTCAATAAATACTGTTGTTTGATTGACTGCCTTTACCACCTTTCTTCCAGGCTGTGGTGTGAGAAATAGTAATATATTCATAAAAAGAGAACAGCTTAATTGCTTCCATTCAGAAATGCAGAATTGTTCATAAATGATGAGTACTCTTGCATTCTAAGCTGTAGAAGAGACAGAATGTCTGTGATTATTTTGATGTACATTCACAAAATCAGTACATTTTAAATATTCAGTATATTTATTTTTCTCTGAAACTTTTTGCAGAGCAAAATCCAATCATGCATTTGCCTGATAGTTTTTTTTCTTATCCCTGCTTCCCAAGCACCCATTACAGTGTGTACCATAATTGTAATTATTTTTTAATGATTTCTACAAGTTTTTTTTTAATACAGATCTGCACATTACCATGAAGCATCCCATTATTTATGCCTGCAACATTTGTTTTTGCCACTTTTTTTCTGAGACTAATTAAGCACATTTTTCTTAATAGAAAATTTAAAAGCTGCAACTCACGGTAGGTGAGCTTTCCTTTCAGTCTTGTCTCATCATATCCAAAGGGTCCTACATTTTGCTGACAACTAGGGAATGCCCTCTCCTTGGCATTTCCCTTTCTCACCGCTAGCCTCTAATTCACCGAAGCTTGTTTGTTGAGAAAATGAAAACTTCCTTCCAGTCGAATGAATTGGGATCTGTACTTCCTAATGTCCATTTGAGTGATCTTCAGTGATCTCTTATTTGCTTCTGACTTTCTGAGAGCTGACAGGTATGTAACTAATTCCCCAAACTCATAAAACTCCAACTTCTCAAACCCTAGCTCAAAATAAACAGTTTTAGTGGACCTTATCATTTGAGGCCAAGATGAGCTTACAATTCCTCAGATACATTGTCCCTCCAGCTATTAATTTCTTTTCAGAAAGGCTTTCTGGAGTATTGAAATCATCTGCCATTAACTCTGATGCTTTGCCTATGACCTCTTATTTTTTTCTCAGTTAACTTCATATATTGAACAATATCCTTTGCTTTAGGCTTCTTCTTATTTCCCAGGCTGATCCACATTTTATTAAAACTTGGGATTTGAGCACTCTTTTTGGATTGTAATTATCCTTGTAATAATTCCCACATTCCCAATGTAGATCACTTTAACCTTTGTTGAAGTATGAGAGAGAATGATTTTGATTTTTTTTTAAATGCCTATGTTTGTATATTTCTAAAGGTAGCTTCAACATCAAGATATATAGTAATACCAAAGTCCAATTTCCAGCAGCCTTATCTTTTCTGGTGACCAACCTTGAATTCAGAAAGAAAATAATCCTACACAACTCAGTGACTCCTAAGGGTCTCACTGTAGTGCTGCCCAGTGTAATAACTGACATTTCAAATAATGACCTTGAGTCATTCTGACAAGGTAAAATTATGTTCAGTAAAAAGTTTGTAAGCCGACAAGTGTCTGAAATATGTTAGAAAGTTTTCAACCAACTTTTAAAAATGTTAGTGACTGATAGATGTGTTAGCATCCCATATGATAAATTCAGCAGCTGCTCTGCAGCTTGCCTGGTGACTGTGACCACAAATTGAAGACAGTCAGATAAAGGCAGGAGGATGGCTTAGGAAATACCTCAAGGTTAAAGGGGCAGCAGTAAGGTGGCTAGTGTCTTTAACAGCTGCAGAATAGGAAGCAAAGCTAAAGTAAAAAGAGGCAGAATTTCAGACACAGAGAAATAAATTGTCTTAGGTTCATTTGATCAGACAACTTCAAGTAGAAGCCCTAGAAACTAGCTGGGAAGGATAATGCTCTGACAAGTGTCTGAAGTTAGATTGAGCACATTCATCGCTCTTTAACAAGTAGAAAATTCCATAAAAAGAACAGAACCAAAGACTCAACCTAGATAGAGAGGTATGTGACTGGAATCATATAGGTTCAATGATAACTGGAATTTATATAGTAATTAACATTTTCAAAGTCCTGAAAATATAGTGCATTAGTTTATTTGGACTTTAATAATAATTCTGTGAAGCACAGGTATTGCAGGTGTTACCATGACATTTTACTTTTTATATTCATGAGGAAATTGAGACTTGAAAAGATAGTTAGTTCCCAATGATTGAAAAGTTAGTTTTATCAGTGGGATTTGAGGACATATCTTCTTGACTCCAATTCCAGCCCACTAACCTACCATTAGTTTCTATCTCTCCATTGTCTTTAGGCTTCTAATTTCTTAGAGTAGTACCTATATGCTTAATTCTTTTTATTAGATTGAAATCAGTATAAAATGATGAATGAGAGTAGAAGAACATGTATATTTATTTATATACACACACATACACATATATGTGTACATACACACATATTTATATATATATGTACATATATATTTCCCCAATTATATGCAAAAAACCTTTTAACGTGTTTTTAAAATTTGAGTTACAAGTTCTCTTTCTCCTTTCTAATACTCTTCACTGATAAAGCAAGCAATTTAATGTAGGTTTTGATATAAGTTGTAGTCATGCAAAACACTTCCAAGTTAGTCATGCTGTGAAAGAAAAAAAAAAAACAGACCCCCTCCCCTCAAAAAAAAACCTCAGAAAAATGAATACAATGTTGTTCTTAATGTGTACACTATTATCCTGGATCTGCTCATTTTACTTTGCATCAATTCATGTTAAGTCATTCTAGATTTTTCTAAGAACCTTCTGCTTGTCATTTATTATAGCCCAATAGTATTCTATTATAAACATTTACCACAACATGTTTATCCATCTTCCCATTTATGATCTTCAAATTCCAATTCCATGACAGAAAGAACTGCTATAAATATTTTTGCACATATAGGTTCTTTTCCTTTTTTGTTTTTGTTCTTTTTAGGATACAAACCTAGCAGGGTATTGTTGGTTCAAAGGGTGTGCATGTTTTATAGCCCTAAGGGGATACTTCCAAATTGTTCTTTAGCATGGTTAAATTTGTTCACAACTTTACTAACAATGCATTAGTGTTTAAATTTTGCCACATCCCCTCCAATATTTGTCATTTTCCTTTTCTCTCACATCAACCAAATTGATATGGATGGGGTGATAAATCAGAATTGTATTAATTTTCATTTCTGTAATCTAATGTGGAACTTTTTTTCCTATAACTGGAGATAGTTTTGATTACTTCATCTGAAATCTATCTGTTCATATCTTTCACCATTTATCAATTGGGGAGTAGCTCTTATTATTGTAAATTTGAGTCAATTCTCTATACATTTGAGAAATTAGGTTTTTGTCAGAAACATTGATTTTAAAGTTGTTTCACAGCTGTGACTCTTGTGTCTTTGCCTCTATCCTATTTTCCTTTTCTCTCTCTCTCTCTCTCTCTCTCTCTCTCTCTCTCTCTCTCTCTCTCT
>CM053585.1:79469846-79492118 GCA_028646515.1 Pseudochirops corinnae
AGTTATTGCTAATATGATTTCCCCTTCAAGAAAGCTAACATATAAAAATAATATTATTGAAAGATAAAAATAAAAGAAAAAAGATGAATAAAAGATCAATACAATTGATCAATGCATTGGAAAAGTCTAAAGAAAATGTACAATGTGTAACACCTGTGGACCTCCTACTTCTAAGAAAAGATAAATTGAGGATGTTCACTGATGCTTAATCTTTATAATTTTATTATATTCATTTTTTTGTGTGTATGTGTTATTGGTTTTTTTCCCCATACATGTTACCATAATCAATGTTAATAGTTTTATTGGCTCTGCTTACTTCATATTGCATCAGTTCATGTAAATCTTTCTATGCTTCTCTGTATTCATGCTACACATCATTTCTTACAGTATAGCAATATTCGATTACACTGATACACAAAAATTCATTTAGCCATTCCTCAGGGGATGGGCATGTAATTTTTGTATAATTCTTTGCTTCAAGGAAAGAGTAATGCTATAATAAATATTTTCTTTATGGGGATTTTCTTCTTATTAATGGTTTCCTTTGTATATAAACCCACAATGGAGTCTCTGGTTCAAAGGGTATGGACATTTAGTCATTTTATTTACATAATTCTAAATTAATTTCCTAATTACCTGTGCTATTTCACAATTTTACAAACAATATATTAATGCACCATTTATTAAAGAATACTTAAAACCTGAATTATAAGTATTTTTGTCATTTTTGCCAATTTTCAGGATATGAGGTGAAACCAGTGTTTTTATTAGTATGTCTCTCCTTATTAATGATGTGAAGCATTCATTCATGTGCTTTTGAAAACTGTGTAATTCTTCTGAGAACTATTTGTTCCTTAGAGAACAGTTATTAGAGAGATACAGAAATACATATGCCATGGATAACAAATTTTTTATTCATTTGGATTCTCTCCCACTAAACTCCTTACCTTCTAATCCTTCTTCTCCATTAATTTTGTCTGCTCGGTTTTTCTGTTTCGTATATTTAAATATATCTATTGTAATCTTTTGTAATTGCATTTATATCTTGTTTGGTTAAGAATATACTTCCTGCCCAAAGGTATGAGAGGTATATGATCTACTGCTCTTCTAATGTTTTATAGTATCATTTTTAATGTAAAAGTTGCATATCTATTTAGAACATGTTTTGGATTTGGGCACAAGATACTGGTCTAAAACTAATTTTCTGCCAGACTGCTTTCCAGTTGCTCTCAAATAAAATTTTTTTCTCTAGGTATTTTTTCCCATTTTATCAAACATTAGATAATTGAGTTTCATTGTTTCTGGTTTTCCTTTGTATAGCCTGTTCCATTGATCCTTTTCTCTATTTTTAAATCAATACTAGATGATTTTGATGACTAATGCTTTATACTATATTTTGATGTTTGCAAGTACTAATCACCATATTCCCCTAGTTCTTTTCATTATACTCTTGACATTCTAGATATATATTTTAATGAATTTTGACATTATTTTTTAAAAAGTTCTGTAAATTATACTCTCATTAATTTGATTGGTATAAAATTATAAATTAACTTTGATAGTACTGTCATTTTTATTATATTGGCACAACCTTGGCATGAGTTCTGAATATTCCATCATCTATTTAATCTGTTCTTTATATATGTATGGAGTACCTTGGATCTATACAAATCTTTTGCTCACTTTGTTAGGTTGATTACCACTTATTATATGCATTTTGTTAGTTCATTAGAATGGGATTTCCATCTTGATTTTTGTTTCTTGTATATTGTGAGTATTATATAGAAATGCAGTTTGCTGTTGATGGTTTATTTTGTAGCCCTGCCATACTGTTGAGAGTACTAATTGTCTGGATTAGAATGTTTGCTGATTCACTAAGATTTTCTAAGTACATCATCGTATTATCAGTAAATACAGATAATTTTATTTCCTTGTTACCTATCTTTACATATTACATTTCTTTCTCGTCTTATTGCCATTACTTGAATTTCCAGAATTGTATCTAGTATTAGTAGAGAAAATATCATGCTTACTTTATTTCATTATTTATTCTGGTGTTTAAGGGAAGACTAATATCTCTGGTGTGAGGGCTGCTGAGGTTTTTTGAGCATTGCTTTCCATTTTTATGACCACCTGATTCATCCAATGCTCAGCATTGGCTCCAAGAAGCCACTCCCCAGTAAATCATTTAGGCAATTGAGCAAAACTAGATTGAGGATATGTGAGGGGTCTCAAAAACGTCAAAGAGTTAAGGAGGAGTCTGCTCCAAGCATGTGGGCAGAATGGGGCAATTAGAACAATATGTTCCAATGGCCATGAAGGTGGAAGAAGTAGGTGCTGTGGAGGACTTAGATCTTGGTTAGACAGTAAAAATACTAAGGTCATTCCACTGTATCCCAAATCATCAACACTTGTCTTGACTTTGTCCTTCCACTGGACTTCAATGACTCTGAAAGAGAGAGTGAAGCTGATGATTTCCCACACCTCTGCTTCATTTAAATCCAATTCATTTGTGAGTCAAAAGACATCATCCATACTATTTTACCATTTTATTTACATCAAAGTTCTATTACAATAGGTACATAATGAAGCAACTGATGAGGATACACTGAGAGCTGTAGTCACAACCCTACACAGAGGCAACACAGATCATAGGGTCATTTTCTCACTGGACTGAAGCAACAGTGGGATTTAGCAACCTCCTAGGTTTCAGAGAAGTCTTTTTAAAGGACTACTCTGATTACATCCTGGCATGAAGATGGGCCTAGAAAAATGCCATAAAATTATTTGATTCACTCAATCCTGGTCTGCTTACTGTGGCAGATTGGGATTCTGCAATTTATATATACATATATATATATATATATATATATATATATATATATATATATATATGTATATACACATACATACATATACACATATATATATACATATATGTGTGTACACATACATATATGTAGATATATGTAGATATATACACACATATACATACATATACACATATATACATAAACATATATAATATATATATTTTTTTAATGCAAATATGTTTGCAACAATGATTGCATTCAGTTGTGAAGTGATCCAATCATTCTGGAGAACAATTAGGTACTATGCCCAAAGGGCTATAACACTATGAATGCCCTTTGATAGAGTAACACCACTGCTAAGTCTGTATCCCAAAGAGATCATGAAAAAGGGAAAGGAACCCACAGGTACAAAAATTTTTATAGCAGCTCTTTTTGTGGTGGCAAAGAATTTGAAATTGAAGGGATATCCATCAACTGGGGAATGGCTGAACAAATTGTGGTATATGAAGGTAATGGAATACTATTATGCTTCAAGAAATGATGAGCAGGCTGATTTAAGAAAAAACTGTTAAGACTTACACGAACTTTTGCTAAGTTAAGTGAGCAGAATGAGGAGAACATTGTGCACAGTAACAGCAACACTGTGTGATGATCAGTTATGATAGAATTAGCTTCTCTTAGCAATACAGCAATCCAAGACAATTCCAAAACACTCATGATGGAAAATGCTATCCACATTCCGAGAAAGAACTATGGAATCTAAATGCAGATCAAAGCATATTATATTTACTTTTTTGTTGCTTGTATTTTCTTTCTTGCTTTTCTTTCTCATGGTTTTTCCTTTTTGTTCTGCTTCTTCTTTCACATGTAACTAGTGTGGAGATATATTTAATATGATTGCACATGTACAACCTATAGCAGTATGCATGCTGTCTTGGGATGGGAGTGCAGAAGAAGGGAGAGGAAAAAAAAACTTGGAAATCATTATCTTATAAAAGTGAATGTTGAAAACTATCTTTACATGTAATTGGAAAAACATAAAATACTATTCAGTGGGAAAAAATAAATCAAACTACCTATAGGCATATAAAAATGCTCTAAATCACTACTGAGTAGAGAAATGCAAAGTAAAATAACTCTGAGGTACCACCTCACACCTATCAAAAATGACAAATGTTGATAGGGATGTTGGAAAATATGTAAACTATTAAACAGTTGGTGGAGTTGTGAACTGGTCCAATTATTCTGGAAAACAATTTGGAACTAGGTCCAAAGAGCTATAAAACTGAGCATACTCTTTGATCAAGTAATACCACTACTAAGTGTATCCCAAAATAACCAAAGGAAAAGGCTTTATATGCACAAAAATATTTATAGCAGCACTTTTTTGTGGTGGCAAAGAATTGGAAATTGAGGGGACATTCATCGCTTGAGCAATGGTTGAACAAGTTGTATATGATTTTGATTGAATCATATTATGTTATAAGAAATGAAAAGGAGGATGGTTTCAGAAAAAAAAAACTTGGAAGACCTATTTGAACTGATATGAAGTGAAGTGAGCAGAACCAGAAGAACACTGTACATAATAACAACAATATTGCAGTGATGATGAACTGAAAATGACTTAGTCACTCTGATCAACATAATGATCCAAGACAATTCCAAAGGGCTCATGATAAAAATACTATCTACCTTGAGAACAAACTGATGAACTCTGAGTGAAAATTAAAATGTAATTTTCTTTAAAAAAAAGATTATTCTACTCACCATTTGTACATGGAATATAAACATATTTGTGTGCAATATGAAATCCAATAGACTTAAAAGATAAATAGATCTTGTGGAAAAAAAACTCAAGAGGTATCACATCCAAATAGCAGCCCAGAGCAAAACAAGGATGACAAATGAAGGGCAGTTTACAAAACTGGGAGCTAAATACACACTCTTCTGGAGTGACCACAGTGAAGGCAAGTACCATGAAGTTCAAGTTGTTTTGCAATCAAAACTAATCTTATCAACAACAGACTCCAATATATATATATATAAATTATATACTATTCAATAAAATTTGTTTTAATTAGTTGATATTTATATAAATATATACACACGTGTAAATATACACTTCTACATACAAACACATACATAAACACACACATACACATATATACGTATAAAATCACATCAGACATTAATTTATTAAACTGTGAGTCCATTCTTTTTCTCATGGGTTTTTTTGGTGCCTCTTGCCTGAGGCTACCAAACTATTTAATAATTTGTAATTTCCATTTATCCCTTCTATAAAATTCCATATTGTTCTTTCCTCCATTCATCTTTATGCCTTTTCTTTCTTGCTCACTGAAGCAAATCCCCTTGTCATTGCCTCTTTACCATATGTCTTATTTTTAACTAAGGAATAATCACTAACCTATACATAGTGTTTTGAAGTTTGCAAAGAATTTTATAAAAGTTATCTCATTTCATCCTCACAACAAAGAACTATTACTTTTTCATTTTACAGTGGAGGAAACTGAGGCTGACAGACTGATTCATTGTCATAGAGTTAGTAAGTGTCTGGGGGAATTTAGGTCTTCCTAACTCCAAGTACTGTGTATTATCAACTGTGCCACCCATCATAACACATTGTAAGTTTCTTGTGTTCAGGGAGTATATTTTGTATGTTTTACTTGTATTTAGATCCCCACTACTTTAAAAAGTGTCTGCCACATAGTGAGTGCTTAACAAATGTTTATCAACTGAGTAATTCACTGAGTTGCCTCAGGAAATAGTAAAATTTATGCAGATAATAGTATTCTTATTACACACTTTAGCAAATTTGGAGAACCAATTGTGGGGTAGCATTAAACAGTATGAAAGCAATATTTTAACTTTTAGCAACCATTAAAACTCTTACTATTGAATATTTTTTACACGAAGGACATTTGCAATAGTTGCTTTGGCTACAAAATTGAAGAATGATGCCAAAAAGGTTCCTCACAAACTTTGCAATATTGTAGGATAGGGGAGGGGGAGAGAGAGATTGAGACAGAGACAAAGAGAGACAGAGAGAGATAGAGACAGAGACAGAGAGAAGTATATGTGTGCATACATACATTATGTGACTCCGTCTGTGTGTTTGTATGTATGTGTAGTTCATTAGTTAGTTAGGGCTAGAGAATATATAAATATAAAGTACCCTAGCAACATTCAAAGAAGGAGACGGCATTTTTGATTGAAAAATTAAAGGAATATTCATGATCGTCAAATCATCAAAAAGGAAGTATTAATCCTATTAATATTAATATTAATCCTATTAATTAAACCTATCAAGTAGCATATACTATGCTTGGTTTTGTGCTAGAGGGAAAAAAAATACAAATTTAAGTGAGAATCTTTGCTCTCATGTAATTTCTGTTAGTTAAATGTAATATATTTACAAATAAGAAAATATTGGACAAAAAATGGCAGTGGGACGGGGAGAACAAGGGTAGGGAAGTAGCATACTAAAGACTGAGAGAATGAGGAAAAGATCCTTATAGGTAACAAGATAAGAAGTGAAGATTAGGAGAAGAAAGAACATTCCAGGAATGGGTGATAATATGTGCAAAGAAAATAAGACATAGATAGGAATGTGGTAGAAGGAATACAAAGTGACAGAGTTAACGCCTAAACCAGACCTGAAAGGAAAGGAATTTTTACAGGTACAGATGAAGAGATAATATATTATAAGTAGAAGTGAAGAGTCTTTGTGAATTCAAAAAGCAAAACAATGCAGGATAGATCAGGGACCAGGTAGTAGGTAATAATATAGAAATTATGAAGGAAGACACTATAAAATAACACTGAAAAATATGTGTAACTAGAATTGGGAAGGGTATTGGATATTAAGGTAAAGACATTACATTTCATTTAAAGACTTGGGGAACATTTGTGTACTATGACTCTAAGTCAAGAAGCATGAATATATGGAGTAAAGACAAGTTTCTTCTTTTTTAAAATTAATTTATTTCTTTTTGGTTTTCAATATTCATTTCTACAAAATTTTGAGTTAGTTTTCCCCCCATCTTTCCCCTACCCCCGACCCCAAAATAGTAAGCCTATTGAATACCTCTTCCCCCAATCTGTTCTCTCTTAAGTCCTCCCATATCACCCCCCCAACTTTCTAGTAGAACAAGATGGATTTCTATACCTCAGTGCCTATATATCTTATTCCCCAGTTGCATGTATAAAACAATTTTTAAAACATTTTTTTAAAACTTGGAGTTCCAGATTTTTCCCTTCTTCCCTCCTCACCCACCCCCACTGGGAAGATAAGCAATTCAATATAGGTTGTACATATGTAGTTAATCAAATCATTTCCATAATTGTTATATTGGGAAAGACTAACTATATTTTCCTCTGTCCTGTCCCACCTCCCCCTTACTCCATTTTCTCCTTTGACCCTATCTCTTTTCAAAAATGTTTGTGTCTAACTACCCTCTTCCCCAATCTGCCCTCCCTTCTATCATCTCCCCTCTTATCCCATACCCCCTATTTTCCTGTAGAGTAAGATATCCAATTGAGTGTGTACGTTATTCCTCCCTTAAGCCAAATTCAATGAGAGTAAAGTTGTCCCATTCTCTTTCACCTTCCTTCTGTTCGCCTCCATTGTAATAGTTTTCTCTTGCCTCTTTTATGTGAGATAATTTACCCTACTCTATCTCTCCCTTTCTCCTCCCAATAAATTCCTCTCTCATCTCTTATTTTTTAGATAACATCCCTTCATATTCAACTTATCCTATGCCCTCTGTCTAAGTATACATGAACATACATATGTTCATACTCACATATGTATTTATATATACATATACCCTCCTATACATACATATACATGTTATGTATGCATATATACATATATACAATATATATTCCCTTCAACTATGCTCATACTGAGAAAAGTCTTTTGAGTTACAATTATCACTTTTCCATGGAGGAATATAAATTTCAACTTTGATAATTTCTTATGATTTCTTTCTCCTGTTGACCTTCTCATGCTTCTCTTGCTTCTTGTATTTAAAAGTCAAATTTTCTGTTCCACTCTACTACTCTACTATTTTCATCAAGAATGCTTGAAGGGGCAGCTAGGTGGTGCAGTGAAAGAGCACTGGCCCTGGAGTGAGGAGTATCTGAGTACAAATCTGGCCTCAGACACTTAACACACAAAAAATTGCTGTGTGACCTTGGGCAAGTCACTTAACCCCAACTGCCCTGCATTCCCCCCTCAAAAAAAAAAATGCTTGAAAATCCCTTATTTCATTGAATGACCATATTTTCCCCTGAAGCATTATGCTCAGTTTTGCTGGGTAGGTGACTCTTGGTTTTAGTCTTAGCTCCTTTGACCTTGGGAATATCATATTCCAAGCCCTTCCATCCTTTAATGTATAAGCTGCTAGGTCTTGTGTTATCCTGATTGTGTTTCCACAGTATTCAAATTGTTTCTTCCTGACTGCTTGCAGTATTTTCTCCTTGACCTGGGAACTCTGCAATTTGGCTATAATATTACTAGGATTTTTCTTTTTGTGATCTTTTTCAAAAGCCAATCAGTGAATTCTTTCGATTTCTATTTTGCCCTCTGGTTCTAGAATATCAAGGCATTTTTCCTTGAGAATTTCTAGAAGTATGATTTCTAGGTTCTTTTTTAGATCATGTCTTTCAGGTAGTCCAATAATTTTTGAATTATCTCTCCTGGATCTATTTACCAGGTCAGTGATTTTTCAAATTAGATATTTCACATTGCCTTCTATTTTTTCATTTGTTTTGGATCTGTTTAATAGTATCTTGATTTCTCATAAAGTCATTAGCTTTCAGTTGCTCCAATCTAATTTTGAAGGAGTTACTCTCTTCAGTGAATTACTTTTGAATTGAATTACTTTTCCATCTGGCAGATTTGGCTTTTTAAGGCATTCTTCTCCTCATTGGCTTTTTGGGCCTCTTTTGCCATTTCAGTTGGTCTATTTTTTAAGGTGTTATTTTCTTCAGTGTATTTTTGGGTCTCTTTTAGCAGGCTGTTGACTTGCTTTTCATGATTTTCTTGCATCATTCTCATTTCTTATGCCAATTTTTCCTCTACTTCACTTACTTGATTTTCAAAATCCTTCTTGACCTCCTCCATAGCCTGTAACCAGTTCATTTTTTTTGGAGGCTTTTGATGCAGGAGTTCTGACTTCAGTGTCTTCCTCCCACTCCATGCCTTGATCTTTTTTGTCCCCAAAAAAGGATTCTATGGTCTGTTTGTGCTCCTTGTGCTAGCTCATATTGCCAGCCAATTACTTGACTTTTGAGCTCTTTGCCATAGTAGAACTCTGCTTTCAGAATGAAGAGAGCTTTGTCCCAAATCTCTAGGGTTTTGTAGCTGTTGGAGCTATTAGAAGGGTGCTGTGTCTACAGCCCCTAGAAGCTCTGGCTCACTGGTCCCACACCCCAGGACCACCACCCAAGACCATGATCCAGATCCAAGCAGGTTAAGACAAGAGCAATTACCCTCTGAATGGTCACTTGATCCTCATATGATCTGCAAGCCAGGAACTTCTGAGGCAGCTGTGGAGTGCAGCAGCTGCACCTCTGCCACTTCTTGCCCTGGGGCCAGGAACCAAACCACTTTTCTGTCTATCAGAATTCCACACTGACCTTCTACTTCAGTATTTATGTGTTGAGAAGTCTGGAAGCAACCACAGCTGCTGTTTATTCACTGTCCTGAAGTCTACTCTAGCCACTGCTGGTTGGGGCTGCCCTGGGGCTGGAACCACACGCTCCTGCGGGACTGTGCTCAGCTCCCTACATGACAGACCTTTCCTGTTGGCCTGCCAGACTGTCTTCAGCAGGAGATTTGTTTCTCTCTGTCGCTATGTTGGTTCTGTAGCTTTAGAATTTGTTTAGAGTCTTTTTTTTTTTACAAGTATTGAAATTGTTTGGAGCCAGAGCCCATGCCAAAGTTGTGCTTCTACTCCACCATCTTGGCTCTGCCTCTTAAAATGAAAACCCCCAGGAATATGATAGTCAAATTACAGAACCCCAATGTCAAAGAGAAAACATTTCAAGAATTCAGAAAGAAACAATTTGAATACCATAGACCCATAGTCATACTCCTCCCCTTATGCCCCAAAAGAAGAAAAGTTTAAAAATTAAATGAGTTACAGAAGGAAATAGAAAGTAAATCTATGCCAGTTGAGGACCTCAACTTCCCCTCTCAGAATTAAATAAATCTAACCAAAAAACTATGTTAAAAAAAGTTAAGAAGATGAATAGAATTTTATACAAGTTAGATAGGATAGACATAGAGAGAATGTATAGAAAGGTGTGTACTTTTTTTTCTCTCAGTGGTATAGTGTAACTTCACAATAACTGACCATTTATTAGGGAAAAACAAACAAACCTCGCAAACAAATGTAGAAAAGCAGAAACATTAAATGTGCCCTTTCTAGACCACAACACTATAAAATTTCATTCAGTAAAGGACTTATACTATATATCAAAGTAAGATCAAAATGGATAAATGACTTAGACATATAATACCATATCTTAACTAAATCATGGCCACTTGAATATTTTTACCTATCAGATCTATGGATAAGGGAAGAATTTATGAACAAACAAGAGCAAAAGAGGATCAGGGGAAGTAAAATGCATAACTTTGATATGTGAAATCAAAAAAGTTTTTCAGAAAAATAAGCAAAACCAATATTGGAAGGAAAGTAGGAATCTAAGGAATCTTTTTTACAAGAAATTTCTCTGATAAAGATGGCATTTCTCAAATAAATAAGGAACTGAGACAAATTCATAAAAATAAGAGTCTTTTTCCAATCGATAAATGAGCAAAGGAAATAAAAAGGCGTTGCTTTATGATTGGGATGCAATATTACTTTGGTATAAGAAATAATATCATGAGCAGGAAGATTTCAGAAAAATACATGAAATAACTTACATGATCTGATGAAAAGTCAAGGAAGCAGGAGCAGAAGAACATTGTATATAGTAATAGCAATCTTTTTTTATGACGATTGTCTGTAAAAGATTTAGCTACCCTAATCAAGAAAATGATCCAAGGCAATTCCAAAGACGCATGATGAAAAATGCTATCCACTTCCAGAGAGAGATCTAATGAACTCTTGAATACAGATGGAAGCATAAATTTTTTTAAAAATTTGCTTTGGTTTTCCCTCTTTTTTTTTTCTTTTGCAACACAGCTCATATACAAATATGTTTTCCAGAAATCCACAAGTTTAATTGATATAATACTTGCCTTCTCAATTCGTGGTGGAAGGGAAAGAGAGTGAAAGAGAATTTAGAATGCAAAAACTTAGAAAATGAACATTTAAAATAAATGTGTTTTTTTTTAAGTTTTCTTGGATTGGCATTTTAAGCCCAATAACTTGTTTGAAAATTTGGTCTTCTTCAGTTTCTAAAGAATAGCATACAAAAATTGTGACAAGGGATGAAGGGCTACTGGACACATTCCCCCCATACACACACATATACTTTATTTCCTACTGTTATTATTTCCTTCAATTCCTTTATAAATATCCTAGAATCTTACTCACAACTTCACATTGAATAGAGTAATGTAGCTTTTGTGTGAAAAGAAGAAATCAAATTATTCTAAAATTCTAATATAAAGTGTCTATGATATCAGAGCAATGAAAGCACTATTATTCTGTCTTTGAAAAAATATTTCAATGAGATTAGTCTAGTCATTTCTTCAAATGCCAGGTTTTCATTAAGAATATTTTAAATCTTTACTTGTCTTGCCCGTTACCATCTGGTTTGCACCTAGAAAAAATGGCCTTGGGTTGTCAGAAATGATGAATAGACCTAACAGTGAACTAAGGAGCTAAAAATGAGAAAGAGGAAGTGGAGGGAATCCCTTTCAAAAGATACTTACATTCATTTGTAAAATTGATGAAAACAGGACAAAAGCAGGAGGAATTTAAATGGAAAGATGGAGAGTTAAAGATACAGAGAAAGAGGCAAAGACAGGAAAATATGAAAACACAAAATGTAATATTCTCATAGAATATAGCATGGAAGTATGAGAAATTCAAAAGCTTTCCTGAATTGGGTAGGGTTCTTCTCTGCCTGGCTGCTATTCTCTATCAGAAAATTTCCAATAGCTATTTGAAGAAGAAAAAGAGGGCAATATCTATATAGAGGAAATGGAAATTTTTATATAAGAAAAAAATGTTTGTCAAGGACAGTTTATTAAAAAAAAAAAAACACTTGTCATTCCCTGGTGCCTTTCTTTTACAGAGTAATAAAAAAGATTTTTAAAATTTAATACAGTCCTCATTCACAAGAATATGATTGTTCCAAGAAAGGAGACTTTCAAAAGTCAAGTTTTGCCTCCAATCAAGGATACAAAGTTGAGAGGTGGGGGAAGCATTATCAACAGAAGATTATCTAAAGGCAAAGTAATATTCATTGTCAAGGATGTTTATTGTAAATACTCACTTCAGATTAATGAAAGCACAAAAATTCACTTGGTCTTTATATTTTTTAGCTACTTTTCATACACATCCATTATTTTCCCCATACGCCAAAACTTTTTAATCTTAGAAAAAAAGTTTTTAATTTTTTTCTATTTATTTTTTCTTTATAAAACCAAATGACCAACAAAGGTAAGAAAAGATACAAACTATAAATGTGAGTCTGAACAATCATTCTCTGTGCAAAGTGAAATCACATCTCATAAAAGAATAGTAGACATGGCAAAGTCTGGAATAAATAATTGGTAAAAATATGGTTCAAATAGGACCTAGGCAAGGTAATATAAAAATCCAATACTTATCTTAATAGGAGAGGAAGGAAGGGTCAACATTTGTAAGTCTTTATCTATGTTTTCTTTAAATTCTGCAAACATTGAGAAAATTAAAAACAAAAGTGAATGATAAATGAGTGTCCTTATTAGGAGAATGAAGCAATTGAAAATTTAACAAAGACTAGGAAGAGAAATGGAAGCACTAAGTTATGGCATGGTGTCTGGGGACGTTCAGTATTGGGAAATCAAAATAGATTCCCTTGGGTTTCACTGTCCTTTCCAAGTTTTATAACCTAAGTGGCCCATGCTGTTTCCATAGAAACAATATCAGATAAAAGAAATCAATGAGTTAAAAATGAGAGAAAAACCCATAGTAACACACTTGCTTTGTGCTGATGGCCTTCTTCCTCAGAACCTGACTCTGTATGCCAGGGGAAGATTAAAAAGGAGAAAGAAGAGAAGGAGGAAGAAGAGGAGAAAAAGAAGCAAGAGGAGGATGAAGACTCCCAAAACTAATATGTAGAACATCAGAGTGAAATTATCTAGACAAAAGGCTAATGAGTTGGTTTAATTTCCCCTTAGGCAGATACAAGTCTCTAAGATCTAATGGGTATATTTCCCTCCCTAAACTAACTCACTGAGGAATCAAATGCAATAAATAAAATAGAATGGAATGCAGGGATTTGAGGAATACCATAGAAGAAATCAAAAAATGATAGAAAAGTCCATGTTGCACTTATGCTCATGAAATATTAAACAAAGAAAAGAATAAAAACTGTAAAATTTTTGAGAAAGTACCTGCAGAAGATCTTTGGGAGAATTTTTTTTAATTGCCTAGAATGAGGTTTGAATGTGTGTTCACCTGTGTCTGTGGAGGAAATGTTCTTAACAGTGAATTCAGAGATTCAATGATGGATTGAACAATAGAATACAATCCAATTAAAAATGAATTCAGAACAATTCAGAATTTCTTTTTTTCAGATTTTAGGGGAAAAAGACATAGCATGAAATAGTAGAAAGGGCACTGATTTTGAACCCAGAGGACCTTGGGTTCACATTCTGCTTTTATCTCTCATCACTTATATGGCTTTTGGAGCAAGGAGAGAGTAACATAGCAGAAGTGACTTGTTGGACTTGGAGTCAGAAAGAGTTATGTTCAAAATCTTCCCCTGACACGTTAAAGTTTCTTATCATTGGGCAAATTAGCTTCTCTGAGCTTCAGTTTTCTCATCTGCAAATTGATGGGGTTAGACTATATGAATTCTACAATCCATTCCAGCTCTAAATATACAATCTTGCTATCTCATGACGCCCATTATGAGTCACTTAATTTTTCTAAGCCTCAGTTTCAGCATAATTAAAATGAGAAGTTTGGATTAGATGGACTCTGAGATCTCTTCCAGCTTTAAATTCATAGTTCTGATGCGTCATAAGTTCTTCCTTGGTCATATTATATCTTGAGCTTTTTATGTCATTCTGAGCTTCACACATTAGCAAGTACATGGATAAATTAGAGTCTCAAAAGAGATAAAGTAGGGTGCTTAAGGGTTTTAAGCCCATGCCACAGCAGACTAAGTTAAAGGTATTGATGGAGACAATCTAGCCATGTTCAAGAACTTAAAAATCTGTCATATAGAAGTAAGTCTAGAGTTGGGATCATATTTATGAAGCTAGAATATACTCTTGTTCAGACATTTCAGACTCTTCATGACTCCATGTGGAGTTTTCTTGACATAGATAATAGAGTAGTTTGCCATTTCCTTCTCTAGCTCATTTTATAGATGACAAACCTGAGGCAGACAGGATGAAGTGACTTGTCCAGGGTTACATGGCTAGTTAATTGTATAAGGCCAAATTTGAACTCAGCAAGATTGGTTTTTCTAACTCCAGGCCCAGCACTTTATCCACTGTGTCACCTCAGCTGCCACAGAATACAACTTAGAGGTCATCTAATTCAATTTCATTTTACAGATCAGTAAACTAAGGACCAAAGAGGCTGCAACATTCCAAAGGTGGCACAGGTAACAAGTATAGGAAGTGGGGTTATTCTGTTTGTCCTTTAAGGAAAAGTAAACTAGGAGACAAAAATAAAAGTTTCAAAGTATCAGAATTAAATTAGATGGAAAAGGAAACTTTCTAAAAATTAGAATTGTCCAAAAGAAGCATGAATATACTATCAGTGTCTGATGGTTTAATCTTCAATGGAGGTCATAGAGCAAAGATTGCATGGCCACTTATGATTTACATATTTCCTTTTCAGGTATGAATTAGAATAGCCACCAAAATTCCTTGAAAATAGAGCAGCAAAGTGATACTTATCACTTTGTCAAGTGCATAGGAAAGAAATTATCATACTTTCCCAGTCCAAATTACTGACTATTCTACTTGTCATAAAATCTGTTTTGACTAACGTATGCATGACCACCAATGATAAACTTGGCTGAAGATTTTGCAAATTCTGAAAATAGCCTACATATATCAGATGAATAGAGTCAAAATTCTGAAGTGGGGGCTATGTTGAAACATGACTCTAAGTCTATGATATCAAAGAAATGAACTGAAAAAAGAATTAAAATGAAAAGTTCAATTTTGAATGTAATTTATTTTTAAAATGTCAAGTGAAAATTTATATTTTTTTTTAAAACTCAGAAGATGATTATTTTTCAGTCTTTCTAGGCATTCCTTTCAAACTCACCATTGGTTCAATTTATTTATATTGGTACCTAAATCCTAATTCTTTAATTGGTGATCTGACTTTACAGAGGATAGGAAACTGTGAGCACTAGCTGGTGTCCTCTCTTATTTTTAATCTGGTCCCCAAAATAGTAAATAAATAGAGACTGGGCAACTTCATTATGAAACTACATATAAATATTCTGTTCTTTATTCTAAATTTAGGATGATTAATTAAAACCAATAAAAAGCATTTTATTATTAGGCTTTAAGCATCCTATAGGGGAAGTATGGGCAGCTAGTTGGCTCACTGGATATAGCACTAGGCCTGGAGTTAGGAAGACCTGAGTTCAAATCTGGTCTCAGACACTTACTAGCTGTGATTAGCTGGGCAAATCACTTAACCTCCATTTGCCTTAATCTCCTAGAGGAGGAAATGGTTAGCCATTTTGGTATCCTTGCCAAGAAAACCCCATAAAAAGTCGGGTCTAGAGGTCACAAAGAGTTGGATACAGCTAAATGACTGAAGAATAACAACAAGGGAAAATTTACTTAAAAATTAAATATAGTCCTTATCGATAACAATGTGACTTTAAGAGTCAAGGTTTACCTCCAGTCAAGGATATAAAATTGAAAGGTGAAAGAAAAGTCATCAGTAGATTATCTGAAGTCAAAGTTATATTCTTTTTCAGGAATGTTTACTGCGAATATGCACATCAAATTACTGAAGCTACAATAATTTATCTGGTATTTACTTTCTTTATTCCAATGGTAGAGCCTAATATGTAGACATTTCACAAGCAATGGGCCTTTGAACTTGGCATTTTTTATTCTTAATAAGCAAGGTACAGAAAAGTAGAAAAATTAAAATGCTTAGTCATTTCCTTAGGGAAGTCAGGATGGTTGATTTGATAGTATAACGAGCAAACTGCACATTCATGAATTGCCTATATTAATAATGGAGAATAGTTCAACCAAAAAAAAAGATTTTATTTCAGGAGGCTACTTATTAAAGGAACATGAGTTCATCAATAACTAAGAATATTTCACAAATAAGTTATATTGATGAATAATATCACTGAATGGACTCTACAAACCTGAAGTTCTCAACACTAAGGAAATCACAGGGCAAGACTTTAATCATCATCATAACATATTTTGATAGACATTTATTCAACAGACATTTATTGAGTACCTACCCAGTACTTCTGGATATAAAACACATTCTTATATATTGTTATTGTTGTCAAGTCCTTCCAGTCATATCTGACTCTTCATAACCCCATTTTGGGTTTTCTTGGCAAAGATACTAGAGTAGTTGATCATTTCCTTTTCCAGATCATTTTACAGATGAGGGAACTGAGGCAGAAAGGGTTAAGTTATTTGCCCAAGGTCACACAGCTAGTAAGTTTCTCAGATCAGATGAGTCTTTCCTGATTCCAGACCCAGCATTCTATTCATTGCATCACCTATCGGTCCTTCTCATATATTATATAAATCTTAAAACCAGACTTTGAGGCCAGCATGGTAAGTAAATTATTGTCATCATTATTTCATAAATGAGGAAACTGAAGGGGGGGGTAGAAAAATAATGTCACTTGTGTGAGATCGCACAGCTAGCAAGTGGCATCAATGAAACTAGAATTTAAGTCTTCCAAGACAGGTTTAGTGATTTCACATTTCAGAATGAAGTCATAGCTCTGGGCTGCAAGAATGAAAATGAATATCCCTTATTAATTTTGGGCCAAAGGAAACCAAAGTCTACAGAAGAAAAAACCCTATAGGTGTTAATGTTAGGAAATTTTTTCTCAAACAATGAAAGTATTGAAACTGCCTAGAGAAAAGATATATAAATTTTCATTAAAGTAAATTACTCATTTGTTAATAACATCCACATGTTCCTTACCATATAAGAGTAAGGGAATACAGAACTCCTAAATATCCACTATCCTCTACATTAGTGCCCTTCATAGTATACTCCTTGGAATCTTGGGGTATTATTTTCAGAACTAATATGATCATGGATAGGAGAAAATTATATAAAGGTGATTCCATGGACCATCTTTTTCTGTGAAATAAAATGATGGAACATCCCATACTTACATTTCATGGAAGTTGCTGTTCCTGATTCTGATTGACCACGTGTGTTGGCTCAGCACATCTCTTCCTTGGAGATAACAAACCTGCAGGCTACTAAGAACCATGTTTTGTTTGACTTAGGGGTAAAAGGATCTCTTACTTTGGTATGAACCAGACAACCCCTAGTGCTCCCTTCTTCTTCTCTTGCCCCAAGACAGCTACAAGTATATAGAATACTACTATGCAGTGTGGCCCTTCAAATGAATCCAAATTTTTTGTTCTGTGAAGTTTGGTTTCAGTCAAAGGGCTGCCTTTGAGGACCTAGAGGACCACATGTGGCCTCAAGGCTACAGGTTTCCCATTCCTGAGTGTTGAAACAGAGTGACTTTCACAGTGTCATAAAGTTAGTATATGTCATAGGCAGGATTTAAATGCTGGTTTTTCTAGCTTCAAGGGTATTTCTTTATACACTTGACTAGACCATGCTGCTTTTATTTTTGATAAGATTAATTTATCTACTTCCTCAGAAAGATTACAACAATAGGTATAAGTTGTTAACATATTTTAAGTAATCCTAATTGTATTATGAGTCATTGAAAAAAAATTGAAGTCTCATTCCAAATAAAAGTAATAAATCCCTGCCTCCATACCTGGATTACACTATACACTGAGTAAATATTTTTTTATGTTCTCTTCATGAGGAGGACCTAAACATGGGTTAAAAACTAAGATTTAAATAACATGTTCCTGCAAGGCTGAGAGAATAACAAACCTAAAAAGGGAAAAAAAAAAATAGAGCATATCTACCATCATTAGAAGCCCCAAACTAAACCAAAATTATATCCAGTGACTGAGTCCATGGCAGAGATGTCATTAGGCCCAAGACTCTAATGTTATAATTATAAAAAGACACATGTTAAAAGGTACCAGTATTAATACCATAGTACAATTAAAGGAGCATTGTGACACAATGATTTGGGAGTCAGAAAATTTGGACATGAATACTGGTTCTCCTACTTATGATAATTGTATCTTTAGATAAATCATATACTCTTGGCTCTTAGATTTCTCATCTTTAATATTGTTACAACAGTTGGCTTGTTTTAAGCCTTAGGGCAATATTAATAACCCTTAAGGTTCATGTAGTTTCCTCTGTGCCTTTAGGTATAAAATAATAAGTTCAGTTGCAATCATTACAAGAAACCAGTGAGCAAAATCCCTGACATTTCATACATTTGCATATATATTTCTAAATTTACATTTATTTTAATTTCTACTTGACTCCAAGGCCCTTTGTGGTTGAGGTAAAGTTTGAGTTACTGAAAATGTTCTGGTAATGAAACAGTAATTATAGTGTATTTGGATAGATGAGCAGAGGATGTGAGGGAAGGGATGTTGGGGAAAGAGAAGGCATTTTACTGAGACTGCCCTCAGTACTTAAGTAGGTTGGTACATTATTAGCATCAGCCCAGATTTTCTGTACCAAGATCCCTATAAAGCCAAAGTCCCTTCCTGATAATGTACTTTCTCATTTCACTGGTTACATTGAGGATGCTGGTTCATGTTCTCTTTGTGACCTATCTCATTCCTTTCTTCTTCCAAATCCTCTAAAATGCTCCCCAGCTTTGTGATTCTGTTTTTGTTCAGTTATTTCAGTAATGTCCAATTCTTCATAACCCTATTTGGGATTTTCTTGGTGGAGATATTAGAATGGTTTGCCTTTCCTTCTCCAGTTCATTTTGCAGATGAGGAAACTGAGGCAAACAGGGTTAAGTGACTTGCCCAGGGACACACAGCTAACAAGTATCTCAGGTCTGATTTGAACTCAGGAAGATGAATCTTCCTGACTCCATGCCCAGTGCCTTATCCACTGTGCCACCTACCTGCTCTAATTCTGTGATAGCTATTTGCTTTTATACAAAATCCTTAGAGCTTGATCAAGTCTCTAATGAAAATTCTTGGAAAATATTTTCAGGGAATTTTATAGGGCCTGATTGTACTTCATTCTGAATGATCCAAGAAGCATTCTTACACAACAAAGATAATTACATTTTCAGAAGGGTTGTAGGTTTATCAATGAAGACCCATTCTCATATGTAAAATTAGGAGGTTAGAATGATGGTCTCTAAGATCATTTCTTGCTCAGCATAGAGTAGTGGATAGAGGGCTGGTAAAATCAAGATGACCTACATTCAAGTTCTGCTTCTGACACACTGATTGTAGGAATATTATTTGATCTCTTACTGCTCTAATGTAACTCTATTCCTATAGACTAGAGAGAAGTTGCTATTTTGCACTGGTAGAGGGAATTCTTCACTAAAAATTCCTTATCATAAAGAAAATCATTAATCTGGACAAATAATTAATATTTTAAAAATAATATTTTAAAGAATATTTTTAAAATTGACCACAACTAAAATTTCAAAGGAAATATTTTAATGTGATCCATTTTTCTTTGAATTTTTAAGTAATCAGAAGCCCTTGGTGAAGTTGAACTCCAGTCTTTCTCTTATTGCACAGAATAAAAATAAACTGCACTCTGTTAGCTACAGCATCTACCCTAATCCCCAAAGGAATTTGATTTTTAAATATAAACAAAGTGCTGTTCTCACTATGCTCTTACCTCTCACTAGACATTAGGACTCTTTCCAATTTTTCAATTAGCAAAGTGACATGTTTAAACATGTTCACTGCTCCGTCTCATTAGGATAAATAGGCCGTCTTCATTCAGGAGTTTCCATATACTTCAGAACCACAGAATTTTAGTAGTAGAAAGTGGAATAGCAAATATTAAATGGGGGATTCTTAGTGTCCATGGCCTTGACCAACTCACTCTCTCACTCTCTCACGTTCTCTTACTCTCTCTCTCTCTCTCTCTTTCTCTCTCTCTACTATCCCTCTTTCTCTCTCTTCCCTCCCTCTGTCTCTCCCTCTCTTATATGCTATATAATATCATGGTTCGACTCACTGAATCTCATTGAGATTCTACCATGGGCAAGTTTTATGAGTTTACACGTGTGTACATGTGTTTATACATTTTACATATATTCACAAGTATGCACAGAATTGTGTATAAAAGGTAAATCTGCACACATATGTAGGTGTATATGTATATATGTGTACACACACACACACACACACACACACACACAAAGAATTTCCCAAAGTCTTTGAGCTATTTTAAGCTCAAAATGGCACTAAGATTTTCATAACTCCTATAAGTAAAAAAAAAACTCAATTAAATTCAGTAATATATTCAATTCATCCTACATATGAACTCAATATTTGTGTCCAATAAAGAAATGTTTTTTAAAATGCTCTACATTAAACTTTAGATTTCAGATGAAAGGGGTCTATAGATTCTTTTTAAAGGCCTCTGCACAAATGGATTTTTAGAGAACAAAATAAGACTGAATATTTTCTTGCCTCTGTTGATTCCTTCGATTGTATGAATTCTCCCTTGGCTGGGAAAATCCTATAGCCTTCCTAAATTTCTTAAAGTTTTGGTACCAATTGAATTTCATGGGAGAAAGAAAGGAGACACAGAAGCAACTATAAGTAGGAGTAATCCCCATTAAGCTGAAATTTTCTTCTTCTCTTTTGGTGAATTCTTGTCCCAGGTCTATGACAGGATACTAATTTCTCATGATTCATTGAAGAAGGGAGAGAAGAGCATTGAAAGGAAGTATCATGGGAACTAGATGATTTAACTATCATTATTTTGTATATGGTCTTCATAATTAGAAGGATAACATAGTATCACAGGCTTTAAAAAAATCAATAGAAGGAAACCTCAAAAACATCTGGATCAACCCTTTCATTTTAACAAACAAGCAAAGGAAAAAACAAAAAGCAGTCCTAGAAAAATCAAGTTCCCTTAAATTAGTGGAAGAACAGTTGGGATTAAAGCCTCATCTCACAGTTCACTGTTGTCTCATCATAATTAGATTCTGATTTTGCAGACCTGATTTTCAAATCCAAAAGGTTTATTTGAGGCAACCTAAAGTCTCTCCACTGTGAATGTAAAGAGGGCAGAGAACTTCTGAGGGATAAGTTTTTGAGACATAACTGGCTCAGAGGAGGTATATTTCACTGAAAACCTGCCCTGAGTAATGAGATTGCTTTTTAGTCTTGCTCTGGGAAACCCTGTGACTTTAATGAATGACAAGACATTTTATAATTCTGTTGACCAAATAAAAGAATGCTGCCAGGGTCTCCTTGGTCTTTTTCATTAACAGGATATCATTCCCAAAACTCCCATGGCAGAAACTTCTGGAGTGATTCTGTCTTTATTCCTAGAAGAGTATAGTGTTTATTTTGAAATGGATGGGCAGGGGAGGGAGTTCAGAGGAAAAAATATAATTGTATTTCTCTATTTTGAAATTTTAAAATAAAAATTCTGAAACTGTATCAATTTTATAATGGTCAAAGCTTCTGAGATCAACTAGTCCATACTGCTCATTTTAAAGATAAGAAAACTAGGGGGGCGGAGCCAAGATGGTGGCATAGCAGCTCTCACATAGCCACCCCACAATACCCATAAAATAGTACACTAAACTAATCCTAGAACTCCAAAACGCACACAAAGATACTTCCCACTAAAGTCAGCTCGGCTACGAGGAACCATATCAGCACTGCGAACCGAAACCAGCCTGGCCTGAAGTGCTGAGCCCCAGGGGAAGCCAGACGAGAGGAGCGGTGAGTGGATTAGTGGCAGCTGCGAGCAGTGCTAAGAACTAGGTCAGTGGAGATTGCAAAATCAGGAGAGAAAGGCAGTCTGGCCGAAAGGCCTCCAGAGTGGAAAAGCAAAAGGCAGAGGTTTTGCACCCGCCTCAGCATTGCAGATTCCCGCCTGCGGCCCGCAGACAGCAGGGGGACTAAGTGATTGTTCTGAGGCCAGTGCTCTCACGTTAAGCGGCC